>JBBBDQ010000705.1:3435000-3488354 GCA_037127315.1 Ascarosepion bandense | reverse complement strand
GATAGACTAAACTATCGCCCGGTTCACACTCCACCCACATCTATTGAACAGGTGAAGAGGCTCATCCCTTGTTTCCTGTTTAGATGCGGATTCCGGTTTTCTCTTTTCCAATCTTTTCACTTTTTCTCTTTATTTTTTTCTCAATTGGAGTAGATAGACTAAACTATCGCCTGGTTCATTAATTCCACCATCTATTGAACAGGTGAAGAGGCTCATCCCTTTTTGTTTCCTGTTTAGGATGTGGTTTCCGGCTTTCTCTTTTCCAATCTTTTCACTTTTCTTATTTTTTCTAATTGGGATGCAGACCAACCGTTCGGTTCACACTCCACCCACATCTATTGAACAGGTGAAGAGGCTCATCCCTTGTTTCTTGTTTAGGATGTACTTCGGTTTTCTCTTTTCCAATCTTTTCACTCTTTTTCTCTCTTTATTTTTTTTTTCAATTGGAGTAGATAGACTAAACTATCGCCCGGTTCACACTCCACCCACATCTATTGAACAGGGAAGAGGCTCATCCCTTGTTTCGTTTAGGATGCGGTTTCCGGTTTTCTCTTTTCCAATCTTTTCACTCTTTTCCTTTATTATTTTTTTTTTTTTTCAATTGAGTAGATAGACTAAACTATCGTCAGTCTTTCACACTCCACCCACATCTATTGAACAGGTCAAGAGGCTCATCCCTTGTTTCCTGTTTAGGATGCGGTTTCCGGTTTTCTCTTTTCCAATCTTTTCACTCTTTTCCTTTATTATTTTTTTTTTTTCAATTGGAGTAGATAGACTAAACTATCGCCCGGTTCAAGCACTCCACCCACATCTATTGAACAGGTGAAGAGGCTCATCCCTTGTTTCCTGTTTAGATGCGGTTTCCGGTTTTCTTTTCCAATCTTTTCACTCTTTTCCTTTATTATTATTTTTTTTTTTCAATTGGAGTAGATAGACTAAACTATCGCCCGGTTCACACTCCACCCACATCTATTGAACAGGTGAAGAGGCTCATCCCTTGTTTCGTTTGTATGCGGATTCCGGTTTTCTCTTTTCCAATCTTTTCACCTTTTCTCTTTATTTTTTTTCAATTGAGTAGATAGACTAAATTATCGCCTGGTTCCACACTCCACCCACATCTATTGAACAGGTGAATATGTCCATCCCTTGTTTCCTGTTTAGGATGTGGTTTCCGCTTTCTCTTTTCCAATCTTTTCTTTTCACTCTTTTCTCTTTATTTTTTTTCAATTGGAGTAGATAGACTAAACTATCGCCCGGTTCACTCCACCCACATCTATTGAACAGGTGAAGAGGCTCATCCCTTGTTTCCTGTTTAGATGCGGTTTCCGGTTTTCTTCAATCTTTTTCACTCTTTTTCTCTTTATTTTTTTTTTTCAATTGGAGTAGATAGACTAAACTATCGTTCAGTTCACACTCCACCCACATCTATTAGCAGGTGAAGAGGCTCATCTTGTTTCCTGTTTAGATGCGGTTTTGGTTTTTCTCTTTTTCCAATCTTTTCACTCTTTTCCTTTATTATTATTTTTTTTTTTCAATTGGAGTAGATAGACTAAACTATCGCCCGGTTCACACTCCACCCACATCTATTGAACAGGTGAAGAGGCTCATCCCTTGTTTCCTGTTTAGGATGTGGTTTCCGGCTTTCTCTTTTCCATTCTTTTTACCCTTACGTAGCCCCCTGCGCATCAGTGGCGTTACTGCCTTGCTTGGGGTGATATGATTAAAAAAAAAAAAAATTTGGGCCACAATAATTTACTCGCTTAACCAAACTGGCAACACCCTTTTCCTTTCTCGCACTTCCCGCCTGTGGAACTCCCTTCCAAATACTTGTTTTCCTGGCGGCTACAATCTCCAGGAATTTAATTGCAAAGTCAATTCCCATCTATTATCTACTTAACTCCAGTCCTTTCTACATCACCCATGTATCTTGTTCTTTTCCTTTCACTCCTGTGTTCACATTCTTCTTTTGCCCTTTCTCTTTCACCCACTGGAGCTGGTTCGTCTTTCTCTTCACTCTTCTCCTGCTTAATACTTCCACTCACTTAGGTAACCCCTTGCACATCAGTGGCTTTAACGCCTAGCTTGGGGTGAAATGATTTTTAAAAAAGTAAGAAAATGAAGTCAAAACTTACAACCTGTTGTTAACACGGGCAAGGAATGACTTCTTAAAATTTAAGGCCACAAAAACGAAAGGATTACTTTTTTCAAATATCAGTAGCTGTATATATATATATAATTGACATGTATAGATACTTGGTATATATATATATATATATATATATATATAGATGTATGTATATAGATATATATATATACATACATCTATATATCAGCCAAACAGGAATTACAAGAAATCAACACTGAAATTGTACACATTAAAGGAATTTTACAGTCTTCTACCACAAGTGAAAAATTCAAGGAAATATTGGATTTATTATACAACACAAAAGGAACATGAATCCCATAAACAAGTCATCCAAAAAAAGCTAAACAAATTATATAAAGGAAAAATACTTTTACCAAACATCAATGACAACTTCATTAACCTATCGGATTACCAACTTACTCCAGATGAAATAGAATTCCTTGAGAATTTTTGTCTTTATTTTCAACTGAAATTAAAGCAAAAATACGACGTTTAGAATGGCTCATGATTAAACATAATAGACATTCATTGTCTCTTATATTTAATAGAATATGTTTAGAAAATTACTTGCTGCCTCGATATACTAGATATATATATATATATATATATATATATATATATATAGATATCAATAATATGTATATATATATATATATATATATATATATATGCCAAAATATGAATATATATACCAAAATGTGTGTGTGTGTATGTGTTTGTATGATTGGCATATCTATAAATATATATACAGTGACACGCATAAGTATTGGATACATGTTATTTTCTGTTATAACTGTAGTTTATGTTGTCCATTTTGCCTGATATTTGGTAATAATGTCTCGTGAATTTTTTTAACTGTATGCGGAAAGAAAATTAAAAACTATGGTTGAATCCATTTTTTTTATCAAAGTTCAAAATTACCCTCTGCAAAAGTAAATCTTTTGTAAAATAAAGACGGAAGCTGATGATGGTTCGCCTGAAATAGGCCTAATCTTCCGATTCCCGTTGAAATAACCTGTCTGCTTTAACTTTTCTTTTATATATATATATATATATATATATATATATATATATATATATATATATCACTTTCACGACTTTTGTAATTTTGTTTTTTCTTTTTTCATACCCACCCGCTCGATTTATGTGTTAAAGCAGAAAGCACTTTCCTTCCCAACGGATTTTGTTCCACCCAAACAAAGAATTCGTAAAAAGATGTCTACCCCTACTTAATGTGCCACCACCATCACCACTACCGCAATTCATCGGGCAACGATCGTAGAACTGAATCTGATACAAGGCTACATGAGTAAATAGCAAGGAATAAAAAACCACAAAATCTCTTGTTATGTCGTGTGAGGGTAATTAATTCCTCATATTCATTCTTCCTTGTTCTTCGATGGTATTGTAGACATTTTTCTGTTCCTTAAATAACATGGCACGGCAGAACTCTCTTTATTTATTCGCTTTCCCACATACGTGTCACAAACACTTTTTTTGTTTAAGGGTTGAAGTCTATACGCATTTAGCAGTTCCGTCGGTGTTTATCCACAGGTGTCACTCTTCCTCCTGCCAAATCTACATCGTAACTTCAAAATAAATCTAAACTTATTTTATAAATGGAACTTTGTCTGTTTGTGTGTGTGTGTGTGTGTGTTTATGTGTGTGTGTATGTGTGTGTCCGTTACCTATAGACTCCGAAACGGCTGAAGCGATTTTCTTGAAAATTTACACAGTTTGTACTGCAAGCGTCTGCGAGTGTTCTCAGCTAGGTTTTGCGTCAAGGTACTCCCGATAAATATCGCAAATCGATAATCGAAAAAATCGGGTTATAGAAGGAGTGGTACGATTTTAATCAAATTTAATACACTTATAGACAAACACATAAGAAACGATCTTCAGATGTTTCAAGGTTGCAGTTCTTACAATAGTGCAGGAAATCGATAATATATAAATATATTTATAAAAGGCAAGATGTTTGTGTGTGTGTCTGTTTATCTGTCTGTATTTCCTTTATACAATTTTTATCCGATTCTCACCAAACTTCAAAATTTGACTTACATCCATTCATTTTTCTTTCAGTCTACGGTTTCGCTTTAAGTGGAAACAAATATTGCTTCTTAGTCTTTCGTGCCAACGTCCAAAGAGTCTGAGCTCAATGACCATGGATTAGTTTTAAAATTTTCATTAGATCCCGAGCAACGCCGGGCTATACTGCTAGTAAATAAATAAATGAATAAACATTCTATCTGGAACACAGGCCTACTTAAAACTTCTTGGAGGTATTCTCAACAATTTCTTCCCAATTTATAGACATTTAATCGGGTTTGGCTCTCTAAGTAGGTATAATTGTAGTTCTTAGTCTCAGCCATGATACCATTTACTCAGAGGACTTATTTAGCCTTCAATATCCAGTTTACGACGAAAAAAACTTATTTGATATCGATACTAGGAAATCAAAATTTGACTTACATCCGTTCATTTTTCTTTCAGTCTACGGTTTCGCTTTAACTGGAAACAAATATTGCTTCTTCGTCTTTCGTGCCAACATCCAAAGAGAATATTATAGATACATACCGAGATTATAGATTATAGATTATAGATATATACCGAGATTATAGATTATAGATTATAGATACATACCGAGATTATAGATTATAGATTATAGATACATACCGAGATTATAGATTATAGATTATAGATACATACCGAGATTATAGATTATAGATTATAGATACATACCGAGATTATAGATTATAGATTATAGATACATACCGAGATTATAGATTATAGATTATAGATACATACCGAGATTGCAACAAACAGTGCGAGTGGTCAGTCAGTTAAGTGCCATATGTGATACATGGTTGGCTGATAATGTCTTCGTGTGTAGTGCAATGTCACGAGACGTTAATGAAGGAATTCTAAAACGAAACTTTTTTTGTTAATCTTTTTGAATGATTTGTGAGCGTTTTTTATAGTTGACAACACTGTTTCTTTATAGATACGTAATTTGGAATAAAGCTCATCACAGGTACGAAACGCGTAGGCTAGTTTATTACAGTTTTCCTCTTGTCTTCCATCCTGTCCTTAATCTCAAATTATAAATGAGTATCTAAACTTATTTATAAATGGAACTTTGTGTGTGTGTCTGCGTGTGTGTCCGTTAAATATAGACTCCGAAACGGCTGAACTGATTTTCTTGAAAATTTACACAGTTGTACTATAAGCGTCTGCGAAGGTTCTTAGCTAGGTTTTGTGTCGAGGTACCCCCGATAAATATCGAAAATCGATAATCGAAAAAATCGGATTATAGAAGGATTTGTTCCATTTTAATCAAATCTGATACACTCATAGACAAAGACATAAGAAACAATATTCAGAAGTTTCAAGGTTGCAGTTCTTACAATAGTGCAGAAAATCGATATATATATGTATATATATATATTTAGTAAAGTTTTGTAATTTGCTTGAAGCATTGAGTAAAGTAGTTGTATGTGTTATGTCTTGAAGGCTGTCACAATGCGTTAAATGAAATAAAGGAAGATCGGGAGGTGTTTGTATGACCTGTTTATTAATATTTCGAGACTATAATCTCATCATCAGAATGGCAGAGAAAACCTCAGACTGTCCGTGCTTTTAGCTGTCCATCTATGAATGGCTGGCTTTAACCACTGCTGCTGTACGTGTGTGCGTGTATGTACGTGTGCGTGTGTGTGTGTGCGAGTGTGAATGTATGTGCGTTCTAGTTGTCTTTTTATATGGTCTAATGATGTGTGTGTGTGTGTGTGTGTGTGTGTGTGTGTGTGTGTGTGTGTGTGTGTGTTCAATTTGGGGTTTTTATTTGTCTGATGGAATCAGTTCGTAGGATCTAGGAGTTGATGTGACTTTGACCGGGTTAAAGGATATCAGTTACATGGTTGTTGTCTTATAAGTTTGATTTATCTGGTGGTGTTTGCTCGTTGTGTGTGCTGTAATTGAATCTACTTTTATGTGTGTGTGTGTGTGTTCTGTCCTGGTACGTGCTTTGTTATGGGCACCTCTGCTACTACAGCCCGGGAGGGCGGAGAAAATGTGTTAGCGTGGTTATTGTAACTATTTTTTGTGTGTAAAGGCTATGTATAATATTGTAATTAAATCTACCTAACTTCTTTATTTGTGTGTGTGTGTGTGTGTGTGTGTGTGTGTGTGTGTGTGTGTGTGTGTGTGTGTGTAAAATAAAAAAAAACTATTCTTTTTAAAGTTCTCACTTTGGGGTTATGATGAAGATGTAACTAAACTAAATGACTATTGACTTTAAATTTAAATTCTTGGAGATTGTAGTTGTCGGCAAAGGAATTAAACGGAAGGGAATTCCACAGGCGGGAAATGCGAGAAAAGAAGCTGATTGAGTAGAATTTGCATTTACATTTTATTGTTTTAAAATCTAGTTGCTAATCTTGTGGCTCGAGTAAATTCATATATAGAGGGCACCAGTGAGCTAAGCATCTGGTTTCTAACATTAAAAAACGAACAAACACCCAAAGTATAAATTACTTGCTGACAAAAATCATTGCGAATTGTTAATTTCTCATTTTAGTTTTAGCTTAGTATGGTTTAAGCCCAACTTGGATAATTTGAAGAATGTGTTGAAAGTGGGAACCGATCAAATAATTTCGTCCTGGTTATGAAGATAAATTACAAGGCCACTAATCCGGGTGTTTTGAAGAGCATGGAACTACCTGTTAATAGTTGTTGTTTCAAAGTCAAACCACACCCGGGGTAGTATCCCCTGTTTGTAGCATTATTGCAGAAGAAAATCCAGAAATAAGAAAATTTTTTTTGGTATTAAATGAACCATAAATTGATATGCAGTTAAACAAACTGAATAAAGTAACTAGTTAGACCGGTCCTGGGCATGACAGTAAACTGCATCCGGCAGCAAGGCCTGATTTGGAGGTTGTGAGGAGCATGCAACCACCTCTTAATTGCTATTGTTCCCAGGTCCACCCTGACTCGGAGTGGTAGCATCTGTTAGGGTCCCAGGTATAGGCAAGTAGTTAACCCTCAAACTGGGGTCAAAACACTATGAAAGTATAAAAATATATTTTTGTTAAAATATATACGTAAAAATAAACTTTTATATAAAAATATACATTTTTGAAGGAAAAATGTCACCAACAATATAATTTTGAAGAAAGAATTAGTACCATAACACATTTTTGAATAAACATTTTGAATACAAAACTAGAAAACATTTTCAGTTTTATAAAATAAAAAAGAATAAAAACAAAAGTTTTCATTAAAATCTGACCTAATCAACTTTCTAACTATTACTGAACATTTAAAAAAATACCTTAAAACCCCATCTTTTTGGCATTAAATAACCCACAAAGGTTGATATTCCGGTCAACAAAATTCTCACTCAAACTCTTCAGCTAGCAAAACTTGAAGGTTCGCCAATTGAAAATGATTGGCTATTCGCTCTTGACTGGTTGTTCACTCCTTAAGAACTTTTACTTTGGCGCCTCAATTGAAACTCGTATATACGATCCATTGCTAAAATACAATCCATTGACGTTAAATAAAACTCAAACTGAAAATCTGACTAAATCAACTTCTTACTATAACCGAACATTAAAAAAGAATACCTTAAAGCCCCACCTTTTTGGCATTAAATAACCCACAGAGGTGTTGATATGCCGTTAAACAAAACTCAAACTCAAACTGAAAATCTGACTAAATCAACTTCTTACTATAACCGAACATTAAAAAAGAATACCTTAAAGCCCCACCTTTTTGGCATTAAATAACCCACAGAGGTGTTGATATGCCGTTAAACAAAACTCAAACTCAAACTCAAAATCTGACTAAATCAACTTCTTACTATAACCGAACATTAAAAAAGAATACCTTAAAGCCCCACCTTTTTGGCATTAAATAACCCACAGAGGTGTTGATATGCCGTTAAACAAAACTCAAACTCAAAATCTGACTAAATCAACTTCTTACTATAACCGAACATTAAAAAAGAATACCTTAAACCCACACCTCTTTGCCATTAAATAACCCACAGAGGTGTTGATATGCCGTTAAACAAAACTCAAACTCAAACTCAAAATCTGACTAAATCAACTTCTTACTATAACCGAACATTAAAAAAGAATACCTTAAAGCCCCACCTTTTTGGCATTAAATAACCCACAGAGGTGTTGATATGCCGTTAAACAAAACTCAAACTCAAACTCAAAATCTGACTAAATCAACTTCTTACTATGACCGAACATTAAAAAAGAATACCTTAAACCCCCACCTTTTGGGCATTAAATAACCCACAGAGGTGTTGATATGCCGTTAAACAAAACTCTAACTCAAACTCAAAATTGACTAAATCAACGTCTTACTATAACCGAACATTAAAAAAAGAATACCTTAAAGCCCCACCCTTTTTGGCATTAACAACCTACAGAGGTGTTGATATGCCGTTAAACAAAACTCAAACTCAAACTCAAAATCTGACTAAATCAACTTCTTACTATAACTGAACATTAAAAAAGAATCCCTTAAACCCCCACCTTTTTGGCATTAACAACCCACAGAGGTGTTGATATGCCGTTAAACAAAACTCAAACTCAAACTCAAAAATCTGACTAAATCAACGTCTTACTATAACCGAACATTAAAAGAATACCTTAAAGCCCCACCTTTTTGGCATTAAATAACCCACAGAGGTGTTGATATGCCGTTAAACAAAACTCAAACTCAAACTCAAAATCTGACTAACCAATTTCTTACCATAACCGAACATTAAAAAAGAATCCCTTAAACCCCCACCTTTTTGGCATTAAATAACCCACAGAGGTGTTGATATGCCGTTAAACAAAACTCAAACTCAAACTCAAAATCTGACTAAATCAACTTCTTACTATAACCGAACATTAAAAAAGAATACCTTAAAGCCCCACCTTTTTGGCATTAAATAACCCACAGAGGTGTTGATATGCCGTTAAACAAAACTCAAACTCAAACTCAAAATCTGACTAAATCAACTACTATAACCGAACATTAAAAAAGAATATCTTAAACCCCCACCTTTTGGGCATTAAATAAACTCCACAGAGGTGTTGATATGCCGTTAAACAAAACTCAAACTCAAACTAAAATCTGACTAAATCAACTTCTTACTATAACCGAACATTAAAAAAGAATACCTTAAAGCCCCACCTTTTTGGCATTAAATAACCCACAGAGGTGTTGATATGCCGTTAAACAAAACTCAAACTCAAACTCAAAATCTGACTAAATCAACTCCTTACTATAACCGAACATTAAAAAGAATACCTTAAAGCCCCACCTTTTTGGCATTAAATAACCCACAGAGGTGTTGATAGGTCAAACAAAACTCAAACTCAAACTCAAAAATCTGACTAAATCAACTTTACTATAACTGAACATGAAAAAAGAATACCTTAAACCCCCACCTTTGGGCATTAAATAACCTACAGAGGTGTTGATATGCCGTTAAACAAAACTCAAACTCAAACTTGTAAATCTGACTAAATCAACTTCTTACTATAACCGAACATTAAAAAAGAATACCTTAAAGCCCCACCTTTTTTGGCATTAAATAACCCACAGAGGTGTTGATATGCCGTTAAACAAAACTCAAACTCAAACTCAAAATCTGACTAAATCAACTTACCATAACCGAACATTAAAAAAGAATACCTTAAACCCCCACCTTTTGGGCATTAAATAACCCACAGAGGTGTTGATATGCCGTTAAACAAAACTCAAACTCAAACTCGAAATCTGACTAAATCAACTTTTACTATAACCGAACATTAAAAGAGAATACCTTAAACCCCCACCTTTTTGGCATTAAATAACCCACAGAGGTGTTGATATGCCGTTAAACAAAAACTCAAACTCAAACTCAAAATCTGACTAAATCAACTTCTTACTATAACCGAACATTAAAAAAGAATCCCTTAAACCCCCCACCTTTTTGGCATTAAATAACCCACAGAGGTGTTGATATGCCGTTAAACAAAACTCAAACTCAAACTGAAAATCTGACTAGAGCTTCTTACTATAACCGAACATTAAAAAAGAATACACTTAAGCCCCACCTTTTTGGCATTAAATAACCCACAGAGGTGTTGATATGCCGTTAAACAAAACTCAAACTCAAACTCAAAATCTGACTAAATCAACTTCTTACTATAACCGAACATTAAAAAAGAATACCTTAAACCCCACCTTTTGGGCATTAAATAACCCACAGAGGTGTTGATATGCCGTTAAACAAAACTCAAACTCAAACTCAAAATCTGACTAAATCAACTTCTTACTATAACCGAACATTAAAAAGAATACCTTAAAGCCCCACCTTTTTGGCATTAAATAACCCACAGAGGTGTTGATATGCCGTTAAACAAAAACTCAAACTCAAACTCAAAATCTGACTAAATCAACTCCTTACTATAACCGAACATTAAAGAATACCTTAAGCCCCACCTTTTTGGCATTAAATAACCCACAGAGGTGTTGATAGGCCGTAAAACAAAACTCAAACTCAAACTCAAAATCTGACTAAATCAACTACCTATAACCGAACATGAAAAAAAAGAATACCTTAAACCCCCACCTTTTGGGCATTAAATAACCCACAGAGGTGTTGATATGCCGTTAAACAAAACTCAAACTCAAACTTAAAAATCTGACTAAATCAACTTCTTACTATAACCGAACATTAAAAAAATACCTTAAAGCCCACCTTTTTTGGCATTAAATAACCCACAGAGGTGTTGATATGCCGTTAAACAAAACTCAAACTCAAACTCAAAATCTGACTAAATCAACTTCTTACTATAACCAAACATTAAAAAAGAATACCTTAAACCCCCACCTTTTGGGCATTAAATAACCCACAGAGGTGTTGATATGCCGTTAAACAAAACTCAAACTCAAACTCGAAATCTGACTAAATCAACTTCTTACTATAACCGAACATTAAAAAAGAATACCTTAAACCCCCACCTTTTGGGCATTAAATAACCCACAGGGTGTTGATATGCCGTTAAACAAAACTCAAACTCAAACTTTCAAAATCTGACTAAATCAACTTCTTACTGTAACCGAACATTAAGAGAATACCTTAAAGCCCCACCTTTTGGCATTAAATAACCCACAGAGGTGTTGATATGCCGTTAAACAAAACTCAAACTCAAACTCTAAATCTGACTAAATCAACTTCTTACTATAACCGAACATTAAAAGAATACCTTAAAGCCCCACCTTTTTGGCATTAAATAACCCACAGAGGTGTTGATATACCGTTAAACAAAACTCAAACTCAAACTCAAAATCTGACTAAATCAACTTCTTACTATAATAACCGAACATTAAAAAAGAATACCTTAAACCCCCACCTTTTGGGCATTAAATAACCCACAGAGGTGTTGATATGCCGTTAAACAAAACTCAAATTCAAACTCAAAATCTGACTAAATCAACTTCTTACTATAACCGAACATTAAAAAAGAATACCTTAAACCCCCACCTTTTTGGCATTAAATAACCCACAGAGGTGTTGATATGCCGTTAAACAAAACTCAAACTCAAACTCAAAATCTGACTAAATCAACTTCTTACTATAACCGAACATTAAAAAAATACCTTAAAGCCCCACCTTTGTGGCATTAAATAACCCACAGTGGTGTTGATATGCCGTTAAACAAAACTCAAACTCAAACTCAAAATCTGACTTAATCAACTTCTTACTATAACCGAACATTAAAAAAGAATACCTTAAAGCCCCACCTTTTGGCATTAAATAACCCACAGAGGTGTTGATAGGCCGTAAAACAAAACTCAACTCAAACTCAAAATCTGACTAAATCAACTTCTTACTATAACCGAACATGAAAAAAGAATACCTTAAACCCCCACCTTTTGGGCATTAAATAACCCACAGAGGTGTTGATATGCCGTTAAACAAAACTCAAACTCAAACTCAAAATCTGACTAAATCAACTTCTTACTATAACCGAACATTAAAAAAGAATACCTTAAAGCCCCACCTTTTTGGCATTAAATAACCCACAGAGGTGTTGATATGCCGTTAAACAAAACTCAAACTCAAACTCAAAATCTGACTAAATCAACTTCTTACTATAACCGAACATTAAAAAAGAATACCTTAAAGCCCCACCTTTTGGGCATTAAATAACCCACAGAGAGTGTTGATATGCCGTTAAACAAAACTCAAACTCAAACTCAAAATCTGACTAAATCAACTTCTTACTATAACCGAACATTAAAAAAGAATACCTTAAACCCCCACCTTTTGGGCATTAAATAACCCACAGAGGTGTTGATATGCCGTTAAACAAAACTCAAATTCAAACTCAAAATCTGACTAAATCAACTTCTTACTATAACCGAACATTAAAAAAGAATACCTTAAAAGCCCCACCTTTTGGCATTAAATAACCCACAGAGGTGTTGATATGCCGTTAAACAAAACTCAAACTCAAACTCAAAATCTGACTAAATCAACTTCTTACTATAACCGAACATTAAAGAATACCTTAAAGCCCCACCTTTTGGCATTAAATAACCCACAGAGGTGTTGATAGGCCGTAAAACAAAACTCAAACTCAAACTCAAAATCTGACTAAATCAACTTCTTACTATAACCGAACATTAAAAGAATACCTTAAACCCCCACCTTTTGGGCATTAAATAACCCACAGAGGTGTTGATATGCCGTTAAACAAAACTCAAACTCAAACTTAAAATCTGACTAAATCAACTTCTTACTATAACCGAACATTAAAGAATACCTTAAAGCCCCACCTTTTTGGCATTAAATAACCCACAGTGGTGTTGATATGCCGTTAAAACAAAACTCAAACTCAAACTCAAATCTGACTTAATCAACTTCTTACTATAACTCAAACATTAAAGAATACCTTAAAGCCCCACCTTTTTGGGATTAAATAACCCACAGAGGTGTTGATAGGCCGTAAAACAAAACTCAAACTCAAACTCTAAATCTGACTAAATCAACTTCTTACTATAACCGAACAGGAAAAAAGAATACCTTAAACCCCCACCTTTTGGGCATTAAATAACCCACAGGGTGTTGATATACTCCGTTAAACAAAACTCAAACTCAAACTCAAAATCTGACTAAATCAACTTCTTACTATAACCGAACATTAAAAGAATACCTTAAAGCCCCACCTTTTTGGCATTAAATAACCCACAGAGGTGTTGATATGCCGTTAAACAAAACTCAAACTCAAACTCAAAATCTGACTAAATCAACTTACTTACTATAACCGAACATTAAAAGAATACCTTAAACCCCCACCTTTTGGGCATTAAATAACCCACACAGAGGGTGTTGATACATGCCGTTAAACAAAACTCAAACTCAAACTCAAAATCTATTAAATCAACTTCTTACTATGAACATTAAAAGAATACCTTAAACCCCCACCTTTTGGAGGCATTAAATAACCCACAGAGGTGTTGATATGCCCGTTAAACAAAACTCAAACTCAAACTCAAAATCTGACTAAATCAACTTCTTACTATAACCGAACATTAAAAAAGAATACGCCAAAGCCCCACCTTTTGGCATTAAATAACCCACAGAGGTGTTGATATGCCGTTAAACAAAACTCAAACTCAAACTCAAAATCTGACTAAATCAACTTCTTACTATAACCGAACATTAAAAGAATACCTTAAACCCCCACCTTTGGGCATTAAATAACCCACAGAGGTGTTGATATGTCATAAAACAAACCTCAAACTCAAACTCAAAAATCTGACTAAATCAACTTCTTACTATAACCGAACATTAAGAAAGAATACCTTAAACCCCACCTTTTGGCATTAAATAACCCACAGAGGTGTTGATATGCCGTTAAACAAAACTCAAACTCAAACTCAAAATCTGACTAAATCAACTTCTTACTATAACCGAACATTAAAAAAGAATACCTTAAAGCCCCACCTTTTGGCATTAAATAACCTACAGGGTGTTGATATGCCGTTAAACAACTCAAACTCAAACTCAAAATCTGACTAAATCAACTTCTTACTATAACCGAACATTAAAAAAGAATACCTTAAACCCCCACCTTTTTGGCATTAAATAACCCACAGAGGTGTTGATATGCCGTTAAACAAAACTCAAACTCAAACTCAAAATCTGACTAAATCAACTTCTTACTATAACCGAACATTAAAAAAAGAGAATCATAAACCCCCACCTTTTTGGCATTAAATAACCCACAGAGGTGTTGATATGCCGTTAAACAAAACTCACAATCTGACTAAATCAACTTCTTACTATAACCGAAAATTAAAAGAATACCTTAAACCCCCACCTTTTTGGCATTAAATAACCCACCAGAGGTGTTGATATGCCGTTAAACAAAACTCAAACTCAAACTCAAAATCTGACTAAATCAACTTCTTACTATAAC
The DNA here is from genome assembly GCA_037127315.1 of Ascarosepion bandense. Classification (NCBI taxonomy): domain Eukaryota; kingdom Metazoa; phylum Mollusca; class Cephalopoda; order Sepiida; family Sepiidae; genus Ascarosepion; species Ascarosepion bandense. The sequence goes on along the minus strand of JBBBDQ010000705.1, from coordinate 3,473,720 downwards.
CGAACATTAAAAAAGAATACCTTAAAGCCTCACCTTTTTGTCATTAAATAACCCACAGAGGTGTTGATATGCCGTTAAACAAAACTCAAACTCAAACTCAAAATCTGACTAAATCAACTTCTTACTATAACCGAACATTAAAAAATACCTTAAACCCCCACCTTTTGGGCATTAAATAACCCACAGAGAGGTGTTGATATCTCCGTTAAACAAAACTCAAACTCAAACTCAAAATCTGACTAAATCAACTTCTTACACTATAACCGAACATTAAAAAGAATCAACAGCCCCACCTTTTTGGCATTAAATAACCCACAGAGGTGTTGATATACAGTTAAACGAAAAACTCAAACTCAAATCCAAAATCTGACTAAATCCTTCTTACTATAATAACCGAACATTAAAAAAGAATCCCTTAAACCCCCACCTTTTTAGCATTAAATAACCCACAGAGGTGTGATATGCCAAGATTAAACAAAACTCAAAATCTGACTAAATCAACTTCTTACTAATACGAACATTAAAAGAATACCTTAAAGCCCCACCTTTTTTTGGCATTAAATAACCCACAGAGGTGTTGATATGCCAAATTAAACAAAACTCAACAAACTCAAAATCTGAAAATGCAAATCAACCCAACACTATAACCGAACATTAAAAAGTACATAAAGCCTCCTTTTGTCATTAAATAACCCACAGAGGTGTTGATATGCGTTAAACAAAACTCAAACTCAAAATCTGACTAAATCAACTTCTTGCCTATAACCGAACATTAAAAAAGAATACCTTAAACCCCCACCTTTTGGGCATTGACAACACAGAGGGTGTTGATATACTACTGCTCAAACTCAAACTCAAACTCAAAATCTGACTAAATCAACTTCTTACTACATAACCGAACGTGTAAAAAGATACCTTAAACCCCACCTTTTTGGGCATTAAATAACCCACAGAGGTGTTGATATGCCGTTAAACAAAACTCAAACTCAAACTCAAAATCTGACTAAATCAACTTCTTACTATAACCGAACATTAAAAAGAATACCTTAAAGCCCCACCATTTTTGTGATAAATAACCCACAGAGGTGTTGATATGCCGTAAAACAAAACTCAAACTCAAACTCAAAATCTGACTAAATCAACTTCTTACTATAACCGAACATTAAAAGAATACGCCAGCCCTTTTTGGCATTAAATAACCCACAGAGGTGTTGATATGCCGTTAAACAAAGGCTTTCAAACTCAAACTCAAAATCTGGCTAAATCAACTTCTTACTATAACCGAACATTAAGAAAGAATACCTTAAACCCCCACCTTTTTGGCATTAAATAACCCACAGAGGTGTTGATATGCCGTTTAACAAAACTCAAACTCAAACTCAAAATCTGACTAAATCAACTTCTTACTATAACCGAACATTAAAAAAGAATACCTTAAAGCCCCACCTTTTTGGCATTAAATAACCCACAGAGGTGTTGATATGCCGTTAAAAAAAACTCAAACTCAAACTCAAAATCTGACTAAATCAACTTCTTACTATAACCGAACATTAAAAAAGAATACCTTAAACCCCCACCTTTTGGGCATTAAATAACCCACAGAGGTGTTGATATGCCGTTAAACAAAACTCAAACTCAAACTCAAAATCTGACTAAATCAACTTCTTACTATAACCGAACATTAAAAAAGAATACCTTAAAGCCCCACCTTTTTGGCATTAAATAACCCACAGAGGTGTTGATATGCCGTTAAACAAAACTCAAACTCAAACTCAAAATCTGACTAAATCAACTTCTTACTATAACCGAACATTAAAAAAGAATACCTTAAAGCCCCACCTTTTTGGCATTAAATAACCCACAGAGGTGTTGATATGCCGTTAAACAAAACTCAAACTCAAACTCAAAATCTGACTAAATCAACTTCTTACTATAACCGACCATTAAAAAAGAATACCTTAAACCCCCACCTTTTTGGCATTAAATAACCCACAGAGGTGTTGATATGCCGTTAAACAAAACTCAAACTCAAAATCTGACTAAATCAACTTCTTACTATAACCGAACATTAAAAAAGAATCCCTTAAACCCCCACCTTTTTAGCATTAAATAACCCACAGAGGTGTTGATATGCCGTTAAACAAAACTCAAAATCTGACTAAATCAACTTCTTACTATAACCGAACATTAAAAAAGAATACCTTAAACCCCCACCTTTTTGGCATTAAATAACCCACAGATGTGTTGATATGCCGTTAAACAAAACTCAAACTCAAACTCAAAATCTGACTAAATCAACTTCTTACTATAACCGAACATTAAAAAAGAATACCTCAAAGCCTCACCTTTTTGTCATTAAATAACCCACAGAGGTGTTGATATGCCGTTAAACAAAACTCAAACTCAAACTCAAAATCTGACTAAATCAACTTCTTACTATAACCGAACATTAAAAAAGAATACCTTAAAGCCCCACCTTTTTGGCATTAAATAACCCACAGAGGTGTTGATATGCCGTTAAACAAAACTCAAACTCAAACTCAAAATCTGACTAAATCAACTTCTTACTATAACCGAACATTAAAAAAGAATACTTTAAAGCCCCACCTTTTTGGCATTAAATAACCCACAGAGGTGTTGATATGCCGTTAAACAAAACTCAAACTCAAACTCAAAATCTGACTAAATCAACTTCTTACTATAACCGAACTTTAAAAAAGAATACCTTAAAGCCCCACCTTTTTGGCATTAAATAACCCACAGAGGTGTTGATATGCCGTTAAACAAAACTCAAACTCAAACTCAAAATCTGACTAAATCAACTTCTTACTATAACCGACCATTAAAAACGAATACCTTAAACACCCACCTTTTTGGCATTAAATAACCCACAGAGGTGTTGATATGCCGTTAAACAAAACTCAAACTCAAAATCTGACTAAATCAACTTCTTACTATAACCGAACATTAAAAAAGAATACCTTAAACCCCCACCTTTTGGGCATTAAATAACCCACAGAGGTGTTGATATGCCGTTAAACAAAAGTCAAACTCAAACTCAAAATCTGACTAAATCCCAACTTCTTACTATAACCGAACATTAAAAAAGAATACCTTAAGCCCCCACCTTTTGGGCATTAAATAACCCACAGAGGTGTTGATATGCCGTTAAACAAAACTCAAACTCAAACTCAAAATCCTACTAAATCAACTTCTTACTATAACCGAACATTAAAAAAGAATACCTTAAAGCCCCACCTTTTGGCATTAAATAACCCACAGAGGTGTTGATATGCCGTAAAACAAAACTCCAAACTCAAACTCAAAATCTGACTAAATCAACTTCTTACTATAACCGAACATTAAGAAAAAGAATACCTTAAACCCCCACCTTTTTGGCATTAAATAACCCAGAGGTGTTGATATGCCGTTTAACAAAACTCAAACTCAAACTCAAAATCTGACTAAATCAACTTCTTACTATAACCGAACATTAAAAAAGAATACCTTAAAACCCCACCTTTTTGGCATTAAATAACCCACAGAGGTGTTGATATGCCGTTAAAAAAGCTCAAACTCAAACTCAAATCTGACTAAATCAACTTCTTACTATAACCGAACATTAAAGTACCTTAAACCCCCACCTTTTGGGCATTAAATAACCCACAGAGGTGTTGATATGCCGTTAAACAAAACTCAAACTCAAACTCAAAATCTGACTAAATCAACTTCTTACTATAACCGAGTATTAAAAAAGAATACCTTAAAGCCCCACCTTTTTGGCATTAAATAACCCACAGAGGTGTTGATATGCCGTTAAACAAAATAAACTCAAACTCAAAATCTGACTAAATCAACTTCTTACTATAACCGAACATTAAAAAAGAATACCTTAAAGCCCCACCTTTTTGGCATTAAATAACCCGCAGAGGTGTTGATATGCCGTTAAACAAAACTCAAACTCAAACTCAAATCTGACTAAATCAACTTCTTACTATAACCGACCATTAAAAAAGAATACCTTAAACCCCCACCTTTTTGGCATTAAATAACCCACAGAGGTGTTGATATGCCGTTAAACAAAACTCAAACTCAAAATCTGACTAAATCAACTTCTTACTATAACCGAACATTAAAAAAGAATCCCTTAAACCCCCACCTTTTTAGCATTAAATAACCCACAGGGTGTTGATATGCCGTTAAACCAAAACTCAAAATCTGACTAAATCAACTTCTTACTATAACCGAACATTAAAAAAGAATACCTTAAACCCCCACCTTTTGGCATTAAATAACCCACAGAGGTGTTGATATGCCGTTAAACAAAACTCAAACTCAAACTCAAAATCTGACTAAATCAACTTCTTACTATAACCGAACATTAAAAAAGAATACCTCAAACCTCACCTTTTTGTCATTAAATAACCCACAGAGGTGTTGATATGCCGTTAAACAAAACTCAAACTCAAACTCAAAATCTGACTAAATCAACTTCTTACTATAACCGAACATTAAAAGAATACCTTAAAGCCCCACCTTTTGGCATTAAATAACCCACAGAGGTGTTGATATGCCGTTAAACCAAACTCCAAACTCAAACTCAAAATCTGACTAAATCAACTTCTTACTATAACCGAACATTAAAAAAGAATACCTTAAAGCCCCACCTTTTTGGCATTAAATAACCCACAGAGGTGTTGATATGCCGTTAAACAAAACTCAAACTCAAACTCAAAATCTGACTAAATCAACTTCTTACTATAACCGAACATTAAAAAAGAATACCTTAAACACCCACCTTTTTGGCATTAAATAACCCACAGAGGTGTTGATATGCCGTTAAACAAAACTCAAACTCAAAATCTGACTAAATCAACTTCTTACTATAACCGAACATTAAAAAAGAATACCTTAAACCCCCACCTTTTTGGCATTAAATAACCCACAGAGGTGTTGATGTACCGTTAAAAAAAACTCAAACTCAAAATCTGACTAAATCAACTTCTTACTATAACCGAACGTGAAATACCTTAAAGCCCCACCTTTTGGCATTAAATAACCCACAGAGGTGATATGCCGTTAAACAAAACTCAAACTCAAACTCAAAATCTGACTAAATCAACTTCTTACTATAACCGAACATTAAAAAAGAATACCTTAAAGCCCCACCTTTTTGGCATTAAATAACCCACAGAGGTGTTGATATGCCGTTAAACAAAACTCAAACTCAAACTCAAAATCTGACTAAATCAACTTCTTACTATAACCGAACATTAAAAAAGAATACCTTAAACACCTTACCTTTTTATTAAATAACCCACAGAGGTGTTGATATGCCGTTAAACAAAAACTCAAACTCAAACTCAAAATCTGACTAAATCAACCTATAACCGAACATTAAAAAAGAATACCTTAAACCCCCACCTTTTGGGCATTAAATAACCCACAGAGGTGTTGATATGCCGTTAAACAAAACTCAAACTCAAACTCAAAATCTGACTAAATCAACTTCTTACTATAACCGAACATTAAAAGAATACCTTAAACCCCCACCTTTTGGGCATTAAATAACCCACAGAGGTGTTGATATGCCGTTAAACAAAACTCAAACTCAAACTCAAAATCCTACTAAATCAACTTCTTACTATAACCGAACATTAAAAGAATACCTTAAAGCCCCACCTTTTTGGCATTAAATAACCCACAGAGGTGTTGATATGCCGTAAAACAAAACTCAAACTCAAACTCAAAATCTGACTAAATCAACTTCTTACTATAACCGAACATTAAAAAAAGAATACCTTAAAGCCCCACCTTTTTGGCATTAAATAACCCACAGAGGAATTTGATATGCCGTTAAACAAAACTCAAACTCAAACTCAAAATCTGACTAAATCAACTTCTTACTATAACCGAACATTAGAAAGAATACCTTAAACCCCCACCTTTTTGGCATTAAATAACCCACAGAGGTGTTGATATGCCGTTTAACAAAACTCAAACTCAAACTCAAAATCTGACTAAATCAACTTCTTACTATAACCGAACATTAAAAAAGAATACCTTAAAGCCCCACCTTTTTGGCATTAAATAACCCACAGAGGGTGATATGCCGTTAAACAAAACTCAAACTCAAACTCCAAATCTGACTAAATCAACTTCTTACTATAACCAACAAAAAAGAATACCTTAAACCTACCTTTTGGGCATTAAATAACCCACAGAGGTGTTGATATGCCGTTAAACAAAACTCAAACTCAAACTCAAAATCTGACTAAATCAACTTCTTACTATAACCGAACATTAAAAAGGCACCTTAAAGCCCCCACCTTTTGGCATTAAATAACCCACAGAGGTGTTGATATGCCGTTAAACAAAACTCAAACTCCAAAAATCTGACTAAATCAACCTTACTATAACCGAACATTAAAAAAGAATCCCTTAAACCCCCACCTTTTTAGCATTAAATAACCCACAGAGGTGTTGATATGCCGTTAAACAAAACTCAAAATCTGACTAAATCAACTTCTTACTATAACCGAACATTAAAAAAGAATACCTTAAACCCCCACCTTTTTGGCATTAAATAACCCACAGAGGTGTTGATATGCCGTTAAACAAAACTCAAACTCAAACTCAAAATCTGACTAAATCAACTTCTTACTATAACCGAACATTAAAAAAGAATACCTCAAAGCCTCACCTTTTTGTCATTAAATAACCCACAGAGGTGTTGATATGCCGTTAAACAAAACTCAAACTCAAACTCAAAATCTGACTAAATCAACTTCTTACTATAACCGAACATTAAAAAAAGAATACCTTAAAAGCCCCACCTTTTGGCATTAAATAACCCACAGAGGTGTTGATATGCCGTTAAACAAAACTCAAACTCAAACTCAAAATCTGACTAAATCAACTTCTTACTATAACCGAACATTAAAAAAAAATTACCTTAAAGCCCCCCTTTTTGGCATTAAATAACCCACAGAGGTGTTGATATGCCGTTAAACAAAACTCAAACTCAAACTCAAAATCTGACTAAATCAACTTCTTACTATAACCGAACATTAAAAAAGAATACCTTAAAGCCCCACCTTTTTGGCATTAAATAACCCACAGAGGTGTTGATATGCCGTTAAACAAAACTCAAACTCAAACTCAAAATCTGACTAAATCAACTTCTTACTATAACCGACCATTAAAAAAGAATACCTTAAACACCCACCTTTTTGGCATTAAATAACCCACAGAGGTGTTGATATGCCGTTAAAACATACTCAAACTCAAAATCTGACTAAATCAACTTCTTACTATAACCGAACATTAAAAAAGAATACCTTAAACCCCCACCGGGTTTTGGGCATTAAATAACCCAACAGAGGTGTTGATATGCCGTTCAAACAAAACTCAAACTCAAACTCAAAATCTGACTAAATCAACTTCTTACTATAACCGAACATTAAAAAAGAATACCTTAAACCCCACCTTTTGGGCATTAAATAACCCACAGAGGTGTTGATATGCCGTTAAACAAAACTCAAACTCAAACTCAAAATCTGACTAAATCAACTTCTTACTATAACCGAACATTAAAAAAGAATACCTTAAAGCCCCACCTTTTTGGCATTAAATAACCCACAGAGGTGTTGATATGCCGTAAAACAAAACTCAAAACTCAAACTCAAAATTCTGACTAAAATCAACTTCTTATAACCGAACAAATTAAAAAAGAATACCTTAAAGCCCCTTCAATTATTAAATCATGAGGTGTTGAATATGCCGTTAAACAAAACTTCAAACTAAAAGTAATCTGACCTTAAATCCCCAACCTTTTCTTACTATAAACCGGAACATTAAAAAGAATACCTTAAACCCCACCTTTTTGGCATTAAATAACCCGAGGTGTTGATATGCCGTTTAAACAAAAACTCAAACTCAAACTCAAAATCTGACTAAATCAACTTCTTACTATAACCGAACATTAAAAAGAATACCTTAAAGCCCCACCTTTTTGGCATTAAATAACCCACAGAGGTGTTGATATGCCGTTTAAACAAAACTCAAACTCAAACTCAAAATCTGACTAAATCAACTTCTTACTATAACCGAACATTAAAAAAAAAAAGAATACCTTAAAGCCCCACCTTTTGGCATTAAATAACCCACAGAGGTGTTGATATGCCGTTAAACAAAACACAAACGCAAACTCAAAATCTGACTAAATCAACTTCTTACTATAACCGAACATTAAAAAAGAATACCTTAAAGCCCCACCTTTTTGGCATTAAATAACCCACAGAGGTGTTGATATGCCGTTAAACAAAACTCAAACTCAAACTCAAAATCTGACTAAATCAACTTCTTACTATAACCGACCATTAAAAAAGAATACCTTAAACCCCCACCTTTTTGGCATTAAATAACCCACAGAGGTGTTGATATGCCGTTAAACAAAACTCAAACTCAAAATCTGACTAAATCAACTTCTTACTATAACCAAACATTAAAAAAGAATACCTTAAACCCCCACCTTTTTGGCATTAAATAACCCACAGAGGTGTTGATATGCCGTTAAACAAAACACAAACGCAAACTCAAAATCTGACTAAATCAACTTCTTACTATAACCGAACATTTAAAAAAATACCTTAAAACCTCACCTTTTTGGCATTAAATAACCGACAGAGGTGTTGATATGCCAGTAAACAAAACTCAAACACAAACTCAAAATAGTTAGACAATCACCATTGTATATATTAGATTTTGCACGAACCTCTGACATTACTAGACAAACCACAAGGTAACCAACACTCATCATTCCCATGCTTAGGCTATGATTTTTTCACAAGTGCGAGCTTTACAAAAGTATATGAGAGATTTGATGGTTTAGTGGTGAAATCCAATCGGTTGTAAAAACCACTTTTTTGAAAACCTTTATTTATAAAGAAGATGGAAAAGTATATGGGTGGACCTCCAAATATCTAGAGGTTTAGAGCCTAACAGTTGAGCACTACCTTGTCTTGGATCTTGTAGTAGAAAAACTGGCTGGTCACATTCAATGCCTCAAAAACCAAATTAAAAGTTTCATTTTCACCTGGTCCTGGGTATGACGGTAAACTGCATCCGGCAGCAAGGCAATCTCATTGGGAGATTGTGAGGAGCATGAAACTACCTTTTAATTCCTGTTGTTCCCATGTCCACTCTGACCCGGAGTGGTAGTACCTGTTCGGGTCCCAGCTATGGGCACATAGTTAACCCTCCAAACTGGGGTCAAAACACTATGAAAGTATAAAAATAGTCTTTTATAGAAAAGTATATATTTTTGAAAGAACAATATTATCATTAACATATTTTTGGAGGAAAAAATTATTGCCATAATAGATTTTTTGAAGAAATTATTATTACCAGCAATACATTTTTGAATACAAATCTAGAAGACATTCAGTTCTCTAACAATTAATAAATAGATAAAATAAAATAAATTTTCATCAAAATCTGACTAAATTAGCTTTCTTACTTTAACCAAACATAATAATACCTTAAAACCCCATCTTTTTGGCATTAAATAACCCACAGAGGTGTTGATATGTCGTTAAACAAAACTCAAAGTCAAACTCATCTTCACCTAGCAAGCCCTGAATATTCGCCAATTGCAATGACTGGTTGTTATCTCCTGAATGGTTGTTCACTCCTTAAAAACTATTTACCTTGAACGCCTCAAGTGAAACTCGTATATACGATCCATTGTTAAAGATGTCAGAAAAATAGCGATTCCTTGTACTGATCAAGTAAGTACTTAACTCCTCCTGAGTCAGATCAAACCGAAAATAAAATATTGCCATATCTAGATTAGACCTGTCCGGTCATCACTTTCCAGTATTTATAGCGTCCAAAAGCGTCTACGCGGCCTTGCGAGAGATGAATAGTTTTCTCCGTTACAACCTAATTTGCACCGATGAAATGTTGCGAGGTTCTTACTACTCTATTGCTGTCTCCACAGAAAATGTTCTGACGAAATACATTTTTTAGTTTCACCAGCTCTATCCCTTACAGATAAGGCCTGATATTCCTCGTACATTGAGGTAATGTACGAGGAAAAGCAGGTAATGTTGCTTTGTGGAACCGAATTCCAGAAAGATGCTTTCTTGATCACTATCATCTTAAATTTTTTTAATCATTTCACCCCAAGCAAGGCGGTACCGCCACTGATGTGCAGAGGGCTACATAAGAGAGTAAAAGTTTAGGCAGGAGGAGTGAAGAGAAAGAACCAGTTACAGTGGGTGTCCGAGAAAGAGCAAGAGAAGGATGGGAACACAGGTATAAAAACAGTTGCAAAGGTACAGAGAATGTCAAAAAGTTAAGTGGATAAGAGATGAGAATTGACATTGCATTTATATTCCTGGAGGTTGTAACCGTCAGGAAAGCAAGTATATGGAAGGGAGTTCCACAGGCGGGAAGCACAAAAAAAGTAACTGATGAAATAGACCATGTTGCCAGTCTGGTTGTCCAAAGTGAAGGAGGCACCAGTAACCTATGTTTGTCGGAGCAAAAGCAAAACCCTAACCACATGCCGCCGATGAGAAAGTGTCTCGAGTCGTGCTGCCAGGATGGGGTTAATCACATGACAGTTTCTCCTTTGGAGCCTTTCGGGAACACTGAGACGAACTGCAAGGGCGCCTGACCAGTATGACAATAGTATTCCATGCTCGGTCGGATGGTTGATTTGTATATGTGCAAGATGGATTCAGGCGGAAAAAAACTTCCTGGCCCGACATAGTAACCCATCCTTCCTAGTAGTATGAGCCTTTAGTGAGCGACCACCTGTCGTATGCGACCTGTTTTTGATGGCAGTAGTAGTGGTCGCATACGACAGATTCCCTTGTATCTGACCAGATATGACAACAGTATCCCATGCACGGACGGATGGTTGATTTGTATATGTGCAAGATGGATTCAGGCGGAAAAAAACTTCCTGGCCCGACATAGTAACCCATCCTTCCTAGTAGTATGAGCCTTTAGTGAGCGACAACCTGTCGTATGCGACCTGTTTTTGATGTCAGTAGTGGTGGTCGCATACGACAGATTCCCTTGTATCTGACCAGATATGACAACAGTATCCCATGCACGGACGGATGGTTGATTTGTATATGTGCAAGATGGATTCAGGCGGAAAAAAACTTCCTGGCCCGACACAGTGACCCATCCTTCCTAGTAGTATAAGCCTTTAGTGAGTGACCACCTGTCGTATGTGACCGGCTTTTGATGGCAGTTGGGGTTGTCGCAAACGACAGATTCCCTTGTATCTGACCAGATATGACAACAGTATTCCATGCACGGTCGGATGGTTGATTTGTATGTGCAAGATGGATTCAGGCGGAAAATACTTCCTGGCCCGACACACTGACACAACCTTCCTAGACGTGGATTTAGCTACTGGTTCAATGTAGTGATTCCACTTGAGGTCGAAAGTTAGGGTAAAGCCAAGGAGACGCAGTGTATTGCTTTCAGGGAGACTTGCTTGATCCATGCTTATGGGTAGCAGGAGAGATTGCCTGTGATGGTTTAGATAGGAGATTCGTTTTAGAATTTACGAGCCACTTCTTAGCCCAGACGACCACTGAGTGGAGTTCCTTCTCAAGATCAGCAGTGAGGTTGTGTATGTCCGCCTCGCCAGATTTCTTACTGATGCTGGAGTAAATGGTGGTGTCATCCGCGTGTTCAGGTCTAGGGTTAACTGTTATCTTTCCCTCGCATCCTCAGAAACCGATTCATTAATCTCACCGCTCTAACAACAAACACCTTCTTTGACTGGCTCTCGTAAATTCGCTTAACCTCAATGAAAACGATCATTATATAGATATGCAGAAACGGGTCAAAATATTCTTTGAACTTTGTAGAATCAGTCAGTTAAGTGCCATACGTGATAGACGCTTGGGTTAACATGTCTCGAAAGAGATATGACTGACTGGGTAGAAGTTTATCCCGCAAAAGATTGTCTTTCTGTTACTTTCTGCAGTAGACTGGTTGCCAATCCGTCTCGTTTTATGATTCATAGCAAGCGGGAGAAGAGAGGTGTTATATTATTACGTAGTAATTAGTGGAGAATCAGTTTATTACTTCATAACAATAGAAAAATGATCCCCCACTTTATGACCAACAGAAGCCTTAATCATGATTCCAACTATTATATTCAGTCAGTCAGTCATTTAAGTGCCATATGTGATATGTGATACACGCTTTGGACGATCATGTCTCGAAAGAGACATGACTGACTTGGCAGAAGATTTTCCCGCAGTAGGTTACCATCACATTCAGCCAAAGCTATAGAACCTAATCTGTTATTTGACTCATAGCTAGAGGGGGGAATAGATGTATTATATTATTACGTTTTAATTAATGGGAGATCAATTTATTACTTTATAAAAGTAGAAAACCGATCCCCCACTTTATGACAAGAAGAAGCCTTAATCATGATTTCAACTATTATATTCAGTCAGTCAGTTAAATGCCATACGTGATACTATAATAGACCTCTTCCTCCTTTAGCTATGAGTCAAATAACAGGACAGATTGGGTTCTATAGCCATGGCTGGAAAACCAGTCTACCGCAGAAAGCAATGGCAACCTACTGCGGGATAATCTTCTGCCCAGTTAGTCATGTCTCTTTCGAGACATGGTCGCCTAAAGCCTGTATCACGTATGGCACATAACTGAATATATTTTTGAGAAAGGGTATTGTAACAGTCCGAACAATATAAATAGTGTAAATAATAATAAAATCATGCCTAGCAACATAAGAACTGGTCAAGGACTCAGCTGCGCGGCAAATACATGACCACACCCAAGATGACGACGATGATGGGAGGAGGTTGCTGCTGCTGATGATGACGAATGGAGACGCAAAAGAGAAAAACAAATATAGAAGCGCTGAGTATGTTTATTTTTAACTAGCGGAACCCGTGGAATTTCCACGGAAGGATAATTATGATTTCCTGGAAAAAAATTTACTTAAAAATTTACTAACGATAGTAACGTCTTCAAACATAAAGGTATTGGATAATAAAATAACGATAACACAGAGTGTAATTTTATTAAAATATCTATAAAAGTAATGTCCATGGAAGCTACTTTAATGTAATCTTATATTAATCGGCCTATGCGCAGACCATAACCAAAATACTGTACACTATTTTGTGAGAGATTTTGAAAGAGAAAATGTGATTTTTATTACTGAAAAATCATGGCTCCTTTGTCCATTGTAAACAGAAAGGACCAACTGAGTAATGTCCAAGGGTGTAGAAGCCAGAAATTTCCTTATTAGGTCGCGGGATACGACAGCAAACATACCTATTTTTACTATATTGTACAGTACACACAGATATACACACACACACAGTTACTCTACAACTACCAGCTTAAGCTGCTACTGATACGGTAATGCTATAGGCTCTCTCCTCCTACTCTCTCACTCTTTACTACACTTCCGTTTGGCAAAGGTGACAGAAAGGCTGAGGAGAGTAAAAATATAGAAGGCAAGGAAAAGCTTGTGTAGAGAGTGTGGCGTAACGGACAGAAGAACAAATAACTAAGACAGGAACAAGCGGAATATTATATGATACTCGAGAATTGAGAATAAGATTATTTTGGCTTGGCCATAAAACAATATTGCAAATCTCTCCTGGAAGAAATTTTAATTTTGAGACAAAGCAAACGATACATGGTCTTCAATTTTCCTGCCAGTAAATGTTATCTCATAAAAGCATTAAATCGTAGTTTAATTTTATTTATTTATTTGTTGCATGATTAGGTCTTGAAGGCTGTCACAAAGCGTTTAGCAAAATAAAGGAAGGCAAAAATGTTGTTGGGTATTAGCCATTTATTATACATTAATATTTCGAAATCTAAATCTCATCTTCACAATTGCAGGAGAGCTTGTATTCAAGTTATATATATATATATAGTATCGCCAATTCAGTCGGGTTTCAATCCTGCGTAAAAATCAATCGGATGTCTGACCGTACTGATTCACTGAGATACAACGAAACAGATCTGTCCGCGGATATATATATATATATATATATATATATATATAGGAAAAGTTTGTAATTTGCTTGATACATTGTGAATATTAGGTGTATGGCTAGGTTTTGAAGGCTGTCATAATGCGTTTAGTCAAATAAAGGAAGGTAAAGAAGTTTTGGGGTATTATCTATTTATTAAGCATTAATGTTTCGATATCAAGATCTCATCTTCAGAATGGCAGAGGAGTGTTTGTCTGTCCGAGTGAGTCCGTGCCTTTCAAGGAATGGTCATTCCTGGCTGCTGCTGCTGTGAATAATTGTAGCGAGTGTTTGTGTGTGTTTGTGTGTGTGTGTGTGTGTGTGTGTGTGTGTGTATATATATGGGTGAGAGCATGTATATGTGTGTGTGTGTTTATGGTATATATATATATATATGTGTGTGTGTGTGTGTGTGTGTGTGATGGATAGTAGAGTGTCTTCTTACGGTCTGATGATATCATTCCGCTTTCTGCCCAGGCAGTCATGTCTCTTTCGAGACATGATCGCCCAAAGCGTGTATCAAGTATGACACTTAACTGACTGACTGAATAGTTGGAATCATGATTAAGGCTTCTACTGGTCATAAAGTGGGGGATCAGTTTTCAATTTCTATTGAAGTAATAAACTGATCCCCCACTAATTACTACGTAATAACATAATACATCTCTTCTCGCTCTAGCTATGAGTCAAATAACAGGACAGATTGGGTTCTATATGTGGTGATTTGTAAGTATGCGTTGACCTGCCCGACAGTTTGACTTTTGGCAAAGTGGCTGTCTTTATGACCTGGTGTTATATGTCTTCTTCTTCTATGCGCCCTGTCCCTTGAGGACGTAGGCGATCATGGCTCTCCACGTTTCCCTATCCCTGGAGGCACTGAGCATGCCTTCTCCTGTTACACCATGCAATACTTCTTTCGTCATCCACCTGATTAGGTCCTTCAAATATGTTATCCGTCGCCATCCCCTGTCTTTTTTTCCCCTCTATCTGGCCTGTTAGTATCCGGTTCTCCAAGCCCTCCTTCCTCATTGCATGTCCCAGGAACTTCAGCTGTCTCTTCCTGATGCTCAGTATTAATTTCCTTTTTGTCTCCATCATTTCCAGAACCTCATCATTGCTCACATGCTCCATCCATGATATTCGCAGCATCCTTCTGTAGAAACACATTTCTGTTTTCAAGATTTTCCTTCATCTTTGATGATATTGTACAGCATTCACTGCCATATTGAAGGACGGATAGCACGTAGCAATCCAGTACTCTCTACTTTGTCTCTAGCGAAATTGTCCTGTTTCTTAATACTTTACTCAACTTCTGGAATGCTTCCTTTGCCAGGCCAATTCGCCTTCGGATCTCTGTGTCGCACTTTCCATCTCCTGTTAGAACACTTCCGAGGTATTTAAATTATTGTACCTGCTTGATTCTAGTATCCCCAGCCTGTATTATTCTTGTAGTTTATTTGTAGTCCCTTTCTTATCACTTTTTTCAGCTACCTTCTGTAAGAGGTCTTGTAGTTTCCTTTCTGTGTGTTTTATCAGCACTGTATCATCTGCGTACCTTAGGTCGTTTAAATTGTGGCCTCCGATGACGAATCCAGGCATAACTTCTAGAGTCTTCAAAATATTCTCGCTGTACAAGTTGAACAGATCCGGTGAAAAGACAGACACATGATCGATCCATGATATTTGCAGCAACCTTCTATAGAATTTCAGTTGCATCATGTTTTTCATTCGTCTTTGATGATATTGTCCAGCATTCACTGCCATATTGAAGAACTGACACCACATAGCAATCCAGTACTCTCTTCTTTGTTTCTAGCGAAATTGTCCTGTTTCTTAATTTGTTTTGAGTGTAGTTTGTCCTGTTTCCTAATACATTACACAACTTCTTCCTTCGCCATGCCAATTCGCCTTCGAATCTCTGTGTTGCACTTTCCGTTTTCTGTTATAACGCTTCCCAGGTATTTAAATTTTTGTACCTGCTTCATTCTGGTATTGCTACATTTTTTTGTCAACCTGTATTTGTTTACGGTTTGTGTGTGTGCGTGTGTGTGTCACGTATGTGTCATGTGTGTGTGTTTACGTGCGCATACTTCTCGTATTTATTTATTTATTTTTTTAGACACTAGTAGAATGAACACGTTTTCCTCAAAACAGTCAGATAGCATAAATTCAAAATGGCGAATATTTACATGGCATATATACACAAACAACCGAACGATTAATCGTATGATATTGAAGATATTCTATTTCTAGCTGGGGTCACTTTGACACAACGCTGCACTCAAGGTACTCTATGAGGTCACTAGAACGCGGTGGACGCATGATAAATACAACACAACGACGTATTTAGTCAACAAAATATAGGCCAGCCTGAGATATGACTAAGGAACTGATTGATGCCACGTCATACTTTATTTATCGAGGAGATTTGTATTTCTTGTGGTTAATGTGAGGAAGGGAAATGCTTTCTAAACTAACGGGATCCTTGTTTAAGCGTTAATTTAGGCATCCAGTTATTTATATAACCAGTAAGTTAGCTGCGTGTATTGATACGTGAAGTAATTTTGCCTGCGTCAGTCAGTTTATCCATTTATTTGTTTTCGTTTAAGGTGGGTGTACGGCACACTAACAAACACACTCATATCGAGTGGAGGAAAATGTTCATTAGAACAGAGATATTTATTTTTATATTTTTTTTTTTTTACTCTTTTCAGCCATCTTGACGACACTCTCATAAATTTCTTCAGAAAAAAAAAAAAAAACTTCAGTAGATTTCCAGGGGAATTAAATTTTCATGTACAAAATTTTATACAAGCCTATAAACAAAACAAAAATATTTCAAAAAAAAAAAAAAAAAAGGAAAAAAAGAAGACATTTGACAGATAAAGTTTTACATTTTCGTTGGGAAGTTGGATTTCAAAAGAGAAATATTAACAAAATCTTTATATTTCTGACATGATATATTGTATCTAAACTTATTTATAAATGGAACTTTGTCTGTCTGTCTGTCTGTCTGTCTGTTACCTATAGACTCCGAAACGGCTGAAGCGATTTTCTTGAAAATGTACACAGTTGTACTATGAGCGTATGCGAGTGTTCTTAGCTAGGTTTTGTGTCGAGGTACCTCCGATAAATATCGAAAATCGATAATCAAAAAAATCGGGTTAAAGAAGGAGTGGTCCGATTTTAATCAAATTTCATACACTCATAGACAAAGACATAAGAGACGATATTCAGAAGTTTCAAGGTTGCACTTCTTACAATAGTGCAGAAATCGATAATATATATATATATATATATATATATATGCAAAATGTTTGTGTGTGTGTCTGTTTATCTGCCTGTATGTCTGTATTTTTTTTCAGGGCTTTTATTTTAGTTTTTGCTTCGGGTTTGGCTCTAAATAGGTATAATTGTAATTCTTAGTCTCAGCCATGATATCATTTACTCAGAGGACTTATTTAGCCTTTAAAATTAAGTTTACGACGAAAGAAACTTATTTGATATCGATACCAGGAAATCAAAATTTGACTTACATCCATTCATTTTTCTTTCAGTCTACGGTTTTGCTTTAACTGGAAACAACTATTGCTTTTTAGTCTTTCGTGCCAACATCCAAAGAGTCTGAGCTCCAGGACCATGGATTAGTTTTAAAGCTTTCATTACATCCGAGCAACGCCGGGCTATACTGCTAGTATATATGTATATATATATATATACAAGTATTTGAAGTGAAGCCGTGCTGGAAATAGTATGTCCATGTAATACTAAAGGCTGAGTAGAGCTCAGAGCTAATATGACTACTGATGCTGTGTTCTCAGTGTAACTTTGGTATCTCTCGATAACTTACGGACTCTTACGGTACTCCTAACGGAACTCTGCTTTTCTCGTTATGGCAGGAGTATATGTATACTCAAGTCGAGTCCATTATCATAGAAAAAGGGGAGATACCACAACAGTTTTTATACAGGGTGTTCCTAAAGTCTGGAAACATTTTCTTTCTTTATGCCCCTTGTACTTTCAGGACGTAGGCGATTATGGACCTCCACTTATCCCTTGTTGCCCTGAACACCTTTTTACGTGGTATCTCTCCCACACCCTGCTCTGCCATCCACTTGCTCAAGCTGATCAAGTATGTCTAACATTTCTTTCAACTGTTTCTTTTTCTCTCTATCCGCCTCGTGCGTTGTGGTGCATTGGATATCGGCTCAGAACGAGAAATCGGGGAGCCGAGTTCGAATTCCAGCCAAAATCATTGCATTCACTTACGCGCAAATACCCTTGGGAAAGGTATTAATCCGTCTATTCCTTCCAGTTATGGGTTAAATAATAGGACAGATTGGGTTCTATAGCCTTGGTCGGCAACCAGTCTACCGCAGAAATGGCAACCTTCTGCGGGATAATCTTCTGCCCAGTCAGTCATGTCTCTTTCGAGATATGATCACCTAAGCGTGTATCACGTATGGCACTTAACTGACTGACCGAATTTAATAGTTGGAATCATGTTTAAGGCTTGTACTGGTCATAAAATGGGGGATCAGTTTTCTATTGTTATGAAGTACTAAACTGATTCCCCACTAATTACTACCTAATAATATAATACATCTCTTATACTTCTAGCTATGAGTCAAGTAACAGGACAGATTGGGTTCTATAGCCTTGGTCGGCAACCAGTCTACCGCAGAAATGGTCACCTACTGCGGGATAATCTTCTGCCCAGTCAGTCATGTCTCTTTCGAGACATGATCGCCCAAGCGTGTATCACGTATGGCACTTAACTGACTGACTGATCCGCCTCTTGAATATTAGATTCTCCAAACCCTCCTTCTTCATTATGTCCCTGAAATTTCAGCCGTCTCTTCCTGATGTTAAACGTAAGCCATCTTTTCGTTTGTATCCTCTACAACAGTGCTACTCAATGTTTGGTACGCGTACCGTCGCCAGTACGCGAGGCATCGTCTGCCGGTTCGCGGAGATTTTCCAGAAAAGAAAGAATAGTAAAACTCTATGCCACGAGAGACTGCCAGGATATTTGACTCGATTTCGTTTCTTTTTTCTTTTACATTTTCATTTTAGTTTTATATTATTATGGCTACATTGTTCATTTACTCACTCATATTAAAAGTTATTGCTATCCAACTAACGAATGCGATATAATGAACAGAAAAACAGTGAACTGAATACGCATCAGATTTTGTTCCATTCATATATCCACAAATCAAAACAAATTGTTGAAGGTGAAGGTTGTCGGGACGGAAGTCTGCTTTGTTTTCGGTTAGTTATGACTGGCTGAACGTGTTAAACTCAAAATGGAGTTTATCGTTATAACAAAACCCTGACCAAATGAATACTTAAAGGTGAAACTTTTTAACTAAGTCTTTTTAAAAGTTTTCATAAATTCACTGTTTTAATATAATTACTTTATGATGTATTTGTCTTAGTACCATTTGTATTTCTGCACATAAAATTAATTAAACAAATAAATAATCAAACAATTAAATAAGTCAATGGCACACTGGAAGGACTTGTGACGTCAATGATGACTGCCTTAGAATGAACAAGATATCATGTCCTCATGTTTATTACAGATAGTCTCACAGTGTCCCTGAAATAGTCAGTCAGTCAGTTAAGTGCCATACGTGATACACGCTTGAGCAGAAGATTATCCCGCAGTAGGTTGCCATTGCTTTTTTCGGTAGACTGGTTGCCGACCAAGTCTTTAGAACCCAATCTGTCCTGTAACTTGACTCATAGCTAGAAGTATAAGAGATGTATTATATTATTAGGTAGTAATTAGTGGGTGATCAGTTTATTACTTCATAACAATAGAAAACCGATCCCCCACTTTATAACTAGTACAAGCCTTAATCATGATTCCAACTATTTTTGTCTATTTTTTAGAAGATTAATGCCTTTTATTAAATTCAAATTGCTTACGAAGCATTAATATTAACTTTAAATACTTTTTCTGGATTTTAAAACATATATACCCTCGAAACCATTGGGCATAACTAATATAGCACAAATATGGTACCGGTCAACGGCACACTGGAAAGACTTGTTATGTCAATGATGACTGCCCTTAGAATGAACAAGATACCAAGTCCTCATCTTTATTACAGATAGTCTCAAAGTGTCTCTGAAATAGTACATATCTCAAAAAAATAAAATTCTGGGGTTCACAGTTTTCCCCCACCACTCTTACTCAGCTGGATTGGCTTGTCAGTCCCTGGCACATTGAAAAAAAAACAAAAAACTACCGGTCCGCCACATCAGATAGTTTGAGAAGCACTGCTCTACAAAACCTTACCATTTCTCACATGTACGGCCCATTTTATCCTCAGTATCCTTCTGTTAAACCACAATTGTGTTGTTTCGAGTCTCTCCATCTTTGAAAAGAATGTCCAACATTCGCTGCCATATAGATGAATAGATATCACATAATAGTCCAATACATTTTTCTTTGTTTCGAATGAAATCTTCCTGTTTATCAATACTCTGCTTAGCTTTTGAAATACATCTTTGGCCATGCCAATGCGCATTCGGATCTCAGTGTCGCACTTTCCGTCCTCTGTTAGGACACTTCCCAGTTATTTAGATTTTTGTACCTGTTTGATTTTAATATCCTCCACCTGTAGTTGGACACATATGACATATGAAGCCTAATAAACTATATATTTTTACCCCCACAGATTAAACATGCTTTTGTCGAAACATGAAAGAACTGATTTTTTTCTGTTGCATGCTTAAGAAGGTTTACTCAATGAAAATCACAGATGCTACACACTTGATTGAATGCATAAAGAGGGAACTTGTTAAAATTGACGGCAATATGGAGTCATTGCATCAAGTTCATGTGAATGTTACAAAGCGAATCAAGCATTGCATCGCAAACGATGGAAATCACATTAAAGATGTTATTAGTTAATATTGCAATTCAATAATATATATATATATATATATATATATATATATATATATATATATATATATATTTAGGATGCAGTTTCCGGTTTTCACTTTTCCAGTCTTCTCACTTTGGTTTTTTTTCAATTGGAGTAGATAGACTAAACTATCGCCCGGTTCACACTCCACCCTCGTCTATTGAACAGATGAAGAGGCTCATCCCTTGTTTCCAGTTTAGGATGCGATTTCCGGTTTTCTCTTTTCCAAACTTTTTACTTTTTTTTTCAATTGGAATAGATAGACTAAACTATCGCCCGGTTCGCACTCCACCCACGTCTATTGAACAGGTGAAGTGGCTCATCCCTTGTTTCCTGTATAGGATGCGGTTTCCGGTTTTCTCTTTTCCAATCTTTTCACTCCTATGTAGCTCCCTGCACATCAGTGGCGTTACCGCCTTGCTCGGGGTGATATGATTAAAATATATATATATATATATATATATATATATATATATATACATATATATATATATATATATATATGGGTGTAAGTATGTGTGTGTGTGCGTGTGTATGTATGTGTGTGTAGACTGTAATCAGCCAAAAGATCGGACAGTTTATTCAGTATTTTTGCTTTGGATGTGAAGCAATTTATTCGATAATTATGATAAAATAAAATATAAACACAAAGACTCTTTTGGCCTGTGGGGGTCTGGAACACCCGGATTAAATGGACGATTTTTAATACGAGAATTCCAGTCCACAAAAATTCAACACAAATTTCGAGAAAAGACAGCGCAATAAGAAATGTATAAAAATATTAAAATTTTGTATTTGACAATATATATATATATATATATATATATATATATATATATATATAATTATGAGCTAATTGTACATTGCGACACGGGAATTTCTATGATTCGAGAAAGGTTCTCTTCATCAGGCAATGTTGGATGTTGGGTGTGTTTACATTTAAATGTAAATCATTTTCACAACCAATATCCAACATTGCTTGAGGAAGAAAATCTGTCTGGAAACATAGATAATTTCGTGTCGCAATGTACAATTAATTTATAATTATAAGATTATATTTAGCTCTATAATAAAATTTATTATATTGAGCACTGTTTATAAGAAAATAAATGCCGCGGTAATCAAAATAGTAAAAGCTTGGTTCCTCACTGGATATATATATATATATATATATATATATATATATATATATATATATATATATATATACAACATAAACAATTTATACAATTCTGTGTATCTTTTGTTAGATAAAAAAGTATTCGTTGGATTTGCGTAAATGTTGGTTTGAATATAAAAAGTGTCTGTTTATATTTGTGCGAATATTGTTCGAAGATAAAAAAATATTTGTTTGAGTCTGTAATTAAACAGAGTAGTAGCACAATATTTCTTTCCTTTTATGTAACAGTCGCTAAGTAGGTGGAAAATGAAAGTGTTTCAAATTGTGTTGAAAAGGAGTGTGAATGTGAATTCCCGAGTGGAGAGAGAGAGAGAGAGAAAGAGAGAGAAAGAGTGAGAAAGAGCCAAACAGAGATAGTAGTGCATGTGTAAAAAGGTGAATCTGTCTACTTAACTTAGTAAGTCCGTATTACTTCTCCTTTCTGGTTGCTGAGAATTTGAAAATTTTTATGGCCATTGCAGGTGTTTCCTCTCCTCTTTCCGTTCGTATCGATGGAGTGGGCAAAGGATTAGTTTGTCGGCACTGGTCTCTTTGATGTCTGCGCCTATCGGACTGTGTGTATCTGACACTGCGCCTCTTGGGATTGACTGGCGTGGCTGACTGACAAATCGACTGCTTGCTTGAGTGACGGATTGACCGACTGATGTCTCTCAGTGACCCTCTTGACTGACTGACTGCTTAAATATAGAATTCTGGTCACTAGAATGATTTTTTCTTTAGTTCTGAAAAAAAATAACGTTTCGCTGATGTATTTCGAATCTCTGGATTTGTAAACCAATCAGGATCCAGAGTATCGCTTTTCACAAGTCACAGTGTGATTTGTGAAAAAAAAAAAGCTTTTAGCTGTTTGAATTCACTTTTGCGGGTGCGGAATTTTACTTTGGGTTTTTCACAAATGTTGTAGTCGTTTGAATTTGATTTTTCGGGTGTGCAATTTATTCTGTGTTTTTTTAGATGGTTGGTTGATGATATAGGATTTGTATCCTATAAGCTGTTAAAGTAGAAATTGCGGTTACATTTTATCTGATTAACTGTAAAAGAATGGGATCTAGTTGCTAATTTAGTATCTCTTGCAAATTCATACCTAGGGGGAACCAGTGAACTAAATTCATCGGAGCAGAAGCCGTGAAAGTATTTATAGAAGAGGCACAGGGAAGCCACATCACGCCGGTGAGGAAGTGACTGCAGCCGGGCTGCCAAGTCGACATCAATCAATTACAGATTCTCCGTTGTATTTTGACAAGAACCCCGAGGAGAATAGTAGGGGCACCCGACCAGATGTGGCAGCAGTATTCAATACACGGGCGGATGGTAAATTTATAGATGTGCAGGATGGTCCCAGGCGGGAAAAACTTCCGGGCCCTGCACAGAGAAACGACTTTGATGTGGAGTGACGTTTTTAAATAGTGAAACTTCTCATGATGCCGGCTCCAACGGCCTTTTCACATCTACGCGTGAGAAAACGTCATAGGTGAATTTGATGTTTTTAATCTAATCAGGATTCAGATTTCGCTTTTTAGCACTGACTTGTGAATTTTTCTTGGTTTGGGTTTTCCAAAGTCGTTTGAATCTCTTTTTGTGGGTGTGCAATTTGACTTTGGGTTTTTCCCAAATGTTATAGTTCGTTTGAATTCGATTTTGCGGGTGTATAATTTATTTTGTGTTTTTTTAGATGGTTGACGGAAGATATAGGATTTGTATCCTACAGGCTTCATTAAATACAACCTGTTGAAAGGAATACTTTTCTATTTCTATTGAATTAATTGCGTTCAACTCAAAATTATTGTTGGGAAAAGCGTGAATCCATCAACTTTCACTTCAATTATGTTCTATATAAAAAGAATATTTAGGCCTCTCTTATCTTGTTTAGTAGCCAGACTAGAAAAACAGCTCTGAATTGTGTGCCGGAGTGGTGCTGTCATCTCTGACGCGTAAAATCCTACCGCTTACACTTAGGCTTTTGGTTTTATATCTGAGTCTAGGGATACTAAACATTTAATAATAACAACCACATCTTTTAAATAAAACGAACGATGTTGTTTTCTTGAATAAAGATAGAATCAGAACTTTAGTTTCAATAACATTTATATATAATAAAATATTCAATCTTTCTTGGAGTGACATTTGTTTTATGAAACAATTAAGTGTTCTTGTTGCAGTGTGAAATGTGCGAACAGTTTAACTTTATGACGGTCAACCGAATGTATTTGTGAGACATAGTAGGCTGTTGCTTGTTAATCCATTTTATTGTTTGGGAAAAAAAATGCCTTACTCGGCGGCTGCTAGCTGTCTCTCTTTCATTGTATACAGGTGTGTGTGTGTGTATGTGTGTGTGTGTGTGTGTGTGTGCGCGTGCACGCGCGTGTGTGTGGATCAAATTGGTTTTCAAAATTGTTGTGAGTCTCGAGAACTAGCATGCTTCTATTTTTATATCCGTAAGGGAATTTAAAATAGAGGTGTGAACTTTTTGAATGCAAGATTTCCATTGGTTAGATTTCATTTGTTTGTTTTTAATGATATCATATTTTGCCGAAATTTGCTTTTCTTTGGAGTATTAGTAATTTATTTTCCCAAAAATATTAATTGTAATAATTTTTTTCAAAAAATATATTGCTGGTCATTTTTTTTATGTATTAGTAGTAATATTTTTTTTTATTTTTTGTATAAAAGACTAAATAGTAATTTTTCTACTAAGAAAATATATTACTGGTATTTTCTTATAAAAATGTAGGCCCTTTCAAATTGTGTAGACCCCAGTTTTGGTGTTCACTATTTGCCCATAATAGGTGCCATCACCCAGAGAACAACAGCATAATAGGTGCCATCACCCAGAGAACAACAGCAATTAAGATGCTCCTCAAAACAGTCCGGTTTAGTTTATCGTCATATCAAGAAAAAATTGATTAGAAACTAATTTCACACTAACTCGCGAAAATCTTTATCTCGAAATTGTGGGTGGAGTGAAGGGAGATATTATTATTTTTTGTTTGTTTCTTCTTTATAAATCGTCAAAAAATAACATATGGTAGACTTGTTACTTTTGATAGTATTTAACTTGTAAGTATTTTTTATCCAACAAACGTTCTGCAGAGATTTTATTGGTTGAAAAATATCAATCAGTTAGTTAATTGCCATGCGTGATAAACGCTTGGGTGATCATGACTCTTTCGAGACATGACTAGGCAGAAGATTTTTCCACAAAAGGTGACCATTTCTTTCTACTGTAGACCGGTTGATAACTAAGGCTATACAACCTAATCTGTCATGCTGTTAAGTTGGTTTATCCAGATCAGTGTCTTGTGTACTTGATACACATTTGGGTGATCATGTCTCTTTCGAGACATCACTGACTAGGCAGAAGATTATCCAACAGTAGGTGGCTAATACGTTCTACGGTAGGCCACTTGCCATCTAAGGCGATAGAACCTAATCTGTTTGTGATTCAACACGGGACTCCGATGTGTCATTCCGAGCCAATATCCTTCACACAACAACGCACATATTGAAAAATATATCGGATCTAATTTCTATGAAGCCACAACAGCAAAACCTAACGTTGTTTCCGTAAGAAAAAAAAAAAAGAAAGGATTTTTCTTTGAATCGAACTGATATTACTCGTCATTTTTCAAATGCCGCATTGTTTATAGCATTTAAACATGCCAGTAAATTTTATGCAAAATAATTTTACTGCATAATTTAAGATTCTCTGAAAACGAACTTTGTACTCCGGGTAATTGCTATAGAAATTATAATTTCTGTTTCCCGTCGTGCTTAATGGAAAGGAAAATCAAACTTGTGCATTTAAATCGGTTAATTTTTTTCTCTCTGTGGAACGAAACGAGAAGAAAGTTATTCTTCACTCTTCTTCCTGATGAGCTGATGTCGTCTGAATTCATAAATTTTGTATTAAAATGAAAATTAAAATAATCATGCAACTTACAAGCAGTTTGAATAGAAATCAGTGAATCAATTCAGTTGAATTAATTTGTTTGATATTCTTTTGTTGAATGTCACACGAAAGCAGGACAGAATTGAACAAAAAGTTCAATTAACCATATCTATATTTGCAATTTTCGAAATGTCGTCAAGATTCTCACCAAAATAAATGGGTGAACAGGTCTCATTTGATTAGTACACCTACTGTCTCCATCTTTCTTTCACAATATCTATCTATCTATCTATCTATCTATCTATCTATCTATCTATCTATCTATTACAGGTCTTTCCATATCTATCTATCCCGGTCTGTTTCTTTCTATCTATCTATCTATCTATCTATCTATCTATCTATCTATCTATCTATCTACATCTCTTCAATTCTCTCTTTCTTTATATTTTTCTTTCTTTCTTTTTCTTTCGCAGTCTCTTCAAATCTATCTATCTATCTATCTATCTATCTATCTATCTATCTATCTATCTATCTATCTTTCGCAGTCTGTTCATATCTATCTATCTATCTATCTATCTATCTATCTATGTCTCTTCAATTCTCACTTTCTTTCTTTCTCTTTCGCAGTCTCTTCTAATCTATCTATCTATCTATCTATCTATCTATCTATCTATCTATCTATCTATTTCAGTCCGTTCCTGTCTATCTATCAAGCAGGTACAAACATTTAGATACCTAGGAAGTGTTATAACAGGAGACGGAAAGTGCGACACAGAGATCCGAAGGAGAACTGGTATGGCGAAGGAAGCGTTCCATAAGTTGAGTAAATTATTAAAACATGGGAAACGTTCACTAGAAACAAAGAAGAGAGAACTGGATTGCTATGTGATGTCAGTTCTTCAATATGGCAATGAATGTTTAACAATATCATCAAAGATGAATGAAAAACTTGAAGTAATTGAAATGGGGTTCTACAGAAGGATGCTGAGAATATCATGGATCGAGCAATGATGAGGTTTTGGAAAGAATGGAAACGAAAAGGAAATTAATACTGAGCATCAAGAAGAGACAATTTAAGATCCTGGGACATGCAATGAGGAAGGAGGGCTTGGAGAATCTGATACTAACAGGCCAGATAGAGCGAAAAAGAGACAGGGGAAAGCAGCGGATAACATATTTGAAGAGACTGAGCAGGTGGATGACAGAATGGGAATTGCGTGGTGTACCAGGAGAAAGCGTGCTAAGAGCCACCAGGGATAGGAAGACGTGGAAAGCCATGATCGCCTACCTCCTGAAAGGACAGGGCACATAGAAGAAGAATATGTATGCCAACTATTTATAAGAAATTATAATGTGGTTTGAAAGTGGGTGATCAATTCTACGTTATAATCAATATAAAAACTGATCCCCCATTTGTGAACATACTAGTTTCTATACATTTATATTATAGATTTATGGGCTTGAGCAGGTGGATGACAGTAGGGGGTTGCGTGGTGTAACAGGAGAAAGTGTGCTAAGAGCCACCAGGAATAGGAAGACGTGGAAAGCCATGATCGCCTACGTTCCCGCTGCAATTAGCTCTTTTTATACTTTCTTTGTTTTAGTTGACAATTAACGAAGCAGAAAGCGCAATTCTCCAAATGATCCTCATTGGATTTTTCACGTAGCGGTTTACTCTTATTTCTAACTAGCAGTATAGCCCGGCGTTGCTCGGGTGTAATGAAAGCTTTAAAACTAATGCATGGTCCTGGAGCTCAGACTCATCCTAAAGAATATTTGAAATAATAAAATAATTGCGACAATTTACTAATCGCATGTAATATATATATATACTAGCAGTATAGCCCGGCGTTGATCGGGTGTAATGAATGCTTTAAAACTAATCCATGACTAAAAAGCAATAGTAGACTGAAAGAAAAATGAATGCATGTAAGTCAAATTGTGATTTTCTGCTATCGATATCAAACTTTCTGCACTATTGTAAGAACTGCAACCTTGAAACTTCTGAATATCGTTTCTTTTGTCTTTGTCTATGAGTGTATCAAATTTGATTAAAACCGGACCACTCCTTCTCTAACCCGATTTTTTCCATTATTGATATTTATCGGGAGTACCTCGACACAAAACTTAGCTAAGAACACTCGCAGACGCTTATAGTACAACTGTGTAAATTTTCAAGAAAATCGGTTCAGCAGTTTCGGAGTCTATAGGTAACGGACACACTCGTGCAACCAGACTGGCAACTAGGTCCCACCAATTTACAGTTAGATCAACGAAATGCAGCCAAAAATTCTACTCAACCAGCTTCTTTTCGCACACTTCCCGCCTGTGGAACTCCCTTCCGAATGCTTGCTTTTTCGCTACAACCGCCAGGAATTTAAATGCAATGTCAATTCCCATCTCTTATCCACTTGACTCCAGTTCTTTCTACATCACCCTGTGTATCTTGTTCTTTTTCTTTCTCTCTACCTTCGCAACTGTCTTCACATCTGTGATCCCATCCTTCTATTGCCCTTTCTCTTTCACCATATGTAGCTGGTTCGTCTTTCTCTTCACTCTCGTTCTGCCCAATACTTAAAATCTCTCATGTAACTCAAGCCCTTTCTACATTACCCCGTGTATCTTGTTCTTTTACTTTCTCTCTACCTTCACAACTGTCTTCACTCCTGTATTCCCAACCTTCTCTTGCCCTTTCTCTTTCACCACCTGTAGCTTGGTCGGCCTTCACTTCACTCTCCTCCTGCCTAATACTTAAACTCTCTTATGTAACTCCTGCCCTTTCTACATCACCCTGTGTATCTTGTTCTTTTTCTTTCTTTCTACCTTCGCAACTGTCTTCACACCTGTGATCCCATCCTTCTCTTGCCCTTTCTCAGACACCCCCTGTAACTGGTTCGTCGTTCTCTTCACTCTACTCCTGTTTAAAATTTTACTCTCTTATATAGCCCCCCCCCCCCTGCGCATCAGTGGCGGTACTGCATTGCTTGGAGTGAAACGCTTTAAGAAAATTAGTATTACACCGGATAAAGGGAAACGTAAGACAACACTTGCTTCATTAAGATTTCTCGAATATGCATTCTATTAGAAGAAATACACGCTGCTTAAAGTAAAGTTTAAATAGAATGTCCGATTCAAATACGAGTATCAACTATAATATCTTTGAAGATAATATAAATTTCAGATTTAAAAAATCCATTAAATCTTTAGAAATTACTTTGTTTACACTTAGGATACGTTAATAAGCAGCTATGACATTTAAGAGAAACAATTTGGTGCCAGGTATGTTTACCTTAAAACGAAACATTCTCTTGAATATAAATATTTAATCAGCTAATCATGCAAGAACAATTTAATGGATTGTGGCATTTAAGCAGAGAGACCTGCTGAATTTTATTTTATGTATTACTGTTGGAAAGAAAGGTAATTTGATTGACTTTGACAGAAAAGTGAAAAGTTAAAAAAAAAAAAAATATTCAAAATAATGTACAGTAGGACCTGCCGTGGGCGACCCTCTTTATCAGTGACCACCTGTTGTTAACGACTGTTTTTCTATGCACGGACGATCTGCTAATATTAATTGACCCTCAATGAGCGACCACCTCCAGAACGCGACCAGGGACTAACATCACTGATCAAGCGACCGCTTTAAAAATGATTCCATTTTCGTCGTACACTGCGAACTTCTGAGGCGATTTGCAATTTGCAATAATTATAATAATTATTGCAAGTCGACTGAAGACACCACATGGTAGAAACCAAGGTCGGGTAATAACTTGTTTACAAACGAAGAATATTCAAAAGTTTTACAATATACTTGTATTGAACACTTTTTAATACAAATGTGCACTGGTCTAATTGTATTATGAGTAAAAACTAAGTAATTAAACAATCAATATATATATATATATATTGATATACTGACGAGCCTCGGTAATAACATTAGGACGCGGTGAAATATAAATTAATCATTGTAATAATGTAAAATCTTTTGTAATATATATATATATAACTAGTCATCCGCAGACAGATCTGTTTCGCTGTATCACAGCTCATCAGTACGGTTAAACTCCGATTGCTTTTTAACCCAGGATTGAAACCCGACCAAATTGGCGTCAGTCGGCTATTCTACCTCTGGGCTATGGGCGTTCGGTAGAAGAAGGCAGAATTTTAACGTGTATATTATCATTATACGCGCACAATAGCCAGAGTGCTCTCATTCATTTTACTGAATGAGCGATGCGTACATGCCAGAGTAGCTACTGTTTTTCAAAGTTTGCCATTTTTCCAGAGTGCTCAATCAGGGTGTGAGAGCGTAAATAGTCATCCGCAGACAGATGTGTTTCGCTGTATCACAGCTCATCAGTACGGTTAGACTCCGATTCCTTTTTAACCCAGGATTGAAACCCGACCTATATATATATATATATATATATATATATATATATATATATATATATATATGAGATAACGACATATTTTTATATATTTTTATATATATTATATACTGTTTGGTAGAAAAATATCTATTACCCATTGATTTGTAGAATATCCCAAAAATATTTCAAGATTATATTTATTTAATAAAAAAAATAAATAAAATAAGAATTTAACATTGAGTTCTTTTGAGTTTGTTTGTATGGGAATTTACCTGTCAAAGATACCAAATATTCTGCGGCATATATATATATATATATATATATATATATATATATGTGTGTGTGTGTGTGTGTGTGTGTGTGCGTGTAATTAGAAAAGGAAGAAAATGAAAAACAAGGCAAGAGGAACAACTAAAATTAATTTTGCGTGACTTTATTTCCTTAAAAAATTTCACTTTGTCACCAATTTTTCTATCATTGTTATAATAGGTAAAAATGGGAAAAAATATCTGCGTGATATCTCGTGATATTCACGCAGATAACTATACAAGTTTAAATCTGTCGATTTTCAGTCTGAATTCATCTATCTGTTCATAAATCAGTCTATCAATTGTTATATATCATATTCAATATCATATTCTATTAGTATATGTATGTTATCTTCACGCAGATATCTATCTCAGGTTGAATTTATGGCATCGAGATAATCAACGAGTAAAGGCCAATAATATAAATATAATAATAATAATAATAATATAAATATTATATCATTTTAATTTTTGTCGTTGACTCCGGTAGATTTTTTTTTTAATCGTATCACACCGAGCAAGGCGGTAACGCCACTGATGTGCAGGGGGCTACGTAATAGTGAAAAGATCTAAAAAGAGAAAGCCGGAAACCATATCCCAAACAGGGAACAAGGGATGAGCCTCTTAACCTGTTCAATAGACATGGGTGGAGTGTGAACCGGGCGATAGATAGATCTATCTACTCCAAATGAAAAAAATAAAAACAAAGTGAGAAGATTGGAAAAGAGAAAGCCGGGAACCATATCCCAAACAGGGAACAAGGGATGAGCCTCTTAGCCTGTTCAATAGACATGGGTGGAGTGTTAACCGGGCGATAGATAGATCTATCTACTCCAAATGAAAAACAAAAAACAAAAAAAACAAAGTGAGAAGACTGGAAAAGAGAAAGCCGGAAACCACATCCTAAACAAGGAACAAGGGATGAGCCTCTTAACCTGTTCAATAGACATGGGTGGAGTGTGAACCGGGCGATAGATAGATCTATCTACTCCAAATGAAAAAAAAAAAAACAAAGTGAGAAGAACTGAAAAGAGAAAGCCGGAAACCACATCCTAAACAGGGAACAAGGGATGAGCCTCTTAATCTACATCTTTTGTTATATGTAAAAGATTTTTGTCCTTTTTGTAGTTTGTGTCTTTCACATGTTTCTTCTATAAACCATTGTGGTATTAAGCTGAATATTCATTATTACATATGGATTGCTGTCTTCAGGTTATAAAGTGTTCTCCTTCTATCTATATGTGTATAGCATCTTTGTTCCTCCATGTGACTGTCAAGTGGAATGTAGTATCAGGTTGCTGTTTGTGCTATGTTATATTACGTTCTGGGTATTTGAGTGTGTGTATTAAACACTTGAATTCATTTTTTGATTATCTGAATATTTTTTTTCGTGAAGATTATTTAAGCACATCTATGGTTTGTACGGAGGTCGCCCTCTTTTGACTGGCCGGTGTACTGATTGAATCTCCGACGGCTGACGTAAACTTCTTACACCCTGTGAGTGAACTGGGACCATCTGCTATGCATGTGATCAATGTACTTTTTATATTTACTTGACGCCTAAGCGTTTCTGATTTGATTTTGGCGGGAGTGTTAATCATTGTTTAACTTTTGCATGACATCAGTTGACCAAATAAGCTGTCCGGGTTATAATCTAGGTTATTAGAAATATGGAAGAAAGAAAGGATGTATGTGTTGAGAGAAAAAGAGAGAGTTTATCTGTCAATTTACTAGCAAAAAGGAAAAGATATATTTTCATACATTTTACCGAATACTTACTACTCACCACAAATTTATCTATCGCCATCTGAATCTATCAGGTCGGTGCAAAATTTTTTGCCGATTTAAAATTTCATTTTGAAAATGAAAAACTGTGTTTTTTAAAATTTTTATTCATAACAATAAGGACTTTTGCTCTCTGTAACTTGATTACATCTGTCACCGAGCTTATAAATGTCTCGCTTGTAAAATTCTTTAGGGTTTGATGTGAAATATGGATCTAACTCGTGTTCAATCTCCTCTCGTCATGTTCACCTCAGGCCATTTAAATGGTTTTGTAATCCTCGAAATAAGTTTGATTGAGCTAGGTCAGGAGAATATGCAGGATGGGCCAAGATTTCCCAACCAAATACTCCAAGGAGATCTTTTGCGAGGATGTGCATTATCATGATGGAAGATGACTCCCTTTCTGTTGACTAAAGAAGGTCGTTTTCGGGTCAAAGCAGTTTTCAAAGGACGAAGTTGATCACAATACAGACTAGCAGAAATGGTTTGACTGTTGTCTGAAAGTTTGTAATAGATGATCCATTCAATATCCTACCATACGCACAACATGATCTTTTTGGGATGGAGTCCTGCTCTCGGTTACTGAACTGCTCTTTCTCCTCGATTTATCCACGATCGCCTTTATGTTTAACGTTGTGGGAGAGAATCCACTTCTAATTAACTGACACGCCTACCCCAAAATAGTGACTGAAAGTGTCGTGAAAGCAAATATTCGCAACAAGAAACATGTTGCATTGGAACCTCAGTGAAACTCATAGAGTAGGACATGCCTCATGTGTTTTTTAACCCTCTAGGGCCATTCGTATCATATTTGATACAGTATTTCCCTATAAGGAAACATTTGGTATTTCCCTATAAGGAAACATTTGGTATTCATTGACTGAGCAGTCAGTACTGCTTTCATTTGAAATTTATAAAATATTTCTCTTAAAAAATTTTTCACGAAAATATTTCTTTCAAAGCTTGTTTTCATACTGTATCAAATATGATACGAATGGCCCTAGAGGGTTAATCTCAGTCTGTTTATCTATCTATCTATCTATTAACCCTCTAGGGCCATTCGTATCATATTTGATACAGTATTTCCCTATAAGGAAACATTTGGTATTCATTGACTGAGCAGTCAGTACTGCTTTCATTTGAAATTTATAAAATATTTCTCTTAAAAAATTTTTCACGAAAATATTTCTTTCAGGGCTTGTTTTCATACTGTATCAAATATGATACGAATGGCCCGAGAGGGTTAATTGGAAAGAAAATGGGTGAGAATATTGCAGAAAATTATGAATGATGCTTTAATAATCTGAAAGAAAAAGTTATGAATTAATCATGGTGATATGTTTAAGTAATAACAATATGCATAAAATAAATGACAATGATTTAAAATACCCCTTTTACAAACCGGTAAAAACTTTTGCACCGACCTAATACTTCACAACTAATAAATAAAAAAGAAAGATTCAAGAGCAATACTCACCGACATCTTGAAGGGTCGTGTCATTTTAAAAATAGTTCGGATTTCGAACGAAGCTAATCAAAGTATTCCTCAACATCAGCACCCGATTGAATCTGAACAACGGGATCGTCATCCTCTCTCCATATTTCCTTTCTTCATTCTGGCGCTGGTGGTGGAGATGGATGTGAATCAAAGATGGAAAGAACATGGGTGAGAATATTGCAAAAATATGAATGATGCTTTAATAATCTGAAAGAAAAAGTTATAAATTAATCATGGTGATATGTTTAAGTAGTAACAATATGCATAAAATAAATTACAATGATTTGAAATGCCCCTTTCACAAACTGGCAAAAGCTTTTGCACTGACCTGATATTTACCTGTTCATAAGTCAGTCTATCTGTTCATTTGTGTCTTCATCAAATGTCTCCGGAAATACTTTCGACTACAATCAGTATTTGCTCGAAAAAAGAATCTACATAGCTTTGCCGACTAATTTTATTTAACTTGGTAATAACACATCTGTTAAAATGTAATCATCTCGACGTTTTTCTTCTTTTTTAAAAGACACCTTTGGCTTATGTGATTCAACACTGACAGATGTGTTTCTTCAAAAGGAATAAATTACTACCGTATAAAGCGAAGATGAAGATAAAGTCTGGAATTTCAAACTAAATTTGCTGTTGGTTTCTGACCCAATTCCATTTGTGAAAGCCAGGTAAAAAAAGAAATTAATACAGCAGACGATAAATGATGTATCATTCAAAACAAAATAAAAGATGGAAGTATTTACTACAAAGAAGGATAAAATAAAATGAAACTGTGTTACGTTTATTTACTTTAAAAACACAATAATATTTCTTTTCTGAAACTCACAATTAGCATTCTTTCTTTTATCCAATTCAACATATTGTTATATTTTTCGAAGCAACACCTCTAGTAACCAGGTTCGAATTACAGTAGGATTCATTGCATTCCGGGGAGTCGTGTTCGAATTCCAGTTGAATTCCTTGCATTCACTGACGCACAAATACCCTTGGGAAAGGGCATTAATCCGTCTCTATCCCTCAAGTTATGGGTTAAATGACAGGACAGATTGGATGCTATAGACCTGGCTGGCACCCTACTGCGGGATGATTTTCCGCCAGACAGTCATGTCTCTTTCGAGACATGATCGCCCAAAACGTGTATCACGTGTGGCACTTAACTGACTGATTGAATATAATAGTTGGAATCATGATTAAGGCTACTACTGGTCATAAAGTGGGGGATCTGTTTTCTATTGGTATGAAGTTATAAACTGATACCCCACTAATTACTACGTAATAATATAATAAATCTCTTCGCCCCCTAGCTATGAGTTAAATAACGAGGCAGATTGGCTTCTATAGCCTTGGCTAGCAATCAGTCTACCGCAGTAACCAATGGCAACCTACTGCGGAATAATCTTCTGCCCAGTCAGTCATGTGTCTTTCGAGACATGATCGCCGAAGCGTGTTTCCTGTATGGCACTTATCTGACTGATACCGGCTTGGAATGAGAAATCGTAGAGCTGAGTTCGAATTCTAGTCGAATTCGTTTAATTCATTTACGTACAAATACTCTTTGAATTGGTATTAATCCATCCCTTCTCCCTCCAGCTATGGGTTGAATAGCGGGATAAACTATCTTCGATAGCCTTGGTTGGCAATCGATCTACAGCAGAAAATAATGGCAACCTACTGCAGGAGAATCTTCTACCTAGTCAGTCATGTCTCGAAATAGACATGATCTTCCGAGTGTGTATCACGTATGGCAATAAACTAAGTGACTGATTGTGAGAAAAAAATTATCTTGACGCAATGGACTCCACCAGATATTTGTAAACGGCATGCTTTACTTTTGTCATTCGCACCGGAAGCAACAATATTGAACCGATTGAGATAGGCAGATATTATTACAAGTTTTTATATACTATTTTTCACGTGTCTCTTTCTTTGTCAATGCACTTAATTCAGTGGTGAACATTAATGACATAATATATCGAATATAATAAATAATATATAAATATATAATAAAGAATATATAAAATATAATACTGTGAAATATAGATATAACGAAGAGAATGAGATTGATAAATAGCAAAATCTACTGCTAAGAAGATTGGGTCACTATGTCGATCCAGGATGTTTTTTCCACCTGAATCCATCCTGCATATATACAAGTCAACCATCCGTCCGTGCATGGAGTACTGCTGCCATTTATGGTCAGGTGCCCCTGCCGTTCTCCTCAGTGTTCTTGACTGACAAGCTCCAAAGGAGAGTCTGTAAAGGAGGTACTGATCTGGCGACTCGACTGCAGCCACTTTCCCATCGTCGAAATGTGGCCTCCCTCTGTCTCTTCTATAAATACTTTCATGGCTTCTGCTCGGATGAGCTTAAGTCACTGATGCCTCCTCAACAGGTGTTTACCCGTGCAACCAGACTGGCAACTGGGCCCCACCCATTCACAGTCAGGTTAGCCAAATGCAGACGACAATTCTACTCCTGCAGCTTCCTCTCTCGCACTTCCCGTATTCTTGCTTTCCTGACGGCTACGGCCTCCAGAAATTTAAATGCAAAGTTAATACTCTCCTACTAACCACTGGACTCTAGCTCTCTCTCCTCCCCTGTATAATCTTCACTTTCTCTCCGCCCATGTATCTGTCATTGCACCTGTTTTCTCAGCTTTCTATTGTTCCTTTCTAACTAGCTTGTACTCCTCACTCTTTTCTAATTAATCTTTCTACATTTATGTAACCCCCTGCACATCAATGGCGTTTCTGCCTTGCTCGGGGTGAAATGATTAAAAAAAAATATTAAAAGAGTGAGATAGATATTAAAAGAGTGAGATAGATAGATAGATAGATAGATAGATAGATAGATAGATAGATAGATAGATATGAACAGAATAAGATAGATAGGTATGAACATGATAGATAGATAGATAGATAGATAGATAGATAGATAGATAGATAGATAGATAGAATGTTTGGGAGTCACTGCGGACGATGGGTGAAATTGATGGTGATTACAAATTTACGGCTGGTCAGGAAACTCATTCCGATAGTTCTGATTAGAAAAGAACTTCCGGAGTTAATTGCTTTGAAGAAGTAGTGCTCCCTGGGCCAAGAGGATGGCTGCTGGAAGATCCTCTGTCAGGCAAGAGGATTCTCTGGGTAGGGCCAGGAAGATTTTCCCGGCTGAAACAATCCTGCACATATACAAATCTACCATCCACCCGTGCATTGAACATTGCTGCCATATCTGGTCGGGTGCTCCTGCTATCCACCTAGGGATCCTTGACAAAATCCAAAGGAGAATCTGTAATGTTATCGATCCCGACTTGGCAGCTCAGATACAGTCAATTTTTCACCGTCGCAATGTAAAGTCAATAGTCACCTGTTATCTCACTAACCTGCATCCTCTCTCTCATGCTCCTTTTTCCATCCATTCTCATCAGTATTCTCATCCTTCTCTTACCCACTTTCTGACACCTCCTATAACCTGTCACTCTTCCTCATAACTTTCCTCCTATGTAACACCCTGCAAAACAGTGGCAGTAAAATGTATTGCTTGGGGCGATATGATTATAAAAATATGTCTAGGGCCAGTTTATTTTTTCCGCCTGAAACAATCCTGCACATATATAAATATACCACCCGCCCGTGCATTGAATAATGCTAGCATATCTGGTCGGGTGCTCCTGCTATCCACCTAGGGGTCCTTGACGAAATCCAACGGAGAATCTGTAATGTGGCCGATCCAACCTTGGCAACTCGGATACAGTCACTTTCTCACCAGCGTAATCTGTCTACCCTGTGTCTCTTCTACAAATACTTTCACGGCTTCTGCCCCGATGAACTTAGCTCACTGGTGCCCCTATATACGAATTTACTTAGCAACTAGGTCACAGCCTTTTACTGGGAAACCAATAAATTGTAAACACAAATTAATGAAAGCTTTGAAACTAATCCCTGGTCCTGGAGCTCAGACTCAGCCTAAAGAATATTTGTGTGAATTTTGGTGAGAATCAGATAAAAATTGTGGATTTGTATAAAGGTCATACAGACAGATAAACAAACACACACTGAAACAACTTACATTTTCTATATATATATATATATATTATAGATTTTCTGCATTATTGTAAGAACTGCAACCTCGAAACTTCTGAATATCGTTTCTTATGTCTTTGTCTATGAATGTATCAAATTTGTTTAAAATCGGACCACTCCTTCTAAAACCCGACTTTTTCGATTATAGATTTTCGATATTTATTTGGGGTACCTCGACACAAAATCTAGCTATGAACACTCGCAGACGCTTGTGGTACAACTGTGCAAATTTTCAAGAAAATCGGTTCAGGCGTTTCAGAGTCTATAGTTAAAGAACACACACACTCACAGACAAAGTTCCATTTATAAATAAGTTTAGATAGATTAGATTTGTTCTTTCTCTTATCATATATGTCCGTGTGTGTGAGAAAGAGAGAGAGACAAAAAAAAACATACGTGTGTATTTCTGTGTGTGTGTGTGCAACGTGCGTGCATGCGTGCGTGCGTGCGTGCGTGCGTGTGTGTGTTTGTGGAGAATGTGGACCGCAGATTGAATAATATACAGTAGATGCCACACGAGCTTGGGGCATAAATCTATAAGTATTTACGATATTTGTTCACCCTAATTTTTTCATTTAAACCT
>JBBBDQ010000705.1:3377500-3432500 GCA_037127315.1 Ascarosepion bandense | reverse complement strand
TATGTTTAACCATTCCTTCTCTTTACCTTCCCCTATGTAGCCCCATGCGCAATAGTGGCAGTGGAATGCCTTGCTTGGGGTGAGAGGATTAAAAAAAATCTTTACAATAAATAAATAGATATTAGAAAGACGGGATAGGGATAGCAGGAAGTAAATCAGAAGCAAAAAAAGAACAAAAAATGTTACAACTAGAAAAGCACTGATAAAAAGAATAAAATCCCTCTCTTACTTCAGCCCTTTATTATTTGCTAGAAGAGGAGACCAAAAATGATAAGAAAGCGAAAAGGACAGCCTTAGTACTAAATGGGCACATCACATCAAAGACAGTAAAATTAAGCGAGAAAATATAAAAGAGCAAAAAAGGAAAATGATAAGATCAGGTTAAAGGCAGGTTGACATCTTGACCGTTAAGGATGGAAAAGAAGAAAGAAGAAAAGTAAGATAAAGGAAGGAAAAACGGAGGGGAAAAAAAAGAGAAAAAAATTGGTCAGTATGTATTCTTTGGGGCCAATTTCCAAATTAAATCTTCGATCTGATTAGTTAAAAGAAACACAGATGTAAATTTGATACCTTCTCACATACATAAACAGCAAATCTAAATCATCTGTACAACCAACATCAAACATTGCCCGATGACGAGAATCTATCTCGAAACATAGAAATTTTCGTGTCGCAATGTACAATTAATTCACAACTATATAATTATATTAAGTTCTTTAATATTTATTATATTAAGCACTGTTTGTAATAAAATAAATGCCGGGGCACTCAGAATAGTAAAACCTTGAGTCCTCTTCACCTGGAAGTATATATATATATATATATATATATATATATATATATATATACTACTTATTTCAGAGTTTATTCTTAGTGGATACCTGTATTTAAATAGAACATCATATCTATCGGCTTGTCCATTCGATAAAAATTCATGAAACATAAGAAGCTTGGAATTTGTCTACTTCGTTTTAGTGCGCTGGAATTATGTCATCTGGAGTTTTGTTCACTGGGATTTTCTCCTATAACCATTAATACGAGCTGCAAAATGTTATGATGCCCTATGTACATTGGAATGAACTCTTCCTCTTTCATAAATACTAACCTGCGAGACTTCCTGAAAGAGGTAGTAGAGACGCAGTGTAACTTGACAGTTCGAACAGACACTTCTATGTGCTGACTAATTAAAACTCTTATTTTGTATATATGTTCTGTTATTCCAATATAATGGTTCAACCTAACTTCTTTTTTTCCTCTCTTTCTTCCTGGCCCTAACAAGTCACAGCACAAAGAAAAAAGGAATTATATAAAATAAATTTAATCAAAAATGAATAATAATTGTCAATGATTCATTGGATAAATTCAGTAATCTTAACTTAAAGTATGAAAATATTATCTTCCAGTTTGACAGAAAAAGTAAAACGAATGACGCGAACTATGTCGACTCGTTGACAACGACCTTCTTAAATGTTTGCCGTAGAAACAAAGGTTCACTACACACAGAGCTCAATGAGGTACAAAGGTCCTATCGCCTGTGGGACCGTGATCAACAGAGGGCATATCATGCTGTGAAATTTCTTGATGAAGAAGCCCTTCACCTTAATATGGAAGCAAGTTTCTATCGATAAATGAAAAAGAATACAGCGAACCACATCAACTCGTGGACAGCGACCTTCATAAAAAGGATCATAAAAATATATGAAACAACAGTGCTCACGGAGCTACTTTACCTCGTTGTTACTATACAAAATACCTTCACTCTGTGATGGACTCGGGTAGAAAATGGTTCGTAGATTTTAATTCCTTTAAAACGAAACTGCTCTCATTAACGGCCATAGAGAATCTTTCCTACCATCCAAAAGTATGGATGATGCTAGTCTCCTGGAGAGCAACAGTCTGCACCTCCTTGGCCTCACTCTCTCAACCGAACTCAAGTGGAGCGACTATATCGAATCTGTAGCTGCATCTTACAACTAGGAAGGCTGAGTCATCGTGTGGATCCAGGAAGTTTTTCTCGTCAGAATTCATCTTGCACATTTTTAAAATTATCATTCGTCCGTGCATCGAATACTATTGCCATCTCTCGTCGGGTGCTCCTGATATTCACCCCGAGATTCTCGACAAAATCCACAGAAACATCTACAACGAAATTTTGAAGTAGATTCATTTAAACTCCTCGTCTACTTTAATAGTTTCTTTTCTCGCACTTTCCACTTTTAGAACTCCCTTCTATTTGCTTATTTCCTGATATCTACAACCTCTAAATGGTTAAATGCAACTTGTTATTTTTCTTATTTTATTTCAGGCAGTAGTACTCATAAGATAATTTAATTACTTAGATAAATCATTGTCAGCAATTAGTTTTTAACTCGCAATCCATTCATCGTAATTCTATTTCTTTTATGCGTAACAAGAATATTCCTAAAATTTCTGAATTTCGCTGCTAAATCACTGAAAAGTATTATTGATTTTTAACTAGTATTTCTTTAAACTTATTTCTATTCCTTTTATAAAAACTAACAAAGGAAGAGAAATTTTAGTATAAGTCTAAAGATGTCAGAATTTCTCATTGTAAATTATTATTAAGCTTTAACTAGTTTTTCTTTTGGTCCTGAGCATGACGATAAACTACATCCGGCAGTAATGCTTCTGATTCGCATGTTGTGAGGAGCATAGAACCACATCTTAATTGATGTTGTTCTCAGGTCCACCCTGACCCGGAGTGGTAGCACCTGATAAGTTCACAGCAATAGGCAAATAGTTAACTCCCAAATTTGTGTCAAAACATTATGAAAGTATAAAAATACACTTTTATAGAAATATAAACATAAAAGTAGACTTTTATAGAAAAATATACATTTTTGAAAGAAAAATTATTGCCATAACACATTTTTGAAGGAAAAATATTATTCCCAGTAAAACATTTTCAGTTTTCTAAAATGAAAAAGAATAAAAAGAAAAAATTTTCATTAAAATCTGATTAAATTAATCTTCTCATTATAACTGAACATTAAAAAGAAATGTCTTAAAATCCCATCTTTTTGGCATTAAATAACCCACGGAGGTTGATATGACGTTAAGAGTACTGCATGGCTTTCATCTCATTCTCCACCGTACTTCTCCATGTCGTCTTCTGAACCTCTGCCTATCTTGGGCCAGACTAGCCAGTGAACGCCAAGAGTACTGCATGGCTTTCATCTCATTCTCCACCGTACTTCTCCATGTCGTCTTCTGAACCTCTGTCTATCTTGGGCCAGACTAGCCAGTGAACCCCAAGAGTACTACATGGCTTTCATCTCATTCTCCACCGTACTTCTCCATGTCGTCTTCTGAACCTCTGCCTATCT
This sequence comes from Ascarosepion bandense, assembly GCA_037127315.1. Taxonomy (NCBI): domain Eukaryota; kingdom Metazoa; phylum Mollusca; class Cephalopoda; order Sepiida; family Sepiidae; genus Ascarosepion; species Ascarosepion bandense. The sequence goes on along the minus strand of JBBBDQ010000705.1, from coordinate 3,429,153 downwards.
TGGGCCAGACTAGCCAGTGAACCCCAAGAGTACTGCATGGCTTTCATCTCATTCTCTACCGTACTTCTCCATGTCGTCTTCTGAACCTCTGTCTATCTTGGGCCAGACTAGCCAGTGAACCCCAAGAGTACTGCATGGCTTTCATCTCATTCTCCACCGTACTTCTCCATGTCGTCTTCTGCACCTCTGCCTATCTTGGGCCAGACTAGCCAGTGAACCCCAAGAGTACTGCATGGCTTTCATCTCATTCTCCACCGTACTTCTCCATGTCGTCTTCTGCACCTCTGCCTATCTTGGGCCAGACTAGCCAGTGAACCCCAAGAGTACTGCATGGCTTTCATCTCATTCTCCACCGTACTTCTCCATGTCGTCTTCTGCACCTCTGCCTATCTTGGGCCAGACTAGACAGTGAACCCCAAGAGTACTGCATGGCTTTCATCTCATTCTCCACCGTACTTCTCCATGTCGTCTTCTGCACCTCTGCCTATCTTGGGCCAGACTAGCCAGTGAACCCCAAGAGTACTGCATAGCTTTCATCTCATTCTCCACCGTACTTCTCCATGTCGTTCTTGGTCTTCGCATCTTCCTTTTGCCATCTGGGGTCCAGTGCAATGTTGTTCTTGTGATTGACTGTGAATCTTTCCGGAGCACATGCCCAATCCATCTCCATCGCCTTCTTGTAATAATGGTGCCCATGTTCTGTTGCTTGCATCTCTTCAACAGGTCTTCATTGGAGATCTTCTCTGGCCAAACTAATATTTCTTTAGGCGGACCCGAAGGAAACTACCACCATCTTTAAATTTGGTGTTTTTCATTTTTTCTGAACTTTTTTCAGCGCAGTCTTTTCGAGTATTACATAAAGTTTCCGATTATAAAAAAGTTGGAAGAATTTCAATATTTAAACAATTTTAGTGGGGAGTGGGGGTTCAGTTTCTCATACAACGTTATAGTAAATCAATCCTCCATTTTGGAACCCTTCTCGTTGGGGTCGCTTTGGGCTTTGGGACGAGTTGTTGCTCTTGTTTTTGCCTTTTTCAAGTTTTCTTTACTTCTTAGTACGTTGGCATCTTCCTCGGAAACTCCAAGAATGGCTTTATTGGTAAATTGTCGCAATTATTTCATTATTTCAAAAATTCTTTAGGCTGAGTCTGAGCTCTAGGATCATGGATTAGTTTTCATTAGCTTTCATTACACCCGAGCAACGCCGGGTTATACTGCTAGTATTTTATATTCTCTTTCAGCAAACGAGACTCCTATTCTGTCTGACTAATCCATCCTCAACAACGAAATATCAAATAAAATCTTATTGTATTCTGCGTAACATTTGGCTTAAATACCAACGCTTAGTAAGACTGAATCATTCTGTTCTTTCGACACGAGCTTTCGTCATTGTTATCCGATTTCACATTCAAACATCAGATCCCAATTGGTTTAACATGAATGCCATGGTTTCATATGGAATATAAGTCTAAGGCGGAGGAATAGATATTTTTTTTTTAAAATAACTTCCTCTTGTTTTCTCGTGTTTGACAGATGTTTTAATTAAATAAGATTTTGAAAGTTGTAAATTACATCTCAGATCTCAAGAATTCCAGTAGACATAACTTACAAGCATTAATATCATCTAAATAACGGAACATTTATACCGATTTTGATATAATCTTGTTTTGAAGAAATTTTTTTTTAATCATATCACCCCGAGCAAGGCGGTAACATCACTGGTGTGCAGGGGGCTACGTAATAGTGAAAAGATTGGAAAAGTGAAAGCCGGAAAACACATCCGAAACAGAGAACAAGGGATGAGCCTCTTCACCTGTTCAATAAACGAGGGTGGAGTGTGAACCGGGCGATAGTTTAGTCTATCTACTCCAATTGAAAAAAAAAAAGAAAAGAGTGAAAAGATTGCAAAAGTGAAAGCCGGAAACGACATCCTAAACAGGAAACAAGGGATGAGCCTCTTCACCTGTTCAATAGACGTGGGTGGAGTGTGAACCGGGCGATAGTTTAGTCAATCTACTCCAACTGAAAAAAAAGAAAAGAGTGAAAAAATTTAGTAAAGAGACAGCCGGAAACCACATCCTAAACAGGGAACCAGGGATGAGCCTCTTATCCTGTTCAACAGACGTGGGTGGAGTGTGAACCGGGTGATAGTTTAGTCAATCTACTCCAACTGAAAAAAAAAGAAAAGAGTGAAAAAATTTAGTAAAGAGACAGCCGGAAACCACATCCTAAACAGGGAACCAGGGATGAGCCTCTTATCCTGTTCAACAGACGTGGGTGGAGTGTGAACCGGGTGATAGTTTAGTCAATCTACTCCAATTGAAAAAAGAAAAAAGAAAAGAGTGAAAATATTGGAAAAGTGGAAGCCGGAAACCACATCCTAAACAGGGAACAAGGAATAAGCATCTTCACCTGTTCAATAGACGTGGGTGGAGTGTGAATCGGGTGATAGTTTAGTCAATCTACTCCAATTGAAAAAAAAAAAGAAAAGAGTGAAAATATTGGAAAAGTGGAAGCCGGAAACCACATCCTAAACAGGGAACAAAGGATGAGCCTCTTCACCTGTTCTGTCATCACAATATGGTTTACATAAAAACAACAAGAAAAGGAAACCATAAAAGTCAGGAAACCAAATGAAACCAGCTACATTATGAGTCCAAAAACGTATATTAAAAATTTTAAACTTAAAAAAAAAACAGTGCTTCCACATCTTGCGGTTTTTTCCATCGTATATAATTAAAATCTCGGGGTAACATTTTCTTCCATCGCCTTCAGCTTCTTCATAAAATCCTATGAATCAGCAATATTATTAGTCTTGATATTGCATCTCGGCTTCAGTCACATTTCCAGCACCGTAAGATTGCTTCTTTTTTAATGCTTTTATTGGTAATTGTTCGCGTGAGATCTTCGCTATGGTACCTAGACTTTTTGAATTTAAGCGCATTGCTACACTGGAGTTGAGGTTTCATCAATTTCAAGTTCTGTTGTAGCGGCATCTTCTACGATAACATTTACTTTTCTCGCACTTCTCTCTAGTGGAACTCCCTTCCGGCTTCATGCTTTCCATCCAAATTTAATCTACAAAATTATAAATGCAATGTCAATCGCTATCTACTGTCCTCCTAATTTGTCTTTTCCCTTCCCCATCCCCAATCGGTACATAATTATAATCTCGGAGTAACGTTGCGGCTCTTGCTATTTACACTGAGCTCCTTCATAAGATCCTAAAAATCATCAATATTATTGGTCTTGATATGGCAGCTCAGCTCCAGTCATTTTTCCACTACCGTAAGGTTGCCTTTTCTTTTTTAAATACTTTTATTGGTAATTGTTCGGATGAGCTCTTTGCAATGGTCAGTCAGTCAGTCAGTTAAGTGCCATACGTGATAAACGCTTGGGCGATCATGTCTCGAAAGAGACATGACTGACTGGGGCAGAAGATTATCCCGCAGTAGGTTGCCATTGCTTTCTGCGGTAGACTGGTTGCTAAACAAGGCTATAGAACCCAATCTGTACTGTTATTTAACCCATAACTAGAAGGAAGAGACGGATTAATACCTTTCCCAAGGATATTTGCGAGTAAGTGAATGTAATGAATTCAACTGGAATTCGAACTCGACTCCTCGACTAGACTTTTTGAACTGAAGTGCAATTGGTGTTGAGATCACATCAGGTTAAAGTTCAGCTGTAGCCGCAAGATCTACGATAACTGACGTTTTTCGCACTTCTCTCTAGTGGAACTCCCTTCCGACTCCAGGCTTTCCATCCAAATTTAATGTACAAATTTTTAAATACAATGCCAATCGCTATCTACTAATCTCCTGATTAGTCTTTTCATCACCAATCGGTACATAATTATAATCTTGGTATAACGTTGACTGACCTTGCTATGTACATTGAGCTTTTTGGTAAAATCCTAAAAATCATCAATATTATTGGTCTTGATATGGCAGCTCAGCTCCAGTCATTTTTCCACTAGCGTAAGGTTACCTTTTCTTTTTTACTACTTTTATTGGTAATTGTTCGGATGAGCTCTTTGCAATGGTCAGTCAGTCAGTCAGTCAGTCAGTTAAGTGCCATACGTGATAAACGCTTGGCTGATCATGTCTCGAAAGAGACATGACTGACTGGGCAGAAGATTATCCCGCAGTAGGTTGCCATTGCTTTCTGCGGTAGACTGATTGCTGACCAAGGCTATAGAACCCAATCTGTCCTGTTACTTGACTCATAGCTAGAAGTACAAGAGATGTATTATATTATTAGGTAGTAATTAGTGGGGGATCAGTTTATTACTTCATAACAATAGAAAACCGATCCCCCATTTTATGACCAGTAGAAGCCTTAATCATGATTCCAACTATTATATTCAGTCAGTCAGTTAAGAGCCATACGTGATAAACGCTTGGGCGATCATGTCTTGAAAGAGATATGACTGACTGGGCAGAAGATTATCCCGCAGTAGGTAGCCATTGCTTTCTGCAGTAGACTGGTTGCTAAACAAGGCTATAGAACCCAATCTGTCCTGTTACTTAACCCATAACTAGAAGGAAGAGACGGATTAATACCTTTCCCAAGGATATTTGCGAGTAAGTGAATGTAATGAATTCAACTGGAATTCGAACTCGACTCCCCGATTTCTCGTTCCGAGCCGATATCCAATGCACCAAAACGTAACTAGACCTTTTGATTTTATACACAATACCAGACTGGCGTCGAGAACTCATCACTTTAAAGTTCAGCTGTAGCGGTATGTTCTACGATAACAGTTACTTTTCTCGCACTTTTCTCTAGTAGAAATCCCTTCCGACTTCATGCTTTTCATCCAAATTTAATCTACAAAATGGTAAATGCAATCTCAATCGCTATTTGCTGTCCTCCTGATTAGTCTGTTCCCTTCCCCATCCCTACCAGGTACATAATTATAATCTCGGAGTAACGTTTTCCGCTGATATATATTGGAAAGATTACATGAAATCAGTTGAAAATCCCTGGCCAGTACCTTGATTGGTGACTACATAGAAATAAGTAATTCATAAAAATATGCTGATAAAACAAATCAATTGCTTTATATATATATATATATATATATATATATATATACAAATACGGTCATTATATTCTGAAATTTGTCACAGAAAAAAGACATTTACTGAATGCAACCTTCCCCAGTAATATTATGGTAATTTTCTGAGCGTAGTCTGGCTTCAAGTAAAGGACACCCAGTGAGGATCGAACTCACTACTCAATTGTAATGATCCTAGCGAAACAAGCTTGCTAACCATTACATCGCCTCGAGGTGCTCTCCCCCCCAAAAAAGATGCAAATTCTTGCCACAGTCAGACATCTCCATAACGACAAAGTTGATGGTCTACAAAAGTTGTGTATTGACTACCTTACTGCATGGATCCGAGGCCTGGAAAACTTACAAAAGATATGTTAAGGTCTTAGAACGCTTTCATAAAAAAGGTTTTGCTCTATCTTGAAAAATATTTTGGCTCACTTGTATTCCAAATACGATTGTCCTTAAAAGAGTCCACGATCATGCAGCACATTCTCATGTGGAATTGCCACGTTGCCAGACAGGAAGACTGCCGTATACCAAAGTAAGCTATGTACAGATGGATTATGGGATGGAAAACGACCTGCCTGAAAACTCGAAAACCTTTGAAAAGGTGATTTTCACCCAGTGAGGATCGAACTCACTACTCAATTGTAATGATTCTAGTGAGACATGTTTGCCAACTATTACACCATCTCGAGGTTTCCTAGTGATTTTCTAAGCTCAACTTAGATGTGGCACAGGGCCGAAGGTAAGGGACACCCGGTGAGGATCAAACTCACTTCACAATTGTAATGATTCTAGCCAAACAAGCTTGCTAACCATTACACCATCTCGAGGTTTCCTAGTGATTTTCTAAGCTCAACTTAGATGTGGCACAAGGCCGAAAGTAAGAGACACCCAGTGAGGATCAAACTCACTACACAATTGTAATGATTCTAGCCAAACAAGCTTGCTAACCATTACACCATCTCGAGGTTTCCTAGTGATTTTCTAAGCTCAACTTAGATGTGGCACAAGGCCGAAAGTAAGGGACACCCAGTGAGGATCAAACTCACTTCACAATTGTAATGATTCTAGCCAAACGAGCTTGCTAACCATTACAACATCTCGAGGTTTCCTAGTGATTTTCTAAACGCAGCTTAGATGTGGCACAAGGCCAAAAGTAAGAGACACCCGGTGAGGATCAAACTCACTTCACAATTTTAATGATTCTAGCCAAACATGCTTGCTAACCATTGCACCATCTCGAGGTTTCCTAGTGATTTTCTAAGCGCAGCTTAAAATGTGGCACAAGGCCGAAAGTAAGGGACACCCAGTGAGAATCAAACTCACTACACAATTGTAATGATTCTAGTAAGAAAAGCTTGCTAACTATTACACCACTTCGAGGTGACCCCTTCCTCAGCATATTATCATCTCGGATTAATATTTATTGCTGACATGAATTAGAAAGATTATATCTAGCTAGGTCAGCTTGTTTTCTTGCTTGTTGCAGTATTCAGCAAGGACGGCTTCTTCCTTAGAAAAAGTTTCATAGGATTTATTGGCTCCACAGACGGCCCCTAACCATATGTGGTGTGAAGATTTTCCCGCAATAGGTTGCCAATTCTAACTGCGTTAGACTGGTTGCAAATCAAGGCTATAGAACCCAGTCTATACTGAGAGATGGATTCATACGTCTTCCAAGTAGGAAAAGTGAATGTAATTAATTCGACTGGAATTTGAACTCGGTTCTCCGACTTCTCAATCCGAGCCGCATTACTCCACCGGGTCTATTGCTAGAAAAGAACATTTCCGGGTCTATTGCTAGAAAATAACATGGCGATTTTCTTTGTTGAAAGGAAACGGTTCATCCCCAACATTGTCCTTACTTTCCAGTTATTAAAGTCGGGCGACTTGCAATGTTGGACAACAAAATCTAGATCAAGGATTCTTAACCGTCGCGTCGAGATCCTCGAAAAATGGTCATGGCATCCAAAACATATCCAAAAGGAATATCCAACATTAACTAAAAGGTTTTAACAGTTTTATTTTCTTAGAATTTTCTAGTTCTTATTTATGTTAATTCAGCTTCTCATCCCTGAATCACATCAACAGTAAGAAGCGAGAAAGACTACGTTCAACTGAAGAAGAAATGCCTCATAAAAGATAAAATAGATAAAAATAGTTCTTGTCCTAACACTTTGGCGCAGTACTATATATATATATATATATATATATATATATGTAGAGACTTATTCATAAATGGAACTTTATCTCTGTGTGTATCTGTGTCTCTGTGTGTGTGCGTCCGTTACCTATAGACTCCGAAACGGCTGAACCAATTTTCTTGAAAATTTACACAGTTGTACTATAAGTGTCTGCGAGTGTTCTTAGCTGGGTTTTGTGTCGAGGTACCCCCGATAAATATCGAAAATCCATAATCGAAAAAATCGGGTTATAGAAGGAGTGGTCCGATTTTAATCAAATTTGACACACTCATAGACAAAAACATTAGAAACGATATTCAGAAATTTCAAGGTTACAGTTTTTACAATAGTACAGAAAATCGATTATATATATATATAAGGCAAGATGTTTGTGTGTGTGTCTGTTTATCTGCCTGTATGTCTGTATTTTTTCAGCCATTTATTTTAGTTTTTTCTTCGGGTTTGACTCTAAGTAGGTATAATTGTAGTTCTTAGTCTCAGCCATGATACCATTTACTCAGAGGACTTATTTAGCCTTCAAAATTCAGTTTACGAAGAAAAAAACTTATTTGATATCGATACCAGGAAATCAAAATTTGACTTACATCCATTCATTTTTCTTTCAGTCTACGGTTTCGTTTTAACTGGAAGCAACTTTTGCTTTTTAGCCTTTCGTGCCAACGTCCAAAGAGTCTGAGCTCCAGGACCATGGATTAGTTTTAAAGCTTTCATTACACCCGAGCAACGCCGGACTATACTGCTAGTCTTTAATATAAATATGTTATATAAACTAGCTGCTAGTAGAATGATGGAGGAAAAGAAATATATATACAGCTGATAAATATCGATTTTCTTTGATACAGAAACTTGATACACAGATTTTACAACATATTTATTTCAACATTAATGTCCACATTTCCTTTACATATTGATTCAGATTAGCGAACATGGAAGCACGCCAATTTTTCTTCGTAGATTTCTTCAGATCTCTGGATTTGGCACACCCTCTGTAAAAGTAAACAAAACCAAATCAAACAAGAAATTTTTGCACACACGATAATGAAACAGTGTAAAATGTATAAACGACGCCTTTCGACGAGATCGTCTGTTGTTTGGCTTTGTTGAATTGAGGGTGAAATAAAACACTTTGTGTGAGGCTCATACCTCGGGATCTCTGAGGATAGGAAGCGAGTATAAATTAAATTACCTTAGAAGGTTCAACAACCAATAAGCAGAAAGTATTCCATTCATTTCACCCGGCGACTACCTTGTCGGACTCTCTGCTTTAGGGCGGAGAGGAAACCAGAGGATTCTATGTCGAAGGGCAGAATCTCGTCTAAGGGGGAAAAGAAAACAAACAGGAGCCCGACGCTCCCTAATGCACGGTCTATGAGAAAGATTTGCCCGAGATTACGGGTTGGGATATCTTCTTTTTTTTTTTTTTTATAAGCGTTTCACCCCGAGTAAGGCATGTCACTGCCACTACTGCGCAGGGGGCTACATAGAGTGGAGAAAGGATGATTAAATATAGGAAATGTCAGAGGGTGGGTGATAGGCGGGTAAGGATACCGAGAATGAGGGTTGGGTAGATGAGAGTGTTCTGAGAATAATTGGGAGTTAGTGTGATAGGAGGTGTCTATTGACCCTACATTTAAACACCTGGAGATTGTAACTGTCGGGAAAGCAGACTTGTGGAAGGGAGTTCCACAGGCGGGAAGCGCGAGAAAAGAAGCTGTTGGAGTAGAATTTACGGTTACATCTTATTTGTTTAACTGTAAAAGGGTGGGACCTAGTTGCTAATCTAGTATCTCGTGTAAATTCGTACTTAGGCGGCACCAGTGATCTAAGCACATCGGAGATGTTAAAAATTGGCCTTGTGCCTCATTCGGCTTCAGTGGGGAGGTTACGCAATAAGGGGATGTGTCTGTCTGCTTCTTTATTAGAAAAGAGAAGAAAATAACAGTAAACGCAGAAAACAGAAGTCTTGAAAGACGTCTTATAAAAAAAACTGACTTACGATATCTATATCTATATATATATATATATATATATTTGAAATTATTTGTTTGAAATTATTTTTGATCGATACTCGCATTTAAGTAGATATTCTGTTTATAATCAAACTGTATTATATATTTATTTCTACCGGCCTGATTATTTACGATAATCATCATGTTACGGAAATTAACGAAGATTAACGAAACTGGTTATAAACAACCGACAAGTTGAAATGATTTGTTTGAACATTATTTTTGATACTCGTATTTAAGTAGATATTCTGTTTATAATCAAGTAGTATTATATATTTATTTCAGCCGACTTGATTATTTACGATAATAATCATGTTACGGAAATAAACGAAGATTAGCGAAACTTGGTTATAAACAACCGACAAGTTGAAATGATTTGTTTGAACATTATTTTTGATCGATACTCGTATTTAAGTAGATATTCTGTTTATAATCAAACAGTATAAATATGTATATTTATTTTTACCGGCCTGATTATTTACGATAAATTTTTGTTACAAAAATATTATTCGGCAGGATTCGACCCTGCGACTCCTATCCACATAGGGGAAGCCACCAATTGAGGTAGAAGACGGGACAGATCAATTAAAGCTATAATTTTACCAAGTTAGAACAAACTCTGTAGCAATAACCACGATAAAAGGACCGATATCCTGATCTTGATCAGACCTGATCGGATATCGGAGTATTGATTTCCAATATCGGGGGAAATCGGAAAAAATAATTAACCCATGACCTGAACGGAAACCTAAAAAATATTTGTGTGAAGTTTGGTGAGAATCGGATAAAAATTGTAGATTTGTGTAAAGGACAGACAGACAGACAGACACACACACACACACACACACACACACACACATACAAACATCTTGTTTTTTATATAAATAGATTGTTAAGTGGATAATTCTAAATGAAAATAGAATGTTTTTTTGTTAATTTTACAAAATTTTACAAGGCAGCCGGGAATCATTGCTACGGATAGTCAATAAGAAGAAGAGACTAGCATGGGGAAGAGAGCACAAAAAACTGGACACCAGAACAGTTCACATGTTATGATGCTGTATTAACAAAAGAGTCATTCTATTTTCACTTAAAATTATCCACTTGACAATAAATACTAAATCAGAGTCAAATAAGTCATCCAAGGTTAAATTAACTTAAGTAAGTCCATGAAAACTTGCCGTACCCATCGAGAGTAAAATTGGAGAAAATGAGCCATATTGATGTCTGAATATCGGTTTTTGATCAGATTCAATAGAATATCGGGGGTATTGATTTCTATTATCGGGGAAAATGAGTCGTCTGAGAAGATCTACGAATATTTAAGTCTAAAAACTTTAATTTTACCAAGTTAGAGAAAATTCTGCAGCAAGAACCACGATAAAAAGGCCGAAATCCTGATCTTGATCAGACCTGATCGGATATTGGTGTATTGATTTCAGATATCGAGAGGAAATCGGAAAAAATAAGTAGACCATGATCTGTCTGGAACCCTAAAGAATATTTGTGTGAAGTTTGATAAACAGACACACACAAACATTTTGATTTTATCTATATATATGAAAGGAAATCTGTGAACCTGCGTGTGACTGTTCCCTATGCACGCCTACATTTTTTAAGCTACGCCATTCAAACTTTCTAGGGACAAATATCTACAGGGAAGCCAGGTCGACACATTCTTTTTGAGTTTAAGTTCAGCAATTTTCCCTTTCGCACTTTTTGGCCAATGGACACGATTGTTTACATTTGCTCGGTAAAACATCTAAGATCTAAGATGGTTGCTGAATTACGTCACAGAAATCAAATCACACGTGTCAAACGCGACTAAAAATTTTTTTTATTAAAAAATAAAATGAGCTTTTATATTTATTTTTTATTCTGACGTTTTAAAAATTCATTAAGGTCAACAAAAGAATGTGAATATTTTTCCCCGTTATTTTGAAACAAAAGAAATATTTAAAAAAAAGAAGTGTCTTTCCAAACAAAAAAACAAAATATGTAAATTAAAAAGTGGCATCTTCTATTACGAAAATGTTCTGAGCTGCACATGCAACGCCGGGCCATGATGCTAGTATATATATATATATATATATATATATATATATATATATATATATACTAGCAGTATAGCCCGGCGTTGCTCGGGTGTAATGAAAACTTTAAAACTAATCCATGGTCCTGGAGAATATTTGTGTCAAGTTTGGTGAGAATCGGATAAAATTGTGGATTTTTATAAAGGACATACAGACAGATAAACAGACATACACACAAACATCATGTCTTATATATATATATATATATATATATATATATATATATATATATATATATATATATCATCGATTTTCTGCACTATTGTAAGAAATACTTCCTTGAAACTTCTGAATATCGTTTCTTATGTCTTTGTCTATGAGTGTATCAAATTTGATTAAAGTCGGACCATTCTTTCTAAAACCCGATTTTTTCGATTATCAATTTTCGATATTTATCGGGGGTACCTCGACACAAAACCTAGCTAAGAACACTCACAGACGCTTATAGTACAACTGTGTAAATTTTCAAGAAAATCGGTTCAGCCGTTTCGGAGTCTATAGGTAACAGACACACACACACACACACACACACACACACACGCACGGACAAAGTCCTATTTATAAATAAGTTTAGATATATAGATAAAAACATTTTTTCAGTCCACAAGAGCTGTTGTATTTCATTGCTCTATTCAGCACTTCATCAGGCAATATATGTTTGCAAGACTTAGGAAATGATATATGAATAAATTTTAACTTATTTTTTCTTTATGCAATTGAGTGTGCATTGGTAAACAATAGAATCAATCATACACCTCTTCTCTAATGGACATTCATTCGAATTTCGGCAGTTGCATGTACTGGTATTGTTATCTTTAATTTTATTTATGAACTATTTTCACTACTAAAAACTAACAGTCAAGAAATTTTACATGAGTAGCACCAAAAACAGCTTTAAGTCTCGATGGTATTAGCATAAATTATCCATTTATAATAAGATGTACAGAAATAGCACATCCCTCTCTAAATTCTTTTGACATTTAAAAATAGTAAATAAAACCTCTATTGAAATGTTTTTTTTTAAAAGGCTACAACTTGTACAGCCTTGCACGAACCCTGTTTCTTATGCTTACAGGAAGATTTATAAATTATCCAGTTTTCTAAATTAGCCCTGATAAACAAACGAAACAAATTAACAGTCACGATAATTAACTAGCCTTTTTGTCTTTAGGGTCATCATCTCGCAGTTGCATCTTTGTCTTCGGGCAGAGTATGGTTTCAGTTGTATCTGTGTGTTAGGATAGACATGCAACTGAGAAAAATTATACTGAGAGGTGCCCGAATACCCCTTTTGCACAAAAGGGGTGGATTAGTGGTCACCACTGAGGACAGCAAAACCGACGGTTGCGCGAACGAGACGCATTTGAGCTCCCCACATTAAACAATTGCGACACAAGATCCAAACTTTGTGTCACATCTTATTACACAATTAACAGTCACTTGTCAACACAGACTTTCGTTTACCTTAAAATATAGTTAATTACTTTTTTCCGCTATTAATATAACTACTACGTCTTCCTTTACCTCTGAGTATCTCCTGTTTACCTCTAACCGCTAATCCATTCATTGAAATATCACTTAACTTCATGACTCTGTAGTGACCTCTCAAATTTCTGCCATCCAGCCACCAACCCGATGTCATTATCTATGAACTAGCAGTATAGCCCGGCGTTGCTCAGGTGTAATGAAAGCTTTAAAACGAATCCAAGGTCCTGGAGCTCAAACTCAGCCTAAAGAATATTTGGAATAATAAAATAATTCCCACAATTCACTAATGGCACATAGTATATATATATATATATATATATATATATATATATATATATATATCTACTAGCAGTATAGCCCGGCGTTGCTCGGGTGTAATTGAAAGCTTTAAAACTAATCCATAGTCCTGGAGATCAGACTCTTTGGACGTTGGCACGAAAGACTAAAAAGCAATAGTTGTTTCCAGTTAAAGCGAAACCGTAGACTGAAAGAAAAATGAATGGATGTAAGTCAAATTTTGATTTCCTGCTATCAATATCAAATAAGTTTTTTTCGTCGTAAACTGAATTTTGAAGGCTAAATAAGTCCGCTGAGTAAATGGTATCATGGCTGAGACTAAGAACTACAATTATACCTACTTAGAGCCAAACTCGAAGCAAAAACTAAAATAAAAGGGCTGAAAAACTGATTTTGATCAGCCCCGGTAGGATATCGGGGTACCGATTTCCAATATCGGAGTCAAATAAGTCATCCAAGGATAGAACTGCAACCTTGAAACTTCTGAATGTCGTTTCTCATGTCTTTTTCTATGGGTTTATCAAATTTGATTAAAATCGGACCACTCGATTTTCGATATTTATCGGGGGTACCTCGACACAAAACCTAGTACAACTGTGTAAATTTTCAAGACAATCGGTTCAGCCGTTTCGGAGCCTATAGGTAACAGTCATACACACAGACTCACACACACAAGCAAAGTTCCATTTATAAATACGTTTAGATAACTTTTAATTGGTATATGTAACGAAATCGACATGAATAAGGAACAATAAGTTCAAATTCTTTATATATCCTTTACTAACTCTTGCAACCGTATATCGCTTGATCAAGTGCTGAATATAGGCCTAAAACACAACGCTTTTATGGCGAAAAATGTTCTGTTATAAATAAAAAAGAATGTTATTGCATATATATATATATATATATATATATATATATATGTTCTAAACATATGCTGTTGAATATAAGAGACAATGAATGTCTATTATGTTTAATCATGAGCCGTTCTAAACGTCGTATTTTTGCTTTAATTTCAGTTGAATATAAAGACAAAAATTCTCCAACATTTGGATCATTATTTATTGGTTTTCTTCTAAGCTTTCGGCTCACATGAGCCATCTTCAGAGAGGTAGTTTAAACTGAAATATTATAAAATCCACCATCACCGACGATTTTATTTTGTGTTGACATAAAACTCCGCTTGGCAACGGCAATAGTTACCAAAAATAATAAACGCAGTTCTTAAGTTTGCGATGCGGTTTTATGACGTCACACCGCGGGATAGCGCGAAATGACAACAAAACCATCTAGTCAAATGCAATGTAATATGTTATTTCCTGTTTTAAAGTTGATTTTATTGAGTGTTGGTTGTTTTGATTTGATTTACATGGCCTCCAATATCTGCAGGTTCCTCCAACTGTGTGTATGAGTAAGGATCACCGTATTGTTGACCAAAATCTGTCTGATATTACCTACATGTTTAAGTTTTTCAGAGAAATGTTGTTTAATAGCACTCTGATCAGAAAGATGACATGTAAGTCTACGGGAGAGCGTGGTTGTAGTAAAACCAATATATGTACTAGGTTTTTGATTAGTATCAGTGATGCAGTCTCTGAATGGGCATGTAAATTGGTACACTACATTGGTTTTTTGTAGAGAATTTAGTTTAGTGCTTGTTGGGTTATTATAGACTATGAGGTCAATTGTTTTAAACTTTTTATAATATATAATGAGTTTAATTTGATTATTACTTTCTTTTGCTTTCTATATCTTGCTTCCATCTGTCAAAGAGCTTATAAATGCGTCGCTTGTAAAATTCTTTCGGTTTTGATGTGAAATATGAATCTAACTCATGTTCAATCTCCCCGCGTGATGTTAACCTAAGGCCATCTAAATAGTTTTGTAATACTCGAAATAAGAGATAATACGAGGAAGCTAGGTCAGGAAAATATGCAAGATGGGACATCTCGTCACCTCTGACAAGCCTACCCAAAAATGGTGTCTGATGGTGTCGTGAAAGCAAAGATTAGCAACTAGAAACCCATTGTCGCAGGTTGTCTGGAGACAGTTCGTGCGGGACCCATTTTCCGAAGACTGAAATCTTCCACATTCTGACGTGACGCAGTTGTATGGGGTACAATAAATTGGTGCGCGAGTTCTCTTGAGGTTACCGTAGGGCTTTGAGTAACAGCGGCATTCAACGCATCTGTAAATTAGAATTTGAAGAAAAAGAGGACAGAGGAAGAAAAAGAGGTGATTAATGGGCATGTTGAAAATTTTACAGACAGATTTAACCGCAAATGATAAGGTATGGTCTTTTGCAGCCTTTATAGCTAGTCATTTGAATTTAACAAAGAGAAAGAAGTAAGGAAATGTATATAGGGTGGGAGGGCGTAGTGGAGGATGGGCTAATTTACAACTTCCAATTCTGATTTCCAATTTTCTCTACTCCACTTACCTCTCACATAAAATTTACCAATACAAGGAAAATAGTTTTCCATCTCCCTTCACACTACCTGATGAAACATTGTCCTTTCAATGTCAAAACAAAACGTACACTTTGTAGTAGATGATAATTTGTACATGTTTTAAACTATAATTTATAATAAATATTCATAGCACTATTTTTATATTGAGCACTGTTTTAAATTAATGTTTTGAACGTTGTTAAAATTTTCTTCGTTCCTCATTCACTTGGATGCATACATACATACATACATACATACATACATACATACATATTTTTTCTAAACATATACTGTTAAATATAATGAATTTCTATTATGTTTAATCACGAGCCGTTCTAAACCTCGTATTTTGGCTTTAATTTCAAGTGAAAATAAAGACAAAAATTCTCCAACATTAGGATAATTTTTTTAAGTTAGTTCTAAGCTTTCGGCTCACATAAGCCATCTTCAGAGAGCTTACAAGGACGTTAACAGAAAAACATCCACCATCAGCGAGGATTTTATCGTGTGTTGACATAAAACTTTGCTAGCCAACGATAACAGTTACCAAAAAATAGCAAACGCAGTTCGTAAATTTGTAAGGAAAAGATATACAGGGTGATGTAGAAAGACTGATGCGAAGGGGGCTACATAAGAGTAAAAGATTAGATAGGAGGAGAGTAAAGAGAAAGACGAACCAGTTACAGGGGGTGTCAGAGAAAGGAGCAAGAGAAGGATGGAAATACAGTTGTGATGACAGTTGCAAAGGTAGAGAGAAAGGAAAAGATATACAGGGTGATGTAGAAAGAACTGGAGTCAAGTGGTTAAAATATAGGTGTTTAGATAGGTAAAAATTTATATTCCTGGAGGTTGTAGCCGTCAGGAAAGCAAGAATTTGAAAGAGAAGTGCGAGAAAAGAAGATGCCGAATTAGAATTATCAGCTGCATTTGGTTGATCTAACTGGAAATGGGTGGGACCTAGTTGCCAATTTAGTTGGACGAGTAAACTCATGTGGCAGGAGCACCATTGACTTAAGTTCGTCGGAGCAGACGCCATGAAAATATTTATAAAAGAGACAGAGGAAGCCACATCCCGTCGGTGAGAAAGTGGCTGGATTCGAGCCGCCAAGTCGGTACCTATCACATTACTGATTCTCCTTTAGAGCCTGTCGAGAACACTGAGATGAATAGTGGGGGCGCCTGACCATATATGACAGCAGTATTTCATGCACGGGCGGATGGTTGATTTGTATATGTGCAAGATGGATTCAGGCGGAAAAAACTTCCTGGCCCGACACAGTGACCCAACCTTCATAGTAGAATGAGCCTTTAGTGAGCGACCACCTGTCGTATGCGACCGTTCTTTGATGGCAGTTGACGTGGTCGCATACGACAGGTTCCCCTGTATCTGACCAGATATGACAACAGTATTCTATTCACGGACGGATGGTTGATTTGTATATGTGCAAGATGAGTTCAGGCGGAAAAAAAAAACTTCCTGGCCAGACACAGTGACCCAACCTTGATAGTAGTATGAGCCTTTAGTGAGCGACCACCTGTCGTATGTGACCGGCTTTGATGGCAGTAGGGATGGTCGCATCCGACAGATTCCCTTGTATCTGACCAGATATGACAACAGTATTCCATGCAGGGACGGATGGTTGATTTGTATATGTGCAAGAAGGATTCAGGGGAAAAAAACTTCCTGGCCCGACACAGTGACCCAACCTTCCTAGCTGTGGATTTAGCTATTGACCCAATGTAATGGTTCCGCTTGAGATCAGAAGATGGGGTAAGGTCGAGGAGGCGCAGTGTGTTGCTCTCAAGAAGACTCGCTTGTTCCATGCTTATGGGAGGCAGGAGAGTTTGCTTGTGATGGTTGACAGACAGCAGCTTCGTCTTGGACGCATTGAAATTTACAAGCCACTTCTTTCTCCATTCCACCACTGAGTATAGATTCCTCTCAAGATCAGCAGCGAGGTCATGTTTCTCCATCTCGCCGGATTCCTTACTGATGCGGGTGTAAATTGTGGTGTCATCTGCGTAGATGCCTATTTGGCACTTGATCACGTCTGGGAAATTATTTATGAAAAGAGCGTCGGGCCTAGGATAGAGCCCTGAGGGACACCTTTTACGGGAGAAACGGAGTTTTAATTCCACGTTCTTTAAACCAAGCAGACCATGAAAACTGTATAGTGACTTAAAGCACACATTTCTTTCAAGTTTCTTGAAACATTCATGTGTTTTGTTTCGTATTGTATGGAAAACAAAGCAAAGCAAAAATGCACATCCTCTCGTTCAGATCTTAAGGACTTTTGGAGATATGCGCTGTCAAGGCTACTTGACGTTTGAATTCACAGTTACTCTGCTTGATTGGTGGACAACCACGTCTAGAAGAGCCGTTATACCCAGTTGTTTAACTCATTGATGAGAGGTGAATAGGTTGTATTTATGCTTTTTTAAAGAGTATTATAGCAAAAGTAAATGAAACGAATCCGACCAGAATTTGAATTCTGTATTCTTGGAAAAAACTTTTCGAAAAAAAATAAAACAGATTTTTCTCAAATCCAGTTGATGTTATCGGCCTTTTCAATACTGAAGGAGGTTTCCTTCTTAACAGTTTCTTTGAAGTAGTGTGAAAAGTGAACATTTTTATTAGGTTATTATTTTTCTTTTATCTTACATGTGCTATTCATTTTATTTGTTGCCGCTCTTGGTAGTCTTCAAATAATGTGATTTTGTCATTAACAACTAGCCGTCTTTCCGGGGTGATTTTTGATGGGTTGTTCTTTATAAGCAGCCAAGTTAAAAACAAAATCCAACAAGAAACAAACGTAAAACAATAATTTTATTCTGTCTTCAAAATTCCATTTCAAAAGATGTATATTCACTTTCGGCTTTTCCGTGGAATTCTTAGAAATATTTCTCTCTCTCTCTCCATTACCGCTTAAAACGGTCGCTGCATTTTGCTGTATTAAAAAACAAAAACAAAAGAAAAAACATGGATACAGACAAACAACCAAGTAAACAAACAAACACACAGACAAAGAAACAAAGAAACAGACAGACAAAAAGAAAAAATGAAATATTTTCGTTTGGTAGTAAAGATATAAAAAATGGTGTATCGTCTGGGAAGTCAGAGAAACGACCACTTGGAGTTATTCCTATATTTCGGTTTTAATATTTGGGGCGTAAATCTAGTCTGTCTTAGAATTTCAAAGAAAAATATAAAAAAAGTCAGATCGGAAATGTTAAGAAAACAAAAAACGTCATTAAAACAGCAGAAATCAAAGGTAAACTTTGCAAAAAATATAGGAGGAATGAGTAAATTTAAAATAAAAATTAATGACCTGGAAGAAATCTTATGATCAACAGATACGGAATATTATAGAAATATTCAAAAGCTTGGCATCAGTTAATGATGATTAAGAATTATATATATATATATATATATATATATATATATATATATATATATATATATATATATATATATATATATATATATAGCAACAAATAAAGGACAAATAAACTAATAGATTAAATCCTTTTATGTGCGTTGTGGTGCAGTGGATATCGGCTCGGAACGAGAAATCGGGGAGCCTAGTTCGAATTCCAGCTGAATTCATTGCATTCACTTACGCGCAAATACCCTTAGGAAAGGTATTAATACATGTATTCTTTCCAGTTATCGGTTAAATAACAGGACAGATTGGGTTCTATAGCATTGGTCGGCAACCAGTCCACCGCAGAAACCAATGGCAACCTACTGCAGGATAAAATTCTGCCCAGTCAGTCATGCCTCTTTTGAGACATGATCACCCAAGCGTGTATCACGTATGGCACTTAACTAATTACTACGTAATAATATAATACATCTCTTCTCCCTCTAGCTGTGAGTCAAATAACAGGACAGATTGGGTTCTATACCCTTGTCTAGCAACCAGTCTAAGGCAGAAAGTGATGGCAACCTACGGCGGGATAATCTTCTGCCCAGTCAGTCATGTCTCTTTTGAGACATGATCGCCCAAGCGTGTATCACGTATGGCACTTAACTGACTGACTATTCATACATAAAGCCATGGGAAACGTAGCCAAGTAGTTTGAAAATGTAGGTGTTCATGATACTGGCGTTTGAATCTCATCGTGGTTGTTTTAAGAGGATGATTATCTCTATAATATCAAGACGGGGAAATGAACCCAGTGGTACCGTTGGGAAGTGTTTGAAAACCATACTACCGGTTGACCTCAACCTTGTGACAGAAATCGGGTAGATGAAATTGTTTTGGAGGGTTACGCTAGCAGGAATTTTACAAGGCAATCACATTTGTCAAATAAATGACGTTTTCCAGAGTAAGATGTGCTATTGTCACTATTTACTTTTTTTATATTTTTCGGATCGTTGTGCTCAACTTTATTATAATATTCACGTCGTTTCAGCCGTTGTAATAATTTCCGGCCTTCTTCATAATCTGTCTATATTTCTGAGATGAGTTATTGTAATTATTTACATTATTAACATTGTTCGGACTACTGTCCTTATCTTTGGTGTCATATTCACGATGTTTCGGCAGTTGTACGATCCGCCTTTCTTCCGGATCTGTCTATATTTCTGAGATAATGTATTGTAATTATTTACATTGCTTGGACTGTTGTCCTTATCTTTGCAGTTATATTAACGAAATTTGGGCCGATGAACTTAGCTTACTGGTCCCCTCTATATATGAATTTACTCAAGCCACAAGATTAGCAAATAGGTCCCAAACTTTTACTGGGAAACCAATAAATTTTAAACGCAAATTCTGCTCCCTCAGCTTCTTTTCTCGCACTTCCCGCCTGTAGAATTCCATTCCATTTACTTGCTTTCCCGACACCTACAAACTCCAAGAATTTAAATGTAAAGTCATTAGTCATCTCCTATCTCACTAACCTGCATCCTCTCTCTCATGCTCTTTTCTCCATCCACTCCACTCTCATGATGACCTTGCCTACTCGAAGACCTCAAACAGCGGCCTAAACGGTGCAGGCCAACAACGACCTTAGCAGGGAACTGCTCCCTCATCCTCCTTACAGCCCAGCCCCCTTCAGACTTTCACCAGTTTTGTCCCTTGAAAGCGTTCACTAGATGCATGAAGTTTGAAAGTGACAATGAAGTCAAAAGTGCTGTAAGCGATTGGCTGAGACAACAGTCTAAAGATCATCCTTCTCTTATTCACTTCCTGACACCCCCTATAACCTGCCACTCTTTCTCATAACTTTCCTCCTATGTAACCCCCTGCACAAAAGTGGCAGTAAAATGCCTTGCTTGGATCGATAAGATTATAAAAAAATATTCTATACTATTATAATATGGATATGAAGTGGGGGATCAATTTTACATTACAATCAATATATAAACTGATCCCTAACTTTATGGCCACAATCATCATTTTTTTACCCACTTCCTGACACCCCCTATAGCCTGTCACTCTTTCTCATAACTTTCCTCCTATGTAAACCCCTGCACAACAGTGGAAGTAAAATGCCTTGCTTGGGGCGATATGATTATAAAAAAATAAAAAAATTGCGGCAATATTTGCAAATACTAGATTGGGCAGGCTACTAAATAAAGTAAGATTTTCTTTAATTTCTTTTTTTAACTCTTTGTCATTTTTAATGAAACCTATCTATCCATCTAAACTTTTTTAGAAATGGAACTTTGTGTGTGTGTGTGTGTGTGTGTGTGTGTATCCGTTACCTATAGACTCCGAAATGGCTAAACGGATTTTCTTGAAAATTTACACAGTTGTACTATAAGCGTCTGCGAGTGTTCATAGCTAGGTTTTATGTCGAGGTACCCCCGATAAATATCGATGATCGAAAAAATCCGATTTTAAACAAATTTGATACATTCATAGACAAAGACATAAGAAACGATGTTCAGAAGTTTCAAGGTTGCAGTTCTTACAATCGTGCAGAAAATCGATAATATATATATATATATATATATATATATATATTTAATATATCGAGGCAGCAAGTAATTTTCTAAACATATACTATTAAATATAAGAGACAATGAATGTCTATTATGTTTAATCATGAGCCGTTCTAAACGTCGTATTTTGGCTTTAATTTCAGTTGAAAATAAAGACAAAAATTCTCCAACATTTGGATAATTATTTATTGGTTTTCTTCTAAGCTTTCGGCTCACATGAGCCATCTTTAGAGAGGTAGTTTAAACTGAAATATTATAAAATCCACCATCACCGACGATTTTATTTTGTGTTGACATAAAACTCCGCTTGGCAACGGCAATAGTTACCAAAAATAATAAACGCAGTTCTTAAGTTTGCGATGCGGTTTTATGACGTCACACCGCGGGATAGCGCGAAATGACAAAAAAACCATCTAGTCAAATGCAATGTAATATGTTATTTCCTGTTTTAAAGTTGATTTTATTGAGTGTTGGTTGTTTTGACTTGATGTACATGGCCTTCAATATCTGCAGGTTCCTCTTACTGTGTGTATGAGTAAGGATCACCGTATTGTTGACCAAAATCTGCCTGATATTACCTACATGTTTATGTTTTTCAGAGAAATATTGTTTAATAGTACTCTGATCAGAAAGATGAAAATACAGACACACAGGCAGATAAGCAGGCACACACACAAACATCTTGCCTTTCATATATATATATATATATATATATATATATGAAGGTGATTTGGATTAGGGACAAGGGCGAAGGTTTGGTTACACAGATCAACAAGTCGGTTTCAGGTTTTTTCTCAGTCTGTTCCTCTGCGTTGTATTTTTCGGACTAGGCTTGCGTTTCCATCGATCCGCAAAGATGACTTGTCCTACATCAAATTAATTAATTTAGAATATGAATTTAATTGCCAGTGTGCTGCTGGTTATGTAGGACGTACCAACTTACATTCAGAAACAAGAATTAATCAGCATGTGCCTTCTAAAATAAGACTTGGCAAAATAAGTAACATGTGTCACCTTCCCTCTACAAATCCGGAATCGGCTATTGCCCAACACCTAGTAGAGAATATACCTTGGTCCAAGTCGTATAAGAAAGAGTGGTTTAAAATTATACATCGGACTGGTTCTAATAATCATTTAAAGATTTTGGAATCAGTCTCTATATCATTACGGAAACCTTTTCTCTGCCGGCAGAAGGATTTTGTAAAGTCTAAATTTGTAGGGGAATATATTTTTAACAGCCCCTCACTAATTATTTACACGTGAATTCCTCTCACCTCGTTATAAGTCTATATATTTATACTAGCAGTATAGTCCGGCGTTGGTCGGGTGTAATAAAAGCTTTAAAGCTCAGACTCTTTGGACGTTGGCACGAAAAACTAAAAAGCAATAGCTGTCCCCACTTAAAGCGAAATCATAGACTGAGAAAAAATGAATGGATGTAAGTCAAATTTTGGTTCCCTGGTATCGATATCAAATAGGTTTTCTTCGTTGTAAACTGATATTTGAAGGTTAAATAAGTCCTCTGAGAAAATGGTATCATGGCTGAGACTAAGAACTACAAGTATACTTACTTAGAGTCAAACCCGAAGCAAAAACTAAAATAAAAGGCTTGAAAAACCGATTTTGATCAGACCCGGTAAGATATCTGGGTATCGATTGCCAATATCGGAGTCAAATAAGTCAAATTTGATTAAAATCGGACCACACCTTCTATAACCCGAATTTTTCGATTATCGATTTTCGATATTTTTCTGGGGTACCTTGACACAAACCTAGCTATGAACACTCGAAGATGCTTATAGTACAATTGTGTAAATTTTCAAGAAAATCGTTCAGCCGTTTCGGAGTCCATAGGTAACGGACACACACACACACACACACACACACACACACACACACACTCATACACACAGGCACATACACACATACACACACACACAGAGAAAGTTCCATTTATAAATAAGTTTAGATTAGATATATACGAGGGTATATATCTAATCTATACCGAAAAATTCATCTTATTTATTGAATGACCCTTGTAGAAGTCCTTATACCGAAAAATTCACCTTATTTATTAAATGACACTCGTATATCTATTTTATCGTGTTTTCCTCATTTTTGCTCTTCAATTTCGCTGTTTCGTGTGATTAATTTCTTTTCATACGATTTTACTCCTGAGAAATCGTTGGATGAAGGGTCCTTAGAGATTACTAATACATTTCTTCTTTTTAAAATAGTACATATATATATATATATATATATATATATATATATATATATATATAGTGTGGTCAAATCACCTACTGATTATAATTTCCACATTTTTGTCATAAATTTGTACAGAATGTAATATAAAATATAAGAAATATATTTACATTTAATTATGAAACAGATATGACATTGAGAACCTCCATGTGTGACTTCACAAAAACACGGTCTTCATAAAAGTCTTCATATCAGTGGTTAAAAAGTCTGCAGACCTCGAATTTCTGCATTTTCTTGACTTGCTGAATTGATTGGGGTTTATTGAATTATTATATAAGCTACTTTAAGGTATCCCCAACGTCACTTATCAAGTCACTTACTAGAGTATATTGCCTAAAACATTGAAGAAACCGACGAATGATGGAATCCGAATGAGATTTTCCGATATTTTCTCAAGCGTCGGCAACATCCTCTTTGGGTATGAATAATGGATTGGTTAAATCCAAAATACATTTACACGATTTTGGTTCTTTATCAAATCAACCATCCGCCTCTGCATTGAATACTGCTGCCATATCTGGTCCGGGGCTACTGTTATCCTCCTAGGGGTCCTTAACAACATCCAACTGAGAATCTGTAATGTGATCGGTCCCGACTTGGCAGCTCAGATACCGTCACTTTCTCACCGGCGAAATGTGGCTTCCCTGTGTCTCGTCAACAAATGTATTATATTATTACGTAGTAATTAGTGGGTGATCAGTTTATTACTTCATAACAATAAAAAACCGATCCCCCATTTTATGACCAGTAGAAGCCTTAATCATGATTCCAACTATTAAATTAAGTCAGTCAGTTAAGTACCATACATGATACACGCTTGGGCGATCATGTCTCGAAAGAGACATGACTGACTGGGCAGAAGATTATCCCGCTGTAGGTTGAAATTACTTTCTGCGGTAGACTGGTTGCCGACCAAGGCTATAGAACCCAATCTGTCCTGTTACTTGACTCATAGCTAGAAGTATGAGAGATGTATTATATTATTAGGTAGTAATTAGTGGGGGATCACTTTAGTACTTCATAACAATAGAAAACCGATCCCCCATTTTACGACCAGTAGAAGCCTTAATCATGATTCCAACTATTAAATTCAGTCAGTCAGTTAAGTACCATACGTGATACACGCTTTTGGCGATTATGTCTGGAAATAGACAGACTGCCTGTGCAGAAGATTATTACGCAGTTGGTTGCCATTGCTTTCTGAGGTAGACTGGGATATGCAATGAGTTAGGATGGCTTGGAGAACCTGATACTAACAGGCCATATAGAGGGAAAAAGAAACAGCAGAAAGCAACGGATAACATATTTGAAGGACCTAATCAGGTGGATGACAGAACGAGGGTTGCATGGTGTAACAGGAGAAGGCGTGCTAAGAACCACCAGGGATAGGGAGACGTGAAAGGCCATGATCGCCTACGTCCTGAAAGGACAGGGCACATAGAAGAAGAGTATAAGTTCCAATTGTTTATAAGAAATTATAATTTCATATATATATGTGTGTGTGATTTTTTCTGATATATATATATATATATATATATATATATTATTTTCCAAAAATTCCAAGAACCTGATCCTAATTAAAAATTAAACATTTTTAATATAAAAAATGATGCAGGTGGAGAGCTCAATGTTCTTAAAGTTACAGAGCCAATATAAATTGGAGAAAAATGAACCTTGGATAAAGAAGGGGACAAAAAGGTGAGCGTTATTTATTTTTGTCCCCTTCTTTATCCCAGGTTTACTTCATTTTAGAGTGGAACTGTGTCGCTGAGGAGACGTGAAATCTCTATTAGAAATGTGCATTCGAAATTTATATATATATATATATATATATATATATATATATATATATATATTAGTCATCCACATACAAGCCTTTTTTGCTGTGACATTACTCAACATTGGCTAGAAACTCGACCGACTTGGTGTCAATCGGGGGCCCTATTTCCTGAGTCCTCATGAGCGCATGGAATGAGAGAGAGGGAATTCATTACTAAGGAGTAACATATATATATATATATATATATATATATGAAATTATTTTTTGAACATTATTTTTGATCGATATACGTATTTAAATAGATATTCTGTTTATACTCAAACAGTATATATATTTATTTCTACCGGCATGATTATTTAACATAAATCTTTGTTAAATGTGTGTCATTCGGCACGATACGAACCTGCGGCCCCTATCTACATCGGAGAAGCCACCAGTTGATCTGGCGCATGTTAGACCTCTTGACCACGAAAGATCAACAGCCTAAACGAAGTAAAATCAAGCCTATATAACACAATTTTTCGATTCACGCAAATAACCATATCTGCTCTGAAATGTATCGTAATGCCAACAAATTTCCGTTACATATATATATATATATATATATATATATATATATCAAGCTTCTATGTGGATGACTAATATATATACATACATATATATATATATATATGTGTGTGTATGTGTGTGTGCGCGTGTGTGTGTGTGTGTGTGTTGATTGCTTAATTGCTTAGTTTTTGAGCCTAATAAAATTAGACCAGTGCACATTTGTATTAAAAAAGTGTTCAATACAATTATATAGTAGAACTTTTGAATAATCTTCATTACAAATGAAAAATGAAGTATATATATATAATCACAATAATAAGTATAATATATAATCACTACACAAAATTCGTCTATATTATTCAATGAAACCTGCATTAATATATATATATATATATATATATATATATATATATATATATATATTAATGCAGGTTTCATTGAATAATATAGACGAATTTTGTGTAGTGATTTGCAAAAAACCAATGTAGTTTATAAATTCAAATGTCCATTTAGAGAATGTATCTCTAACAACCTAAATAATATCTACATTGGCCATACTACAAATTCGCTCTCACGCCGTCTGACGTTGAACTTAAATGACAATTCAAATATGTTCTGATATTTAAAACAACACGGTTATCAACGCACACTTCTGACAAAAACGCTCATTGATAACACATACATACTTAGACAAGAAAATAATAAACAGAAACTCAAAATCCTGGAAGCAGTCTACATTAAACAACTTAAACCTGGTTTGAATACGATCAATTTTGATATTTCCAATAATGTACTCAAATGCCTGTAATCGGATCAGGGACCACAACGCCACTATTTTGTCACTGTCTTCGGCCATCCGCCACGGTAGGGATGGACTTGTATCTTCAATTTAATTCTCTTTATTGTTAATAACTTAAATGTTCTATGTTTACTGTGTGTTACTATTTACTTTGATAATAGCTTATGTGAGCCGAAAGCTTAGACCCGATGAAAAATCAACAATTACTGTGATTTTTTGTTGTCTTTCAACGACATCACCATCAAGTATATCAGACGGTATGAACGGATCCTACACAAAATTAATAGACAAAACTTGTCTATATTATTCAATGAAACCTGCATTAATGAGAAAATGCTGCCAAAATACACACAATTTTAATATATATATATATATATATATATATATATATATATATATATAGTTTTTCAGGTCTGTTATTTTTATCTGATATTGTCGGTCACATCTATGCACAACATGCACTTACACATGATAAATATACACGTTCGCACATATATTTATTTAATACATACATGGATACATACACTACCAGCCATAGTTATTAGGCAACCCCAGTTTTTTTAAAGAAATGATGTATTTCATACTATTTTTTAGAATTTATTGCCAAGTGAATAATAGAAAACAAAAATAGAATGGTTCTCTTGTTAATATTGCACAATAACATGTGCATCAAATGAATTCATAAGCATTTAATTATTACCTATGTTACAGTTTCATTAATAAAAAATGAAGAAAATTTAGGCTGATTCGGACGAGTTCATCTTCGATTCCTTTCCTTGTAAAATTTTGCAAAGTAATAATGTTAAAAGAACCATTCTATTTTCATTTCGCAATAAATACTAAAACTAATATGAAATACATCATTTCTTTAATAATAAAAAACTGGGGTGGCGTAATAATTATGGCCGGTAGTGTACAAACATACATATATACATATGTGCGTGTGTGTACGCACGCGGGGTATATGTTTTTTTTATTTCTTTTGTTCTTTCCGCCGGAGTGAAAAGTTATGAAAATCGATGATGGGGGTGAGGTAGGGGTAAAGCTGCGGTTTGGATTTGGCAAACTTGAAAATGCTATTGATTTAAAACTGAATCTATTTTGACTCGAAACGAAAAGGCACCATTTGTGGCGCGCCTCTCTCTCTCTCTCTCCCTCTCTCTCTCCCCCCCCCCTCTCTCTCTCTCCCTCTCTCTATCTCCCCCTCTCTATCTCCCCCCCTCTCTCTCTCTCTCTGTCCGGTTTTCTGCCTTCATTCAAATCCTTTCTTCCACGACTTCACCATTTCCCCAAAGTATTAAAGCAAGTTTTTTTTTTTTTTTTTTTTGCTCGCATTTACGTCGGAAATGTTTGCATGTTTCTTCCATTATATTTATAAAGACTGGCCCCCGTCTTGGAAAGCTTTACCAGCCACACAACAAAACCGAAACAAATATGATATGTATTCCACGGACTTAATATTAATTTAATATGTGCGTTGTGGTGCAGTGGATACGAACTCGTAACGACAAATCGGGGAATCGAGCTCAAATTCCATTTAAATTCCTTGCATTCTCTTACGCACAAATACCCTTGGGAAAGGTATTAATCTGTCTTTTCCCTCCACTTAAGGGTTAAATAATAAGACAGATTGGGTTATAATTGGCTGGCAACCAGTGGGGTTCGGTTTTCTATTGTTATGAATTAATAAACTGATCCCCCACTAATTACTACTTAATAATATAATACATCTCTTCTCCGTCTAGCTCTGAGTCAAATAACAGGACACATTGGGTTCTATAGCCTTGGCTGGCAACCAGTCTACCGTAGAAAGCCATGGTAACCTACTGCGGGATAATCTTCTGCCCAGTCAGTCATGTCTCTTTCCAGACATGATCGCCCAAAGCGTGTAACACGTATGGCACTTAACTGACTGACTGAATATAATATTTGGAATCATGAATAAGGCTTCTACTGGTCATAAAGTGGGGGATCGGTTTTATATTGTTATGAAGTAATAAACTGATCACCCACGAATTACTACGTAATAATATAATACATCTCTTCTCCCTCTAGCTATGAGTCAAATAACAGGACACATTGGGTTCTATGTCTCTTCCTGATGCTCACTAGTAATTTCCTTTTTGTTTCCATCATTTCTAAGACCTCATCATTGCTCACATGTTCGAGCCATGATACGCAGTATCCTTCTGTAGAATCACATTTCAGTTGTTTCAAGTTTTTCCTTCATCTGTGATGATATTGTCCAGCATTCACTGCCATATTGAAGAACTGACAACACATAGTACTCTATTCCTTTTTTCGAGTGAAATTGTCCTGTTTCTTAATACCTTACTCAACATCTGGAAGGCTTCTTTCGCCATGCCAATTCGCTTTCGGATCTCTGTGTCGCACTTTCCGTCTTCTGTTATAACACTTCCTAGGTATTTAAATTTTTTTGCCTACTTCATTACTCACACTCAGTTTGTCGTCTAGAACTGAGGCTCAATTGATTAATATATACATGTTTTATGTTCATGATTGCATTCCCCTTCTCTTCTATTTACTGTGTGTGTGAGTGAGTATTATTGGACTGCTGACTAAAATCTCTCTGATATTACCTACATGACTATGTTTTTCTAAGAAATATTGTGTAATTGCACACTTAATAAAATCACGTTTAAATGTGATCATAACACATTACATTGCATTTAAATACATGGTTCTGTTATCATTTGGAGCGCTAACCCTGTGACGTTATAGAAGCGCATTACAAATTTAAGAACTGCGTTTGCTATTTTTGGTAACTATTTAGCTCTGTTAAAAATTTACCAAAACAGTTTTGTTTAAAATAATATGGCCGGACTATTGCAGTAGGTTTAAAATCTACTAATAAAATAAAAATAAAATGGTGGGGGGGGAATATTATACTAGGTCTAAAATGAGAATTTGGCAAATAATATATATACGTATACATACACACACACACATACACACACCCGCACCCATATACATAAACACATACATATATAAATATACATACATACACATATATATGCACTTACGCATATTTAAGTACATACACACACAACCATCCCCACCTATATATATATACATATATATATACATACATACATTGCGACATACATAGGTTTACATTCAGACATATAAACATATATATAAATACACATATATATTCATATAAATACATACACAAATACATACACACAAATATACTCACCACGCAAATACACATTTATATATCTAGTAACAAGAAATAGACATACACCTGCTCATCAGATATATACATATATACATATATATTTTATTATATATATGGTTAAATAAAAAGAAGACAGAAGAAAACTGTATTTAAATCGCCTACGCGTTTCATCCTGTGATGGACTTTATCAAGGCAAAAAGATGAAATGAGTATTATTCTAAACTAGCAGTATAGCCCGGCATTGCTCGGGTGTAATGAAAGCTTTAAAACTAATCCATCGTCCTGGAGCTCAGACTCTTTGGACGTTGGCACGAAAGACTAAAAAGCAGTAGTTGCTTCAAATTAAAGCGAAACCGTACACTGAAAGAAAAATGAATGGATGTCAAAATTTAATTTCCTGGTATCGATATCAAATAGGTTTTTCGTCGTAAACTGAATTTTGAAGGCTAAATAAGTCCTCTGAGTAAATAGTATCATGGCTGAGACTAAGAACTACAATTATACCTACTTAGAGCCAAACTCGAAGCAAAAACTAAAATAAAAGAGCTGAAAAAATACAGACATATAGGCAGATAAACAGACACACACACAAGCATTTTGCCTTTTATATATACTATTGATTTTCTGCACTATTGTAAGAACTGCAATCTTGAAACTTCTGATATCGTTTCTTATGTCTTTGTTTATAAGTGGATCAAATTTTATTAAAATCGGACCACCCCTTCTATAACCCGATTTTTTCGATTATCGATTTTAGATATTTAACGGGGGTATCTTGACACAAAACCTAGCTAAGAACACTCGTAGACGCTTATAGTACAACTGTGTAAATTTTCAAGAAAATTGGTTCAGCCTTTTCGAAGTCTATAGGTAACGGACTCACACACAGACACGCACACGCACACAGACAAAACTAATCCATAGTCCTGGAGCTCAGACTCTTTGGACGTTGACACGAAAGACTAAAAAGCAATAGTTGTTTCCAGTTAAAGCGAAACCGTACACTGAAAGAAAAATGAATGGATGTCAAAATTTAATTTCCTGGTATCGATATCAAATAGGTTTTTCGTCGTAAACTGAATTTGGAAGAATAAATAAGTCCTCTGAGTAAATAGTATCATGGCTGAGACTAAGAAGTACAATTATACCTACTTAGAGCCAAACCCGAAGCAAAAACTAAAATAAAAGGGCTGAAAAAATACAGACATATAGGCAGATAAACAGACACACACACAAGCATTTTGCCTTTTATATATTATCGTTTTTCTGCACGATTGTAAGAACTGCAACCTTGAAACTTCTGAATATCGTTTCTCATGTCTTTGTCTATGAGTGTATGAAATTTGATTAAAATCGGACCTTCTATAACCCGACTTTTTCGATGATCGATTTTCGATATTTATCGAGGGTACCTAGACACAAAACCTCAGAACACTCGCAGACGCTTATAGTACAACTGTGTAAATTTTCAAGAAAATCGGTTCAGCTGTTTCGGAGTCTATAGGTAACGGACACACACACACACAGACAAGCACACGCACACAGACAAAGTTCCATTTATAAATAAGATTAGATTACGTATCTATAAACAGTGTTGGCAACTGTAAAAACGTTAAGTTTTAACAGCGAAACATTATCAAGTTGCAGTTGTCATAATAAGAATAATAATGACCATATATATATATATATATATATATATATATATATATATATATATATATATATATTACGTATCTATAAACAAACGGTGTTGGCAACTATAAAAACGCTCACAAATCATTCAAAAAGATTAACAGAATATTTTAGTTTTAGAACTCCTTTATGTGTAGTGCAATATCACGAGATGTTAAAATGAAGGGATTTCAACCGTTTTCCTTGGACTTTTTATTATGTATGTTATTATGTTTTAGTAGAATTTCAATAAGTAAAGGTGTGATTGGGAAAAATCTGGGGCGCAAATTGATGTTTTGGTAGTAATGGATGGCGGCGCTCTCGAGAACTTTTCTTCTGAATAAATTGTTTACTCTTTTTATTAGTGTGGCATTTTTAAAATCGAAATTGTGGTCGGATTTATTTCTGTGAATCACTAATGCATTTGGTAGATTATTATTAGTGATGTCTCTTTTGTGTTCATATATACGTTTTTTTAGATTTCTGCTTGTTTCTCCGATGTAGATGGAGGAACAATTTTGAATATTTATTTTGTATATACCTGCTTGTTCATTATTATGATTTCTGTTTTTTTTTTTATATCTGACAATGTCCATGATAGTTTTCGAGCTAGTTGTTACTATGTGCGTGTTTTTTTTTCTTTATATGAGATAGATTGTTTTGGAGAGTAGTTGTGATTGTGATTGTGGGTGGTATAATGGATCTGTTATTGTTAAAATTATTATTATTATTGATAATATTGCTTTTGTTGTAGTTGTATGCGTTTTTCTCTTAGCGTTGTGAATAAAGTGATACGTGTACTGTAAGTTTCTGAATGTGTTTTCTATGTATATTTACACACACACACACACACACACACACACACAGATATATATATATATATATATATATATATATATATATGTTCTTTTCTTTTTTTCTCCCTTTCTTCCTTTTTCTTTCTTATCTCCCACCTTTTTTCCGTGTTGCTTAAACTTACATCAATTTCAACACGGCGGTCTGTTAATTTTTAAGTTACAATTCTGTTTTCTTTTTGTGAACCCAGACGATGTTAATTTTTTCTTTTCTTGTTTATTTGTTTTTATTTTGTTTTATCTTTTTCTTTCTTTTTTATTTTCTTTGTTAATTTCTTTGCAAATCTATTTAAAAAGGAAAATTAGACTGATTTTTCTCCAGTTTCTGAAAGGATTTTTCGGTTGCTGAGGTGATGTGTTATCCCCCGTGGGGATTTTCACATCGAAATGGTCATTCAACATCATTGAATTAATCCTTTTTTAATTTATATTTGCTCTGTAATATTTTACTACATTGAGCTCCATTCGTGTAAAATCCTTTGTAAAATAAAGACGGAAGCTGATGATGGTTCGCCTGAAACTTCCGATTTTCCATGAAATAACGTGTCTGCTTTAATTATTCTTATATTTGCTCTATATGTATTTATATACATATATATTTAGAGCTCTATTAGAGGGTTATTCTACCACTGTATGTACAGGATACTCCTTTGGATTTTTCTATATCTACGCCGCATGATTATATATATATATATATATATATATATAATGTATCGAAGTAGCAGATCATTTTCTAAACATATACTGTTAAATATAAGAGACAATGAATGTCTATTATGTTTAATCATGAGCCGTTCTAAACGTTGTATTCTGCTTTAATTTCAGTTTTAAATAAAGACAAAGATTGTCCAACAGTTGGATATTTTTTATTATGATTGTTCTAAGCTTAAACCATTTTCAGAGAAGTTACAGGGACGTTTACATAAAGACATCCACCATCAAAGATGATTTTATCTAGAGTTTATTCAGACGTTGCTATGTAACGATAACGGTCACCGAATAGCAGACGCAGTTCGTAAGTTTTGTAATGCGGTTCTATGACGTCACACCACGTGAGAGCTCGAAATGTTAACAGAACTATATGTCTAAATGCAATGTAATGTTTTGTGACGAGACTGAAATGTCATTTTATTAAGCCTGTGTTGTTTTGAGCTTATGTAGATAGCCACCAATATATATATATATATATATCCCTTGTTCCCTGTTTAGGATGTGGTTTCCGGCTTTCTCTTTTCCAATCTCTTCACCCTTACGTAGCCCCCTGCACATCAGCGGCGTTACCGCCTTGCTCGGGGTGATACGATTAATATATATATATATATATATATATATATATATATATATATAAATTAAAATAAATTTTAAAAATTCAAAATTATTGAATGTACATTTCAACATGTAATCCCTACCAGAGATTTCACGTATCCTCAGCAACACAGTCTATATCAAAATGAAGAAAAATAATGTTAAAAATAAGATTAAAAAGGAGAAATAAAAAAATAAAAGAATAAAGAAAAAGAAAGATAAAGAAATAAAAAAATAAAAAATAAATAACGTTTAACATTTGAGAAATATACGTCGCAAAAATATTTTTGAAAATCAGTCTATTTTTGGTTTTTACTTTTTGATACAGTTGCAAGTGAAAAGATGGAAATTTGGCATGTCTATCTTAATAGACGAAAAAAGTTAAGGAATGGGAGGTCGTTAAATTGAGAATTGGGTTAAACAAAACAGAATAGAAAGGGAAGGGGCGAGATATAAAAAATGTATAGAGAAAAAATAAAGAAGGAGAAAATGAAAAGAAAGAAAAAGGAGAAAATATCAAATGGAAAACGCTCGATACGTGGCAAACAATTTTAACTTTAAATGTTTAAAAGGGTTAAAGTTTTAGAAAAAAGAGACTAATTTGAAAAAGTATATTTTGGGGAAAAATAAAAATAAGGTTTTAAAAATTTAATTAAGTTAATCTAATTATATTTTTAGGTATAGACAATCTAAATAACAAATAAAGAAAATTATAAATTTTTAAAAAACTTTTTTTTAAAATTAATCTTAAAAATTTTTTTATATAAATTTAAAAATATTTTTTTATATATAGAAAATTTATAAAATTTATGATGTGAAAAAAAAAAATTAAAAAGATATATACAAACAGAGGAAAAAGGATTTCAGTAAAAAATCCATATTTTATAAAGATAGACAATTAAAGGAGACTGGGAGAGGAAGGTAGAGGGGTTAAATTACTATTTAAAGTTATAATTAAAATAATTTATCAAAAGTCATTAAATTTATATATATTTTTAATATCCTAAAATCTAAAAATTAAGAATTTAAAATTTAAAATTTAAGTATTCAAAAAAATAGGTTTATGGTGGCATTTACTAATAAATTTCCTTCTAAGATTCAGGAGCAGGTGCTGGTAAGGATACTTCAATATTAAAATGTATTCTACAAACACAGACAGCACCTATCGCGAAAATTCCTCGGAATACGGGCTGAACCTATTAGTTTCCAGCTAATTACAGGATCCAGCCCTTCCACATAAAATATGAAAGAGCTGGCAAGTGTGTCGGAACGAGGTAATTCTTAGATTTTATGTGTTAGATAGTTTAAATTTATTTTTATGGCGGTTTTTGAAGATTATTTCATTTCTCTGAATTAATAATTGGCTAGATTCTGTGGTCTGATGAAATAAGCTAATTTAGCTCATTGAAATGAATTATAATTTATAACCAATTTAAATGGCGTGTTGAGTTGTCCTTTATAAATATCATATTGCTCTGGATAACATCCATTGAGCCCTGTATATAGATATAACACTTAATATTTTATATTAAGTTGATCTTCTTGGATTATCCTCGCCGTTTACGGACTGGACAGCTATAGATAGATAGATAGATAGATAGATAGATAGATAGATAGATAGATAGATAGATAGATAGATAACCGTCGATATATATATATATATATAGTGCATAGAGGAAGCAGATAATATTCTAAACTTATACTTTTTTTTATTGTACTACCCCGAGCAAAGCGGTAACGCCACTGTTGTGCAGGGGGCTACATAAGAGTAAAAAGAATAAGTAGAAGAGAGTGAAGAGAAAAACGAACCAGTTGAAAAGGAGCAAAGAACGGATGGGAATACAGGTGAGATGACAGTTGCAAAGGAGGAGAGTAAGCAAAGGATATACAGGGTGGTGAAGAAAGAACTAGAGCCAAGTGGTTAAGAGATGTATATTGACATTACTGGAGGTGGTAGCCGTCAGGAAAGCAAAAATATGGAAGCGAGTTCCACGGGCGGAAAGTGCGAGAAAATAAGCTGCCGAAGTAGAATTGTCGCTGCATTTGGTTGATCTAACTGTGAATGGGTGAAACCCAGTTGCCAGTCTGGTTACACAAGTAAACACCTGTTGCAGGGGCACCAGGGACTTAAGTTCGTTGGAGCAGAAGCTATAGAAATATTCATAGAACAGACAGGAGGAAGCCACATCCCGTCGGTGGGGAAGTGACTGGAGTCGAGCCGCCAAGTCCTTACCTATCACATTACTGATTCTCCTTTAGAGAATGTCAATAACACTGAGATGAACAGCATGGGCCCCTGACCATATATGGCATCAGTATTCCATGCACGGACGAATGGTTGATTTGTATATATGCAGGATGTTTTCAGGAGGGAAAAACATCCTGGTTCGACACAGTAACCCGGCCTTCTTAGCAGTGGATTTATCTATTGACTCAATGTAGTGGTTCCACTTGGGATCAGAAGAAAGTGGAAAGCCGAGTAGGCGCAGTGTATTGCTCTCAGGAAGACTCGCTTGGACCATGCTTATGGGAAACAGGATAGGTTGCCTTTGATGATTGACAGAAAACAGCTTGGTCTTAGAGGCATTGATAACAGACAATTAATGCCTATTATGTCTAATCATGAGCCGTTCTAAACATTGTCTTTTCGCTTTAATTTCAGGTGAAAATGAAGACAAAAATTCTCCAATATTTGGATATTTTTTAGTATTATCTTAACGTTCATGTAACCTTTCTGAACATGGCTCATGTGAGTCGATGGCTTAGAACCAACTTAATAAAAAATTATCCAAATGTTGAAGAATTTTTGTCTTTATTTTCAACTGAAATTAAAGCAAAAAGACGATGTTTAGAACGGCTCATGATTAAACATAATAGGCATTGTCTCTTCTAATAACAGTATATGTTTAGAATATATACATATAAATCTAAACTTATTTATTAATGGAATTTTGTCTGTGTGAGTGTGTGTATGTGTGTGTATGTATGTGTGTCTGTGTGTGCGTGTATATGCATGTGTGTGTGTGTCTGTTACCTATAGACTCCGAAACGACTGAACCAATTTTCTTGAAAATTTAGACAGTTGTACGATAAGCGTCTGCGAGTGTACTTAGATAGGCTTTGTGTTGTAGTACCCCCGATAAATATCGAAAATCGAAAAAATCCTGTTATAGAAGGAGGGGTCGATTTAAATCAAGTTTGATGCACTCATAGACAAAGACATGAGAAAAAATATTCAGAAGTTTCAAAGTTGTAGTTCTTACAATAGTGCAGAAAATCGATCATATATATATATATATATATATATATATATATATATATATATATATGTAAAATGCAACATGTTTGTGTGTGTGTCGTTTTATCTGCCTGTATGTCTGTATTTTTTCAGCCCTTTTTTTAAAATTTTGCTTCGGGTTTGGCTCTAAGTAGGTATAATTGTAGTTCCTAGTCTCAGCCACGATACCATTTACTCAGAGGACTTATTTATTCTTCAAAATTCAGTTTACGACGAAAATATCTTATTTGATATCAATACCAGGAAATCAAAATTTGATTACATCCAGTCATTTTTCTTTCAGTCTACGGTTTCGCTTTAACTGGAAACAACTATTGCTTTTTAGTCTTTCATGCCAACGTCCAAAGAGTCTGAGCTCCAGGGCCATGGATTAGTTTTAAAGCTTTCATTATAACCGAGCAACGCCGGGCTATACTGCTAGTATTTTTTTCTTTTTTTAATCATATCACCCTGAGCAAGACGGTAACGCCACTGATGTGCAGGGGGCTACGTAAGAGCAAGACTGGAAAAGAGAAAACCGAAAACCACATCCTAAACAGGGAACAAGGGATGAGCCTCTACACCTGTTCAATAGACGTGGGTGGAGTGTGAAACGGGCGATAGTTTAGTCTATCTACTCCAATTGAAAAATAAAAGAAAAAAGAAAAGAGTGAAAAGATTGGAAAAGAGAAAGCCGGAAACCACATCCTAAACAGGGAACAAGGGATGAGCCTCTACACCTGTTCAATAGACGTGGGTGGAGTGTGAACCGGGCGATAGTTTAGTCTATCTACTCCACTTGAAAAATAAAAGAAAAAAGAAAAGAGTGAAAAGATTGGAAAAGAGAAAGCCGGAAACCACATCCTAAACAGGGAATAAGGGATGAGCCTCTACACCTGTTCAATAGACGTGGGTGGAGTGTGAACCGGGCGATAGTTTAGTCTCTCTACTTCAATTGTTTGTCTATCTACTCCAATTATTTAGTCTATATATATATATGTATATATATCTATATATATATATATATATATGTACACACATGTATGTATATATATAAATGTACACACAGACACACACACACAAACACACACATATATATATATATAATAAACATATCTATAAATAATATACATAAAACATTAAATGATATTCCGCTTTCCCCATGACAAACGAATGCAGTCATGATTCTTGCAGAAATAGATGGGAAAATCAATCAGTCAATAACTAACGGATTTCTTTAATATTTACATTTGTCAGTTTAATGTAAGCTAAATATTGTTTGGCCCATGCTGTTGTTGACTTCAAATCTATCCCATAATCAATATGACGTCACCGTATCCATTGGGAGAGAAAGAGAGATAGAGAAAAGGAGAAACCATTTGAAGGAAATGGATTAGCAAAGGAATTAGTATATTTGGAAGAAAAATAAAACTCTTAATCCATGTAATTCATTCTGTTAAAAGCTTAGGACCAAAAGGGAATTTCATGCAAGGCTATAGGCATATGTGATACAACTAGGAAGTCTGTGTATATGTTGAAAAAAATGTCTGAATCAGACACGAGCACAAACTCACACACACGGGTGCACACACACACACATACATGTGCACAAGCACACACACACAGGTGCACGCATAAGCATGGGCGCACAAACACACACAGAGAAATGTGCATATTTGAAAGTATTTGCTTGTGCATGGTTATTTGAAAATATTTGTGCAATAACTGAAAAAAAACAGACATGAATCAACTAATGTACAAAAATAGATAATCATATATATATATATATATATATACATATATATATATATATATATATATATATTAATACACGTACATATTATAAAAGAGAGAGAGAGACGCAGAGAGACATGATCTCATTAAATAGATAGATAGATAGATAGATAGATAGATAGATAGATAGATAGATAGATATGAACAGAATGAGATAGATAGATAGATAGATAGATAGATAGATAGATAGATAGGCAAGATCATATTATACAAATACATATAAACATAGTTTGATGGAAGATATATATATATATATATATATATATATATATGAGAACATATTCAGTCCGTTAAAGGCCATACGTGATACACGCTTTGGGCGATCAAGTCTCGAAAGAGACATTACATATAGGGCAGAGGATTATCTTGCAGTAGGTTGCCATTGCTGTCTGCAGTAGATTGGTTGCCAGCCCAGGCAATAATATCCAATCTGTCCTATTATTTCACCCATAACTGCAGGGAAGAGACGGATTAATAGTTTTTTCAAGAG
Organism: Ascarosepion bandense; assembly: GCA_037127315.1. Taxonomy (NCBI): domain Eukaryota; kingdom Metazoa; phylum Mollusca; class Cephalopoda; order Sepiida; family Sepiidae; genus Ascarosepion; species Ascarosepion bandense. Next base: position 3,389,602 of record JBBBDQ010000705.1, on the reverse strand, counting down.
TACTAGCGAGTTGGTGAATGCAAAGGAATTTAACTGGAATTCGAACTCGGCTGCCCGTTTTTTCGTTCCGAGTCGATATCCACTGCACCACAATGCCCATTGCATAGATATAATAACACTGGTATATATATAGAGGCATATTGATAGAAAATAAACAATTTAATTAAATTAATTTTATTTGTTTTACTCAACAAATTCTTTAGTAAGAAAAAAAAAGACATGCTACAAAATAAATTTAATATTTAGTATTATAGCCTTTTGCTTTGGAATAATAAAATAATTGCGACAATTTACCAATCGCACCTAATATATATATATATATATATATATATATATATATATATATATATATATATATATACAGTACTTTAGAAAACGATTAGAACAAGAACTATTTTATTATTTATGAGGTATATTGACAGAAAATAAACAATTTAATTAAAGTAATTTTATTTGATTAACTCAAAAAAAATTCTTGTTACAAAATAAATTTAATATTTAGTATAATAGCCTTTTGCTTTCATCACAGCCTTCATTCTGTCAGGCATTGACATCACAAGCTTCTTCAATGTATCTAATGGTATCTCCTGCCAAGCAGCTCGTATTTGTTCCCAAATTTAGATTTATGAATTCGAGAGGGGGGAATAAGAAAAAAGTCAGTCATATCCAAGGATAATAGAATAATGAGTAGTTTCAAAATAACTTATTTAATAGAAAATAGGAAAAATTAAATATAGCTTCTTTTTAATACATTTCTTTTACATCTAGTTTTAAATAATCAATATTTATTAGCAATTTACTTGGCTTTTCACCCTGAATTTGAATTTCAGTGAGGTTTTTAGGAAAATCACCCCTGTCTTAATACTTTTGCATACTATCGGTAGTGTGCAAAAGTGTTAGGTCAGGGGTGATTTTAAACTTTATTTTGATGCCTTATAAAAGAATAAATAGTTCTTGTCCTAATACTTTTACACAGTACTATATATATATATATATATACACAGTCATCCGTAGACAGATCTGTTTCGCTGTATCACACCTCACCACTACGGTTAGACTCCTATTGCTTTTTAACCCAGGATTGAAACCCGACCAAATTGGCATCAGTCGTCGATTCTACCTCTGGTCTATGGGCCCTCGGTGAAGAAAGCAAACTTTTTAGCGTATACATCATCATTATACATGCCCAATAGCCAGAGTGCTTTAATTCATTACGGAATGAGCGATGCGTACATGCCAGAGTGGCTACTGTTTTTCAAAGTCTACCATTCTTCCAGAGTGCAGAGTCTGAGAGCGTATATATATATATATAAATTAGAGAAAATTTTCAAAATTCAAAGGTGTCGGATGTACATTTCGACATAGGATCTCCAATAGAGACGTCACGTCAGCGACATTGTTTTTTCCAAATGGCGAAGGCCCTGAGTTAGAGTGTGGAGAGGTTTTTGGTTAACAACGGTCACAAAGTGGAAAAGGACAGAGCTGGTAGTCGCGGGGTTACAGGGTGTTGAAACGGTATATTTAGGAAGGGGAGAAATAGGAGTTCATATTTTATAAAGATAGACAACTAAATGAGCTAAATTATTTTTTAAAGTTGAGATTTTGGGCTGCTTGAAGAGGTGTATTTAGGCGAGAAGGAATGGGTTTCAATATAAGATTTTTAAAATTTTTATTTAAGTTTATTTGATTAAACCTTTTAGGTAGAAGCGAGTTAAATGCCAATTACAGGAAGTTATCAGTTTAAAAATTATTAGAGAAAAATATTAGAGAAAAAAATATTAGAGAAAAAAATATATGTGTTAACCAAGGAAAAAGGGGTTTAGTAAAAGAATCCATATTTTCTAAAGATAGGATTTTAAAGGAGCTTGGGATAGGAAGGTAGGCGGGTTAAAATACTTTTTAAGGTTAACGTTAGGGTAAAATTAAGATTAAAACTTAAATTGAATCCTTTTAATTTATATTCTAACATCTAGTCCACGGGGATTTAAATTCTAAATTTAAGTATTCAAAACATTTGCCTTGTGGCGGCAGTTACTGCTGAATTCCCTCCTAAGATTCAGTAGCCGGTGTTGGTGGGGGTATTTTAATATTGAATTTTTTTCCAGTAAACATAGACAGCACCTATCACGAAAATTCCTCTGAATACGATCCGAACCTATCAGTTTCCAGCTAATTTCAGGATCCAGCCCTCCTTCTTTCATTTTCCATTATGCCCGCGAAAGGGCTGTCTGCTACCTCTGACCGGGGTTCGAAAATGAGTACCTGTGGTTATACAGTCTTTGTTTGAAAGGACCGGCGAACATACCGATATAGGTCCGGAAGTCGTTTTTTTTTTTTTTTTTTTTGTTAGATGGAGAAATGCGGGCTTCATAAATCACCTGGGTGGATTTGCATTTTCCCACGACCAGGCAGGCGTCCACAGAATTACAGCTGCATTCGTTTAGAATTCCGGACCTAGATTCAGCATTGCGCAAGTTCACCAGAATACTCCTATTATGGGAACTAATGAGGCTGTCCATATTCGGGGTGCAAGAATAACTAATTTTAAGGGTGTACCTATTAAAAATCTTCCCTAGAGGGTTACTGTTATTAAACTTTTTGTCTATTAACTTGAGAAAATATTTACCAATATTGATGTTAGTTAGTTTACAATAAGTAGGGTTAAACCAAATTATCTTTCTTTTTCTACAGTTTCCTTTATTTTTATTTTTGGATGATTCGGAGTCTATTGTAGGTTTATTATATGTTAACTTGTTCTTATATCCGCTTTTTTGAAGGGCCTTATTGTAAATATTTTTACTTGCGTTGAAAGTTTTAATATTGGATGATAATTGGTTGATTCTATTATTCACTATATTGGGTATCTGTTTTATAATATTTTGGGGGTGGTTGGATGAAATATTAATATAAGTGGGGGAACTATTTTCTTTGAGAAATGGTTGGTAGGATTCATCATTTAAGTTAAGGGTGATGTCTAGATAGTTTACAGTTTTAAGATTAGAGGTGACTTCGACTTTAAAACCGAGGTACTTCAGGGCTCTAATTATTTTTTGTTTATCCTATTTGTGTAGGGCCCATTGGAATTAGGGATAATTATTAATCCATTGTCCCGATATAGGCCTAATTGTTTTGGGTTTAAAAATCTTTCAGCAAAACAACAGCGCTGTTTAGATGGACGTTATACTCGTTTTCTCAAAAGAGTACTTGATCTTTAATAACGAAACCACCCAACTCTAGAAATGATATATGGAAACCTACCAAGATTATCAATTTTAGTTCAAAAGAGACGTGTCCAGTTTTGCCGGGCATTGTGCACGTGTCACAGATGAACTTGTTTCATCGTTTGTATTATGGAGGCACCCATCATCTCACAATCGATCTCGTAAATTAACTTTTCCAAACAGGATACGCAGAGACACATCTATCGCCAAGGAAGGCCTTACAGGTGCTATGACAAAGAGGCAATACTAGATTAATGTAGTGAGGCCGCAGAATGATGATGATGATGATGTTATATATTATTATTATGGTGAAACACGCCTATTCCTCAGATAATGGACTCTCCCTCCTATATTAATAAAAGTTAACAGGAAGTTAACTCGAGAAGTCCTTGAGAATTTCTTAGGAGTTCTTAGAAGTTCTAGAGAGTTCTTTAGATTTCTATTGGAGTTCAGTAGAACTATTATTTAGTTCAAGCTTGGACATAGTTGAACTAAGGCAGTTGATATTAATCGGCAGTTAGCCGAATACTAAGGAGTCAGCTTTCAGTGGAAGATTACCAAGTTCCTAACATTTTGGGTACGTTAAGTCAATTAGCAACCGACATAGAACGATTATAACCTTCAGTGCAAAAACTACTCCATAACAATTATGTTGTTAGTTAGACATTTAATGGTAAGTGAACCCTTTTCATTGTTTTAGCAAATGCATATGTTGGTATTATTTTGATAGTTGATTTTGTTGTTGTTATTGTATTGTTATTTTGTTTTTAATATTCTCTTAGTGTGTTTGGTTATCATTTCTTTCATATTGTCCATGCAGCTCTAACTGATTTTGACTGTATTTTTGATCAGGATTTTTGATAATTTATTGTGTTTGAGAAAATGACTTTCAATTGTATTGAAGAATAATTTTCCTATTTTGGTCCTAAGCTTTTAACAAAATTCTTGTGGATATCATTACAGGTTAGCAAATAAATTTCTGAGTCATATTTTAGGTTGTTGCTATTTTATTTTGTATTAATTGCATTGAATACTGCTGCCATATCTTTCTCATAACCTTCTTCCTATGTAACCCCCTGTGCACCAGTGGCAGTAAACCGCCTTGCTTGGGGCGATATAATTATAAAAATATGTGTACGGCCAGGAAGTTTTTCCCGCCTGAAAAAATCCTGCACATATATAAATATACCATCCGCCAGTGTATTGAATAATGCTGCCATATCTGGTCGGGTGCTCCTGCTATCCACCTAAGGTTCCTTGACAAAATCCAACGGAGAATCTGTAATGTGACTGATCCCCACTTGGCAGCTCAGATACAGTCACTTTCTCACCAGCATGTGGTTTTCTCTATGTCTCTTCTACAAATACTTTCAATGCTTCTGCTCCGATGAACCTAGCTCAGTGGTGACCCCTATAAATGAATTTACTCGAGCAACAAGATTAGCAAATAGGTCCCACCTTTTTACTGGGAAACCAATAAAATGCAAACGTAAATTCTACTCCAGCAGCTTCTTTCCTCACACTTCTTCCATATCTGGTCGGGTGCTCCTGATATCAACCTAAGGGTCCTTGACAAAATCCAACGGAGAATCTGTAATGTGATCGATCCCGACTTGGCAGCTCAGATACAGTCACTTTCTCACCGGCACAATGTGGTTTTCCTGTGTCTCTTCTACTTCTTCTTTCAATGCTTCTGTTCCGATAAACCTAGCTCACTGGTGACCACTATAAATGAATTTACTCGAGCAACAAGATTAGCAACTATGACCCACCTTTTTACTTTGAAACCAATAAAATGTAAACGCAAATTCTACCCCAGCAGCTTCTTTTCTCGCACTTCCGGCCTGTGGAATTCCCTTCCGTTTACTTGCTTCCCCGACAGCTACAATCTCCAAGAATTTAAATGTAAAGTCAATAGTCATCTCCTATCTCACTAACCTGCATCCTCTCTCTCTCTCATGCTCCTTAGTTAGTCCACTCCACTCTCATCTGTATTCTCATCCTTCTCTTACCCACTTCCTGACACCCCCTATAACCTGTCACTCTTTCTCATAACTTTCTCTCATGCTCCTTTCTCCGTCCACTCCACTCTCATCAGTATTCTCATCCTTCTCTTACCCACTTCCTGACACCCCCTATAACCTGTCACTCTTTCTCATAACTTTCTCTCATGCTCCTTTCTCCGTCCACCCCACTCTCATCAGTATTCTCATCCTTCTCTTACCCACTTCCTGACACCCCCTATCACCTCTCACTCTTTCTCATAACTTTCTCTCATGCTTCTTTCTCCGTCCACTCTACTCTCATCAGTATTCTCATCCTTGTCTTACCCACTTCCTGACACCCTCTATAACCTGTCACTCTTTCTCATAACTTTCTCTCATGCTCCTTTCTCCGTCCGCTCCACTCTCATCAGTATTGTCATCCTTCTCTTACCCACTTCCTGACACCCCCTATCACCTCTCACTCTTTCTCATAACTTTCTCTCATGCTTCTTTCTCCGTCCACTCTACTCTCATCAGTATTCTCATCCTTCTCTTACCCACTTCCTGACACCCTCTATAACCTGTCACTCTTTCTCATAACTTTCTCTCATGCTCCTTTCTCTGTCCACTCTACTCTCATCAGTATTGTCATCCTTGTCTTACCCACTTCCTGACACCCGCTATAACCTGTCACTCTTTCTCATAACTTTCTCTCATGCTCCTTTCTCCGTCCACTCTACTCTCATCAGTATTCTCATCCTTCTCTTGCCCACTTCCTGACACCCCCTATAACCTGTCACTCTTTCTCATAACTTTCTCTCATGCTCCTTTCTCCGTCCACTCTACTCTCATTAGTATTCTCATCCTTCTCTTACCCACTTCCTGACACCCTCTATAACCTGTCACTCTTTCTCATAACTTTCTCTCATGCTCCTTTCTCCGTCCACTCTACTCTCATCAGTATTCTCATCCTTCTCTTACCCACTTCCTGACACCCCCTATAACCTGTCACTCTTTCTCATAACTTTTCTCTTATGTGACCCATTGCAAAACTGTGGCAATCAAATGCCTTGCTTGGGGCGATATTATTATAAAAAAAATTAAGTTTCTTATTGCTTAGAAATAGTTTTAACAAATTTTATGTAAAAGTTTGATAAATTTTATTTCAAATATTGTTCTGAGCAAGTTTACTAGGTAGTGTAATGCGTCTTGTTTCGTTAAGTTTGTTTGTATCAGTCAATTTTTTTATCTAAAAAGGTTGATCTTTCTGTTTTGAGTTAAATATATAAATAGAATGACTTCTATTTAAAAATTTATACTGATAAAGGCAGAAAAATTGAGACAGTGAGAGAGATTAACAGACAAAGATTTCATCAGATAAACATTGATTTTTTTTTTTAAATCCTCTCACTGCAAACATAGCAATAAAGTGTTGTGGGATCTCCCCTTTGTATATGATAATGGACTCGACTGGAGTATACATATATTCCTGCCATAGTGGTATACAGCAGTTGCTGCCATATAGAGAGAGTATTTGTAGAGATCCGTTAGAGTTATCGGAGAGTACCGGAACTGATATGTAAATTACCGAGAGATACCGAAGTTATCCAGAGACTACCGCATCAGAAGTCACACTAGCTCTGAGCTCCACTCAGCTAGAATAATATGCACGGATATAGTATTTCCAACGAGTTCATTTCAAGACTTGTATATATTTATATCTTACTAATAGTATTCCTGGATGTACTAACTTGCGTTCAAGTTTGTATATTATGTTTAATATAACCTGCTTTTCTATCTCCACATCTGTTTTTATTATTCATTGTTTTGTGCGGTTTCTCATCCGGAATCCACAACATAAAGTCAGTAGGAATCAAAGATTTTTCGAGGTAAAGAAAAAAAGTGAGGAAAATAAATGATTAAATCAGTTCAAATATTCGTGCGGAGTCAACATAACTTTTCTACCTGTGTAGAATATCGGCATGTCAAACTATGTCAAGCGTTTTCGAGATGTCCAAATTAACACTCTGAGCTTCTCCATTGATATTAAGGTTTTAAGGTTTCGGCTATAAACATTAGGTGGACCTGAAGCAGACTACCACCACGTTTAATTTTGTTGTTTTTCTTTTCTTTTCTTTTTTTTTTTTTACTTTTTTCAGCGCAGTCCTATCAATTTTTACTTAAACTTTGCGATTATCAAAAAAAAAAAAAAAAAAATTTGAAAAATTACAATATTTAAACAAATTTGAATGGGGGGTCAGTTTCTCATACAACGTTAAAGGAAATCGATCCTCCATTTTCAGACCACTCGCGTTGGGGTCGCTTTGTTTATGTTAATTTCATTGTTTTTCATTTATTTTTTTTAACTTTTGTCAGCGCAGTTCTATCGATTGTTACTTAAACTTTCCGATTTTCAAAAACATTTTGATAAATTACAATATTTAAACAAATTTGTGTGGGGGTCAGTTTCTCATACAACGTTAAAGGAAATCGATCCCCCATTTTCGACCACTATCAGTTTGTATGAGAAAATGGTCCCCACCACAAAATTGTTTAAATATTGAAATTTTTGCAAATATTTTGTCATTCGTAAAGTTTAACGTGTAAAAGATAATATTGCACTGAAAAAAGTCCAAAAAATTTGATAATGAATAAATTTACAGGTGGCGGTAATGTCGTACCGGCGACTGGTTTCAAAATGGCGGCTTGATTTACTATAACGTTGTATGAGAAAATGATTAAATATTGATGTTTTTCAATTTTTTTTTTTTTTGTCAATCGTAAAGCTAAGGGGGTAATCGATAGGGTTGCGCTGAAAAAAGTAAAAAAAAAAATGAAAATGAAAAACAAGGAAATTAAACGTGGTGGTAGTCTGCTTCAGTAACGCCGAATATTATTATATAAGCAGTTGGCCTACAGAAACAAAACCATATTGCTTGCTTGAATGAAGGCCCTGCGTAACCAATGCAGCATTGATTAAAGCCTCTAGTAGTTTACTAAGGGATGTGCGTTGTGGTGCAGTGGATATCGACTCGGAACGAGAAATCGGGGAGCCGAGTTCGAATTCCAGCTGAATTCATTGCATTCACTTACGCACAAATACCCTTGGGAAAGGTATTAATCCGTCAATTCCTTCCAGCTATGGGTTAAATAACAGAACAGATTGGGTTCTATAGCCTTGGTCGGCAACCAGTCTACCGCAGAAAGCAATGGCAAACTGGGGGATAATCTTCTGCCTAATCAGTCATGTCTCTTTCGAGACATGATCGCCCAAGCGTGTATCACGTATGGCATTTAACTGACTGAGTTTACTAAGAAGAGGCAGAATTTTAACAGGCCAATATTTGAAATGGTCGGACTATTCACCTGAGTTCTCAAAGACTGGAACAACAGATAAGAATTTACAACAGGCAGGAAAGCAAGTCGTACCAAAGCATTTATTATCCAGTTTAGAGAGAACAAGATCCAGTTCCGGAGTAAATTTCTTTAAGACTGGACGATCAGAGGGATCTCAGTAAATGGTGATTTTTCTCCTTCTTCTTCTTTTTCTTTTTCTTCTTCGTCATCTAATTCTTTATCTAATGTTTCTTCTTCTCCTCCTCTTCTTTACTACTACTACTACTACTACTACTAATAATAATAATAATAATAATAATTCTTCATCTAATTCTTCGTCGTCGTCATCGAATTCTAATTTTTCTTCTTTTCCTTCTCCTCCTTCTCGTCTTCTTTACTACTACTACTACTACTACTACTACTACTACTAATAATAATAATAATTCATCTAATTCTTCTTCGTCGTCATCGAATTCTAATTTTTCTTCTTTTTCTCCTCCTCCTTCTCCACTTCTTTACTACTACTACTACTACTACTACTAATAATAATAATAATAATAATTCTTCATCTAATTCTTCGTCGTCGTCATCGAATTCTAATTTTTCTTCTTTTTCTCCTCCTCCTTCTCCTCTTCTTTACTACTACTACTACTACTACTACTACTAACTAATAATAATAATAATAATAATAATTCTTCATCTAATTCTTCTTCGTCGTCATCGAATTCTAATTTTTCTTCTTTTTCTCCTCCTCCTTCTCCTCTTCTTTACTACTACTACTACTACTAATTCTTCATCTAATTCGTTTTCTTTTCTTCTTTGTCATCTGAATCTTTATCTAATTTTTTCTTCTTCTCCTCCTTCTCCTCTTCTACTATACTACTACTACAAATACTACTACTAATAATAATAATAATACTTCTTTTTCTTCTACAACTAGTTCTATTTCTTTTTCTCCTACTTCTAATTTTTCTCCCTCTTCTCTTTTCTCTACTGGTTATGGTCGACCAAGGCTCTCTACAGCTTCCTACTCTTTGATCCGCTCTATAACGGTTAAAATTTCTACCCTTCCTTTTACTCATTATGCGTTCCAAGAACTTCAGCTGTCTCTTTCTGTATTTGTTTTGTTCTCATTTTGTTCTTCATCACTTACTCGCCCCTACATGGAATTCTCAGTATCCTTCTGTAGAAGCCAATTTTTGAAAACTCGTTTTCTCTTGAACTATGAAGAGAATCTTCAGCATTTATTGCTATACACGAGAACTAATATCGCATTTAGCATTTTTTTTTTGTTTTTAACGAAATTTGTGTATTTCTCAGTATTTTGCTTAGCTTTATTAAGTCATCTTTCAGAAAGGCAGTTTTCGAATTCATCTACTGCAAGATATATTTGCGATTAGTCCTTTCTTCTCGTTTTCGTTTATTACATTGTCTAGAACAGAGGTACCCGACCAGTGGGTCGCGACCCCCTAGTGGGTCGTGACGCCTTGTCAGGGGAGCGTGTAACCTTGTTAGAATTAGTTTGGGATAACATTGTTTTTCATCAATTACATTTTTCAAGCTTTTACATTTTTTTTTGTTTTTTTGTTTAGGGGCAAAGTGATAGTTATGAAAAACGTTTTGAAGGTTGTTATTTCTAAGCCTTAAATAAAATTAATGCATATATTATCCTTATATGTGTTTGTGTGTCTTACTCTTCTAACTACGTCTTCTTTTCAGCATTATCCAACTTCGGCAGGAGAGAACGGAACCGTTCCCTTACCAAATCTCTTTAAAAGACGTCTTAAAGTTTCTCTAATCTTATAGAAATCACAAATGAATGCGTTCCAAATAGTTATATCTTTGAATTTTATAGTGTTCATTTTTGTAATTATTTAATTGAATTAAAAGAAACTAAATAAATTTGTATAAAGAATATTTAAAAATACAGGTTGGACTAATGTGCTTTAATTTGGTCATAAATAATTACAGAATTTTAAAATATTTTTTAGATGTTTCTTCACAGAAAATAAAAATAAAATTAAGCTGCTGATAGTAAACCCTAAGTAGAGGGTCGCATGGGTTTGAAACTTTTAGGTAAGGGGTTGGGAGTGCCAAAAGTTTGGAAACCACTGGTCTAGAAGTTTCTGTAATTATTTTTCTGCTACTGACATTTGTATTTTTTATATCGTTAAGGTCAATCCTATAGACAATACATTAGAAATAGTCTGGAGAGAAGGCTCACCGTTGTCATAAGCGATTTTCTATTTTCTCTGTACCTAATTGTTGCGACATGGCCTGATCAAGTGACCGGTTTCACTTATATTTAGAATGAGGGAGTCTGTTGAAGGGGTAAGTTAGTGTGAACTGGGGGCTACTATTAACCTGCTAACTCAATCACCCATATTGTTGTGATCTATTACGCATTTATATTGTATCTACCGAGAAAGATATTATTTGATCGTCTGTGTATTGTTTATCATCTCGACGATACAACAGCTTGTAAATATATTTTTGTTTATCTGGTCTGCTCTAAGACTAATTTCCAGATTATTCTAGAAACTTTTCCAATACTAATTCGATCAAACTCGATGAATATGTTTTATATGTGTATTTCCACCTATAAAATTAAAATAATTATTTATAAATACAATGGTGATATAATACAGGATAAAATGGAAAAAAAAACTTATGTTAAAACACTGGCTCACTCACACGCACGCAAACACCCAAACGACCCTCCATATATATATATATATATATATATATATATATATATGTATGTGTGTGTGTGTGTGTGCACCGAACGCCCATAGCCCTGGGGTAGAGTCGCCGACTGACGCCATTTCGGCGGTCGGGTTTCAATCCTGGATAAAAAAGCAATCGAAGTCTCACCGTACTGATACGACGAAATAGATCTGTCTGCGGATGACAATATATATATATATATATATATATATGTATCAACATGCAGCGTGGGTATAGAAGAATCGAATGTCTGCCTTAATTTTTCTTGCATATATATATATATATATATATATATATATATATATATATATATATATAAATAGATATACATATATATATAAATAGACATACATATTATCCTACGTGTATAGCACTGCAGGGATTTTTATGCATTATGCAATCATCAGCTGCTTATTATGGGTCGGACTCAGAATAATACGTATATTCATAAATATACATTTAAAATTATTTGTTTGAACATTACTTTTGATCGATGCACGTATTTAACTAGATATTCTGTTTTATAATCACACAGTATATACATTTTTTTCTACCGGCCTGATTATTTATGATAAATCTTTATTACCAAAATGTGTGTCATTCGGCAGAATTCGAACCTGCGACCTTTATCCAGATGTGGATATCTACGTAAATACGAGTATCAGTCAAAAATAATGTTCCAACAAATAATTTCGAATTGTCGGTTGTTTATAACCATTTCGTTAATTTTCGTTGATTTCCGTAACATTGTATTTGTTGACATTACGATACATTTCAGTGTAAATATGGTTATTTGAGTGAGCCGAAAATAGTGTTATATAGGCTTGATATGA
>JBBBDQ010000705.1:3290000-3370000 GCA_037127315.1 Ascarosepion bandense | reverse complement strand
AGCCTTCCTCTGTAGTTCCTATATTTAAGAATACTGGCGAACCCTCGGACCTCGCAAATTACCGCCCTATCAGCCTTCTTCCGATCTTTGGCATATTGTTCGAAGCCATTTTCAACGCCGAGGGGTTCAGCATCTCACAGCCCACAGGCTTCTCTGTTTACTGCTGATATGCTAACGACCATCACCAGGCTCTGGACAAGAATGGCGAAGCTCGTACCGTTGCCTTGAATATTTCCAAAGCGTTCGACAGAGTCTGGCATGCTGGCCTCCTACACAAACTGCGGAGCTATGGTATAACTGGACATTTGCTTGATCTAATCCAGTCATTCCTCTCTAATCGCACACTGAAGGAAGTGTTAAACGGACATGCCTCCAAAAACTACCTAACGAACGCGGGTATCCCTCAAGGCTCTTTTCTTGATCCTGCGCTCTTTCTGATCTACATTAATGATCTCCCCGATGTCTATCACCCTCCTTCTGACATTTCCTATATCTAACCACTCTTTCCAATCAGTCTTTCCTAAGTAACCCCCTGTGCAATAGTGGCAATGTAATACCTTGCTTGGGGTGAAATGATTAAAACAAAAATCAATAATCAGAAAGAGACAAATGAGATAAGTAATGGGGAAGGAAGGCGTGGAGAATTTAATACCCATAGGTCGGATAAATGGAAGAAGAGATAGGGGAAAGCAGCGCGAGACGTACTTGTTAGTTCTGAGCAAATGGATGACGGAGCTGGGCTTAAAAGAGATACTAAGAGAAAAAATATTGCGAGCGACAAGAGACAGAGCCAAGTGGAAGTCCATGATCGCCTACGTCCTGAAGGGACACGGCACATGAAGAAGAAACAGAAGTAGTAAAACTAAAAGCATTCCTGTGTAGTTAATCAGTGATGAGAAGAGATGGATTCATACCTAATCAAAATTTGATAAACAAAACAAAAATTATAATATGGATACAAAGTGGGGGATCAATTCTCTATTATAATCAAAATATAAAGTGATCCCCCACTTTGTGGTCACACTACTTTCTATCCATTTATATTCTAGATTTATGGGCTTGAAAAAATAAATTGCAGAGCGGTGTTTGGGAGGAGTAACAAGAGAAAAATAATATTAAGAATGACAAGAGCGATGGAGGTCCGTGATCGCCTACGACCTGAAAGGACACGTCACGTGAAGAAGAAGAATTCTAACTGTAGACGTGTGATGAATAAAGCTTCATCAAGCTTCATCAAACCTTGCCTGAAAGCACGTCTTCTTTATTAACATTTCTCGAAAGCGTAGGCCAATGAGACGTCAAACATCTTCTTCTTCTTCTTCTATGTGCCTTGTCCTTTCAGGACGCAGGCGATCATGGCTCTTCACTATCTCCCTATATCTTATAGCGCTTAAAAACCTTTCTCCTGTTAACCCTCCAAAACCCCGCACCCCCCACATACACACATATATATATATATATATATAGTATATCGAGGCAGCAAGTACTTTTCTAAACATGCTATTAAATATAAGAGACAATGAATGTCTATTATGTTTAATCATGAGCCGTTCTAAACGTCGTATTTTTGCTTTAATTTCAGTTGAAAATAAAGACAAAAATTCTCCAACATTTGGATAATTGTTTATTGGTTTTCTTCTAAGCTTTCGGCTCACATGAGCCATCTTCAGAGAGGTAGTTTAAACTGAAATATTATAAAATCCACCATCACCGACGATTTTATTTTGTGTTGACATAAAACTCCGCTTGGCAACGGCAATAGTTACCAAAAATAATAAACGCAGTTCTTAAGTTTGCGATGCGGTTTTATGACGTCACACCGCGGGATAGCGCGAAATGACAACAAAACCATGTAGTCAAATGCAATGTAATATGTTATTTCCTGTTTTAAAGTTGATTTTATTGAGTGTTGGTTGTTTTGATTTGATGTACATGGCCTCCAATATCTGCAGGTTCCTCTTACTGTGTGTATGAGTAAGGATCACCGTATTGTTGACCAAAATCTGTCTGATATTACCTACATGTTTATGTTTTTCAGAGAAATGTTGTTTAATAGTACTCTGATCAGAAAGATGACATGTAAGTCTACAGGAGAGCGTGGTTGTAGTAATATATATATATGTACATTTAAGTAGTATATCTTCATTCAAGTATCTTTGATTGAATAATATAGATATATATCTTTGATTTTAATGTTAATAATTTGTACTTTATTTTTGCTAATGTCGTGATGGGGTATATTTGTATTGTCAATTCATAGAACGACCAAATTATTACAAATTAGCGATTATGCACATTTTATTAAACCGTGTAAAAGTTTGGTCACCGATTAAGATTTTCTAGACAGAATAAAAAATTAAGCAAGCGCTCATTAATAATGATTTTCTTAATTACATAGTTCATGAGGAAATTAGACGAGCTATTAGAAATACAAACCTAAATAAAAAAAAACAAACATAATGGCTGGCGGTTCGTATTCAAGGATACACGTCTACCAGCGTTGCAGCTAATCCCCATTGCAGACGCGTGCTCAGGCACACTTGTACCTGAGCAGGCGTTTAATACCCTCAGGGCTCACCTATAGTTTATACAGCAACTATTGATTGCAGACACGTGAAGGAAACTACAAGACCACCTACAGAAGATAGCTGAAGAGAGCGACAAGAAAGGACTACAAATCAACTGCAAGAAAACCGAATGCATGTTCATGAGCAAAAATGGCGGCCCAAAAATCCAAATACAGGTGGGGATATTAAGCTCAAGCAGGTACAAAAATTTACATATCTGGAAAGTTTTCTAACAGAAGACAGAAAGTGTGACACAGAGATCCGAAGGCAAATTGACATGGCAAAAGACGCGTTCCAGAAGTTGAGTAAAGTATTAAGAGACAGGAAAATTTCACTAGAAACAAAGAAGAGAGTACTGGATTGCTATGTGGTGTCAGTTCTTCAATATGGCAGTGAATGCTGGACAACATTAACAAAGATGAAGGAAAAAATTGAAACAACTGAAATGTGGTTCTACAGAAGCATACTGGATATAAAGTGGGGAGTCAATTCCATATTACAATCAATATATAAACTGATCCCTCATTTTGTGGTCCCAACAGTTTCTATACATTTATATTCTTAACATCCAAAAGCACAAGAATGCATTCCAGAAGTTGAGTAAAGTATTAAGAAACAGGACAATTTCGCTAGAAACAAAGAAGAGAGTACTGGATTGCTATGTGATGTCAGTTCTTCAATATGGCAGTTAATATGGCAGTTCAAAGATGAAGGAAAAACTCAAAGCAACTGAAATGTGGTTCTATAAGAAGATGATGCGAATATCATGGATTGCTATGTGAGCAATGATGTCGTTTTGGAAAGGATGGAAACAAAAAGGAAATTAATATTGAGCTTCAGGAAGAGACAGCTGAAATTCCTGGGACATGCAATGAGGAAGAAGGCTTGGAGGACGTGATACTAACAAGCCAGATAGATGGGAAAAGAGACAGGAAAGCAGCAGATAACATATTTGAAGGGCCTGAGCAGGTAGATGACAGAATGGTGGTTGCGTGGTTTTACAGGAGAAATTCTCAGCGAGAGGGAGATGTGGAAGGCCATGATCGCCTACTTCCTGAAAGTAGAAGACACATAGAAGAAGAAGATTTTGAGCGGGCCTTAGTTACAGTTTTGGGGAGAGAGCTTGTTATCTAGTTTTTCAAGTACACTCTAACTACAAAGATTTCCTTAGTGTTGAAATTAAATTCATAAAGAAAGACACAGCAGTTTTACTCATTCCTTTTATTTTCGAATGTACTTTCAATCTCATCCAAGATTCTCTTCAGAAATGAATTGCTATGACAGAAGCAATAGAATAGACTCTCACATGATTTCTTCGCTGGATACTTAATTCTGGATCTCTTCACGCCAAGAGTAAGTCGCTTTGGGCGATCATGTCTCGAAAGAGACATGACTGACTGGGCGGAAGATTATCCCGTAGTAGGTTGCCATTGCTTTCTCTGGTAGACTCGTTGACGACCAAGACTATAGAACCCAATGTGTCCTGTTATTTGACTCATAGCTAGATGGAGAAAAGATGTATTATATTATTACGTAGTAATTAGTGGGGGATCAGTTTATTACTTCATGACAATAAAATACCGATCCCCCACTTTATGCCCAGTAGCCGCCTTACTCATGATTCCAACTATTATATTCAGTCAGTCATTTTAGTGCCATACCTGATACACACTTTGGGCGATCATGTCTCGAAAGCGACATGACTGACTGGGCAGAAGATTATCACGCAGTAGGTTGCCATTGCTTTCTGCATTAAACTGGTTGCCGACCAAGGCTATATAACCCAAACTGTCCTGTCATTTGACTCATAGCTAGAGGTAGAAGGGATGTATTATATTATTACGTAGTAATTAATGGGGGATCAGTTTATTACTTCATGACAATAACAAACAGATCTCCCACTTTATGACCGTTAGAAGCCTTAATTATGATTCCAACTATTATATTCAATCAGTCAGTTAAGTGCCATACATAATACACGCTTTGGGCGATCATGTCCCGAATGAGACATGACTGACTGGGCAGAAGGTTATGCTGCAGTAGGTTGCCATTGCTTTCTGCGGTAGACTGGTTGCCGACCAATGTTATAGAACTCAATTTGACCTGTTATTTAACCCGTAACAGGAGAGAAGAGACGGGTGAATACCTATTTGTGCGTCAGTGAATGCAATGAATTCAATCGGAATTCACAGTCTTTATGATTACCCTTTATTATCGCTATATTTACTTCTGTTTACAGCACACAACTGTTCAGAGTTACCATAGTTAACTATAGCATCCTAGCTTGTGTGGCTCTCGAGTCTTTTTAGTATTTAAATGTAGTCCATAATTAAACTGAAACTGACGAACAGTTGGCAGGACAACTTTTTCTATTGCTTTCAATTAATTTTCGGTTATTTCTCCAAACTTAATTATAAATGGAACTTTGGCTCTGTGTGTGTGTTTGTGTCTGTCTCTGTGTGTGTGTTTTTGTGTGTCTGTGTCCTATAGTTATAGTCTCCGAAACGGCTGAACCGATTTTCTTGAAAATTTACACAGTTATACTATAAGCATCTGCGAGTGTTCTTAGCTAGGTTTTGTGTCGTGGTACTCCCGATGAATATCGAAAATCGATAAACGAAAAAATCGGGTTATAGAAGGAGTGGTCCGATTTTAATCAAATTTGGTACACTCATAGACAAAGACATAAGAAACGATATTCAGAAGTGTCAAGGTTGCAGTTCTTACAATAGTGCAGAAAATCGATAATATATATATATAAAAGGAAAGATGTTTGTGTGTGTGTCTGTATTTTTTCAGCCCTTTTATTTTAGTTTTTGCTTTTATTTTTAGTTTGGCTCTAAGTAGGTATAATTGTAGTTCTTAGTCTCAGCCATGATACCATTTACTCAGAGGACTTATTTAGCCTTAAAAATTCAGTTTACGACGAAAAAAATTATTTGATATTGATACCAGGAAATCAAAATTTTACTTACATCCATTCATTTTTCTTTCAGTCTACGGTTTCGCTTTAACTGGAAACAACTATTCCTTTTTCGTCTGTCGTGCCAACGTTCAAAAAGTCTGAGCTCCAGGACCATGGATTAGTATTAAAGCTTTCATTACTTCCGACCAACGCGGGGCTATACTGCTAGTTTCCAATAAAAGAATCTATGTCATAAAAATAGTTATATTTCTGATTGCTTCTGTTATCTGTTGGAAATTAATTAACTTTCATTTTAGGTACTTTTTAGGAAGGTCGAGTTATTAACAAAGTTAGTTGAACTAGGATATCCGATATTCTTCTTCTTCTTCTTCTTCTTCTTCTTCTTCTTCTACGTGTTTTGTTCATTTAGGACGTTGGTGTCCATGAGTCTCTACAATTTTCTGTTCTTTGTAGCTCTTTATAAGATTTGTTTTTCTCCTATCTCTCTCAAGGCCTCTTCTGCCATCCATATACCCTGTTGGTTCCTACTGTTTTTCTCTGTCCATTTTCCCTTCAATACGTTTTGTAAGTGTCCATTTTTCCAAGCCCTTTTTCCTCCCTATGTGTCCGAATATTTCAACTGTCTCTTTCGGATGCTAAGTATGTGTTCGTTTTGTTTAAATGTCTCTAAAACTTCCTCGTTGCGCACATCCCATGGTAGGATTCTGTAGAATCATATTTCTATACGTTTTTTTTCATCGTTTCTCTCCAAGCAAGGCATTACAGCCACCGATGTGCAGGGGCCTACATAAGAGAAAAAGATTAGATAGGAGGAGAGTAAAGAGAAAGAGGAACCAGTTACAGGGGGTGTCAGAGAAAGGAGCAAGAGAAGGATGGGAATACAGGTGTGATGACAGTTGCAAAGGTAGAGAGAAAAGAAAGGATATACAGAGTAATGTAGAAAAGAAAAACTGGAGTCAAGAGATGGGTATTGATATTGCACTTAAATTCCTGGAGGTTGGAGGAAAACTATATAAATGTTACAATTGGGTCCTGTGTTTAACTCTCTTAGTGTCTTATTAAGTGTTTCACCCCAAGTAAGGTGGTAAAAAGTTAGATAAGAGGAGAGGAAAGAGAAAGACGAACCAGCTACAGAGGGTGTTAAAGAAAGGAGCAAGAGAAGGATGGAAATACAGGTGTGATAACAGTTGCAAAGGTAGAGAGAAAGGAAAAGAACAAGATTTACAGGGTAATGTATAGAGAGAGAAAGAGAGAGAGAGAGAGAGAGAAAAAGAGGAGAGTGAAGAGAAAGACGAACAAGTTAGAAAGGAGCAAGAGAAGGATGGGAATACAGGTGTGATGACAGTTGCAAAGGTAGAGAGAAAGGAAAATATATACAGGGTGATGTAGAAAGAACTGGAGTCAGTTTAGGCAGGAGGAGAGTGAAGAGAAAGATGAACCAGTTACAGGGGGTGTCAGAGAAAGGAGCAAGAGAAGAATGGGAATACAGGTGTGATGACAGTTGCAAAGGTAGAGAGAAAGGAAAAGATATACAGGGTGATGTAGAAAGAACTGGAGTCAGTTTAGGCAGGAGGAGAGTGAAGAGAAAGACGAACCAGTTACGGGGTGTGTCAGAGAAAGGAGAAAGAGAAGAATGGGAATACAGGTGTGATGACAGTTGCAAAGGTAGAGAGAAAGGAAAAGAACAAGATATACAGGGTAATGTAAAGAGAGAGAGAGAGAGAGAGAGAGAGAGGGGGAGAGAGAGAGACGAACAAGTTCCAGCGGGTGTCAGAGAAAGAGCAAGAGAAGGATGGGAACACAAGATAGTTGCGAAGGTAGAGAGAAAGAAAAAGAACAAGATACACGGGGTGACGTAGAGAAAGAGTGGGGGTGAAGAGATTGAAGAGAAAGATAAACCAGCTACAGAGGGTGAATGAGAAAGGGTAAGAGAAGGATATGAACACAGGAGTGAAGACAGTTGCGAAGGTAGAGAGAAAGAAAAAGAACAAGATACAAGGGGTGGTGTAGAAAGGGCTGGAGTTACATAAGAGAGTTTAAGTATTAGGCAGGAGGAGAGTGAAGAAAAAGACGAACCAGCTACAGGTGGTGAAAGAGAAAGAGCAAGAGAAGGATGTGAACACAGGAGTGAAGTCAGTCGCGAAGGTAGAGAGAAAGGAAAAGAACAAGATACACGGGGTGATGTAGAAAGGGCTGGAGTTAAGTGGATAAGAGATTGGAATTGACTTTGCATTTAAATTCTTAGAGGTTGTAGCCGTCAGGAAAGCAAGTATATTGAAAGGTATTCCACCGGCAGGAAGCGCGAGAAAAGAAGCTGATGGAGTAGAACTGTCGCTTGCATTTGGTTGATCTAACTGTAAAAGGGTGAGACCTTGTTGCCAGTCTGGTTGCACGAGTAAATTCTTGTGGACTTAGCTCACCAGTGACCTAAGTTCGTTAGAGCAGAAGCCATAAAAATATTTATAGAAGATACAGACGGAAGCCACATCCCGCCGGTGAGAAAGTGGCTAGTGTCGAGCTGCCAGGTCGAGAACAATCATATTACAGATTCTCCTTTGGAGCCTGTCGAGAACACTGAGACGAACAGCAGAGGCACCTGGCCAGATCTGACAACAGTATTTTCAAATAAGTTGATTTGCGAGGCAATTGTTCAGTATTCATTGCCGTAGAGGAAGACTGATTATACAATTCAGTACTATTTTCTTTGTTTCTTACGAAATTTTCCTGTTTCTTAATATTTTACATTTAATATTTTGGAAGGCGTCTTTCGATATCCAAATGCGCTTTATATATATGCCTTTATAAACAACATATTAGCTTCTAAATATATCCGCACAAACTAATATATATATAGTTTTTCTCAACATATACTGTTAATATAAGAGACAATGAATGTCTATTATGTTTAATCATGAGCCGTTCTAAACGTCGTATTTTGGCTTTAATTTCAGTTGAAAATAAAGATAAAAGTTCTCAAACATTTCGATAATTTTTTATTAAGTTGTTTCTAAGCATTCGGCTTTCCTGAGCCATCTTCAGAAAGGTTACAAGGACGTTGACATAAGAATAAAAATTATCCAAATTTTGGAGAATTTTTGTCTTTATTTTCAACTGAAATTAAAGCGAAAATACGATGTTTAGAACGGCTAATGATTAAACATAATAGACATTCATTGTCTCTTATATTTAACAGTATATGTTTAGAAAATGATCTGCTACTTCGATACATTTTATATATATATATATATATATATATATATATATAATCATGCGGCGTAGATATAGAAGAATCCAAAGGAGTATCCTGTACATACAGTGGTAGAATAACTCTCTAAGAGAGCTCTAAATATATATGTATATAAATACATATAGAGCAAATATAAGATAAATTAATGCAGACACGTTATTTCATGGTAAATCGGAATTTTGGGCCTATTTCAGGCGAACCATCATCAGCTTCCGTCTTTATTTTACAAAGGATTTTACACGAATAGGGTTTAATCATGTACAGTAAAGTACGGAAGCTGATGATGGTTCGCCTGAAATAGGCCCATACTCCCTATTTACCATGAAATAACGTGTCTGTCTTATTGTTTCTCATATATATATATAAGCTCTGCGTAGAAACAAGATAAATGAACACATTATTGATCCGCGCTTGTATATATATATATATATACTCCATGGTACATTTGGAAAAAGAAAGCAATGTTGATAAAATAATGAAAGACTTCAAACGAAATCAAGAAAGCAATAATGACTTGTTAAAGTTGGTAAAACTCCATTGAGAGTAAACCTGTATAAAAACAAATATACGGCAGAACGAATAAACAAATCACAGACTTGCAAGTAAACATATATTTTGCGACATATGTAAATATATACACCTACCCTATCTGCTTCTGTCTGATGTGGTTTTTTGTTTTTTGTATCTGAATATAAGCTAACATAGGGAAACGAAATATTTCATTCGAAGACTTGTTTAGACATTGGACTGAATATTTGTGTTACACTTCGTAATTAAAGAGGTAGTTCTTTTTTTACATAGATTCTGATGGTGAAGAGATGAAAAAGCTTGGCTAATGATATCACACTTTTCTCAGGTTAGACATAATTACACAAACAAACACACACACATTTCAGATCGAGTATATATGCAAAAGAAATAAAAAAAAAAGAAAAACTTATCTTAAACGACGCGTTTTCAGTCTTGAGGGACTTTATCAAAGCAAACGCGAGCAGTTTATTTTGTAATATACAGTACTGTGCAAAAGTATTAGGACAAGGACTATTTTATCATTTAGGAGGCATATTGACAGAAAATAAACAATGTAATTAAAATAATTTTATTTGATTTACTCGACTAATGCTTTAACAAGAAAAAAATACTTGTTACAAAATAAATTTAATATTTAGTATAATAGCCTTTCACTTTGATCACAGCCTTCATTCTGTCAGGCATTGACATCACAATCTTTATCAATGTATCTAATGGTATCTCCTGCCAAGCAGCTTGTATTTGTTCCGAAAGTGTGTCTTGCGAAGTAACATTAGATTTATCAATTCGAGAGGGGGGAATAAGAAAAAAAGTCAGTCATATCCAAGGATAATAGAATAATGAGTAGTTTCAAAAGAACTTGTTTAATAGAAAATAGGAAAAATTAAATTTAACTTCTTTTTTATACATTTCTTTTACACCTAGTTTTAAATAATCAATATTTATGAACAATTTACTTGGCTTTTCACCCTGTATTTAAATTTCAGTTAGGTTTTTAGGAAAATCACCCCTGTCCTAATACTTTTGCACACTACCGGTAGAAAACATAAATAGCACCGTACAAAACAAAACCACTAACAAAGAATGCAACTGAAGGGACAAAAATAAATGTCCACTTTAAGGTCTCTGAAACACAAAAGAAATAGTTTATAAGGGAGAGGTACATGACCCAGATGGCCAAATCAAAATATATTTGGGCTCAACCAAAGACACCTTTAAAACCAGGTGGTTCAACTACAGATCTACATTTAAAACAAAAAATAAAAAATACAAAACAATACAAAATTGGCTAACCACGTCTGGAAATTGAAATCAAAATATGGAAAAGACCCACACATAACGTTGAGCATTGTAGAAACAGCCAAGCCTTACAAGGGTGGGAAAATATGTAGGCTGTGCCAAGAAGAAAAATGAGAAATTATAATATTCCCCAAAAAGACGAACTGTTAAATGAAAGAACAGAAATTATGACTAAATGCATTCACACTAAGAAATACCTGTTAGGTTCATACAACCATGGATGAAAACGCCGTAATCCGTTTCAATTTAAAAATTGCGCGTTCATAAATTCCCTGCCACGTGAACGTTCAAATAAAATACCGTAACAAGAGCGTCCTTAAAAAGAAAAACGATAAACGGTAAAATCAGTTATTAAACATCGCCTGAAGACACCACTCATGGTAGAAACCTGGGTAGCGAAATAACTCGTTTTAAAATTGAATATATATATATATATATATGAGGTCGTTTTTGTTGGCAGCTTTTCTGTAGACGTCAAAATTGAGTTTGTTGTTATTTTTGTGTAATATGATATCTAGGAAAGAAAGAATATGATTAGATTCAGTTTCGAAGGTAAAATTTATAGTAGGTTCAATGCTATTGAGTTTGTCGACAAAATCTGCTATGTTAGTAGTTTCTGGATAGATTAGAAGGGTGTCGTCTGTATATCTAAAGTAGGAACTGTTTGGTGGTAAAATGTTTCTGAAACAATCTCTTTCCAAAAATTCTAAAAATAAATAAGCGAGAACACCGCTGAGAGGCGATCCTTTTGGTAAACCAAATTTTTGTCTGTAGAAATGGTCATTGAAAGTGAAGAAACATTGCTTAGTAATTAGATAGCATAGTCTTATAATTTTCTGTGTAGCTAGAGGTAACTTTATTTTTGTTTTTGTTAAGTTTGTTTTTAATTGATTTAAGCATTTATCTAGAGGAACATTTGTGTATAAGGATTTTATGTCTAGACTTGCCATGTGTTTGTTTTTTATGTCTATGTTTTTTAGTTCGTTCAAAAGGTCACCAGAGTTGTTTTTTTTTATATGACGGACTGATTGTGCCAAGAAGCGGTGTTGAGATTTGGCTTAATTTGCCAGCTATTTTATGTGAGGCGCTGTCTATTCCGGATATGATAGGTCTCATTGGTATATTTGGGTTATGTGGTTTTGGGGAGACCGTATAGTGTGGGTGTTTTTGGATGGTATGTGACAATCTTTAGCCAGGAGGAATCTTTTGTTTTTAATAATTTTTTGATATTGTTTATAAACTTTTGTGTCTCTTTTGTGATGCTGCTTTGTTAACTTTCTCGTATATGCGTTCATCATCAATGAGGTCTTTCATTTTTTGTTGGTATATGTGTTTGTCCATGATTACATATATTATTATAGAATTATGCAGAATATTCGACTAAAAAAATGATATTGTGGTGATACCGAGCAAAAGCGATGGACCGTATGTTTACTCTATAACGACCAGAAAGCAAATGACCAAAAGGCGTCTGTGCGCGGGTGGATCCGCGCAGATGTTCCGGTTGAAATATAAAAATTAATCAAATATTAAATTTCCATTACGCGAGCCTACGCGAATTTTATTTATTAGCCAATGGGAAGCCCAGAATCGAATACAAGTGTGAAATCCTAAAACGAGCTGCTGTGATCCAAAAAGAAGATATAAAAAGCGGACACAGACAGACCCCAGAGGGCAGACCTCGAGGAGAATAGTGTAATCAATATCCCCTTGACCTAAGTCAAGTGGCTACTACGCTTGCCTCTTTCCTTCTCCCCTGTCTCAAAACTACTTACTGACCTAAGGAGCGACCAAATTCCGTTAACCTGCAACAGTATACAGCTACCCTTCATAGAACGGACTCCCACTACAAGCGGGAAAAGAATAGATAAGCAACCCACTATGATATCAACATTATTAACAGCTTATTAAAAGACAAACTAACTGATTTAGGAAGGAAAATTGTTGAGATTAACGCTATAGAATCTTATCAAAATATAAATGTTCCTTCCAGATCTTTTTCGATAACTTTTTTCATGAAAAAGCAAATACTTTCCTAAGCATCCCAAGAAAAATGGGTAAATTTTCGTTTTAGGTCCCGAAGGCTTTTGCCCCTTCAAATTTGTCCAAAATAGCATTATTTCTGTGCAAACGCATATGCTGAACTCAAATCAACAATTAGTTATTGAAGAAACCTACCTTTATTGATCTGAACGACCAGAAAAAATCGAACTACATCACGCTCATTTTGTCTCCCGTAACTCTAACGCAGTCATGTAATTAACTGCTGAATGACTTGCGGCGTAGGCAACAAATTTCGGCCTATTTTCGTCCTATTTACTTCCTTTACTGAAATTTCCGCCTATTTACTTCCTGTAATGAAAGTAATACGCGATTTTTTTTTCTATTCGTATTACTTTCACTGCAGGAAGTAAATAGGCGGATATTCAGTAAAGGAAGTAAATTGGCCGAAATTTGTTGCCTACGCCGAAAGTCATTCTGCAGTTAATTACATGATTTCGTGAGAGTTACGGGAGACAAAAAGTGCGAGATGAAGATTGATTTTTTCCTGCTCGTTAAGATCAATAAAGGGAAATTTCTTCAATAACTAATTGTTGATTTGAGTTCAGTTTGCACAGAAATAATGCTATTATGGATAAATTTGCAGGGGGAAAAGCCTTAGGGACCTAAAACGAAAATTTACCCCAAAATGATAAAGACTTAAAAGAAAACGCTAAAATCTAGTCTCATGATATCCAAAATATATGAACACATTCAATTATTACCAAAAATAAAAAAAAATTTAAATACTAATTTGCTTTAAAAAATTATTTACTCTTGTTTATTAGGCATTGAATTGTGTTGCTTAATGTCCTTTATAATTTGCCTGACTTTTCAACTAGCCTAACAAATATTTATGAATATTCCTATATTTTAAATATATGAAACCCCAATATTTGTGTATATAAATAATTAACGAATATTAACGAAACTGGTTATGAACAACCGAAAATTTGAAATGATTTGTTTGAACATTATTTTTGATCGATACCGGTATTTAAGTAGATATTCTGTTTATAATCAAGCAGTATTATATATTTATTTCTACCGGCCTGATTATTTACGATAATCATCATGTTACGGAAATTAACGAAGATTAACGAAACTGGTTAGAAACAGCCGACAATTTGAAATGATTTGTTTGAACATTATTTTTGATCGATACTCCTATTTAAGTAGATATTCTGTTTTATAATCAAACAGTATTATATATTTATTTCTACCGGCCTGATTATTTACGATGATCATCATGTTACGGAAATTAACGAAGATTAACGAAACTGGTTAGAAACAGCCGACAATTTGAAATGATTTGTTTGAACATTATTTTTGATCGATACTCGTATTTAAGTAGATATTCTGTTTATAATCAAACAGTATTATATATTTATTTCTACCGGCCTGATTATTTACGATAATCATCATGTTACGCAAATTAACGAAGATTAACGAAAATGGTTATAAACAACCGACAATTTGAAATGATTTGTTTGAACATTATTTTTGATCGATACTCGTATTTAAGTAGATATTCTGTTTATAATCAAGCAGTATTATATATTTATTTCTACCGGCCTGATTATTTACGATAATCATCATGTTACGGAAATTAAAGAAGTCTTATCGATTATTACATAAAGTTTCCGATTATCAAAAAAATTTGGAAAAATTTCAATATTTAAAAAAATTTAGTTGGGTGCTCAGTTTCTCATACAACGTTATAGTAAATCGATCCTCCATTTTGGAACCACTCGCGTTAGGGTTGCTTTGTTTTTGTTTTTTTGGGGACGAGTTTGTGTTCCCGTTTTTCTTCCTTTCAAGATTTCTTCAGTTCTTACGATAATATCTTACTCAGAAACTCCAATAATGGCTTTATTCAAAAATTTCGCAAAGGATTCAGTTGTTGAATATGCGCAAGCAAAAAAAGTTAATTTTAGGATCGATTTACTATAACGTTGTATGAAAAACTGAGCCTCCCCCAAAAATTGTTTAAATATTGAAATGTTTCCAAATTTTCTTTGTCAGTCAGAAAGTTTAGTGTTTAATAGATAAGATTGCACTGAAAAAAATTTTTAAAAAATTGATAATCCACAAATTTACATGTGGTGGTAATGTACCGGCGAGTGATTACAAAATGGAGGATCGATTTACTATAACGTTGTATGAAAAACTGACCCCTCTGTACTAAAATTGTTTAAATATTGAAGTTTTTCCAATTATTTTGTCAATCGAAGAGCTTAGGTTGTAATCGATAACATTGCACTGAAACAAAGTAACAAAAAAAAAAAAGAAAAACAACAAATTTAAAGATGGTGGTCGTCTCCTTCAGGTCCGCCAATAATCGATTAGACCTCCAGAAAATCAATCTGATCCATTGCATTAGGCTTCAAGCTGCCAGTGTGTATCATCAGAAATGAGAATGAGGGCAACCCTTATAAGTCGTATGGGATTCGAAGGGGTCAGTTTATGTCGTAAGAAACAAGAAACAATGCCAAGCGCTTACTAAAACAACCTAAAACCCCGGTAGGCTGAAATGCTCTTGGTTTTTCCTGGTGAGAAAAAAAACTTTGATCAGATACAAATATAAACAATAGAAAGGACAGATGGTTGTGTAGACACCCGGCTGAAGTTCCAAGGGTCATGGATATCAAGTTCCTATCAACCCTGATGGTTCTGGGAGTCGTCTGGAATGAGAGATATGCCATGTCAATCTCAACTTTCCTCAGACGATGCTGCTATCTTTCAAGTGCTGGAGATTGTTGTGAAGCTCTGAACCTATGATAAATCTGGCAACTCAAGCTTAACAGTCTCCATGGTCATGTTCGAAACACATGGCCTGATAATCCACTGAATAACTGCGTTAGAGTCGCGAGAAACACACACAGATAAAAGGTAGAGACAGACAGACAAAGTCAACACCCTCGTAACACCATAAAATCTCTCAAGTAAGCCAGGACGATGACTAAACGCAATAACGATCACTTGATTTAGGGTCGTGCTGCTACGTGATGTCTGTTCTTCAGTACGGCTGTGAATGCTGGACAATCTCATCGAAAATGAGGACAAAACTGGAAGGGGCCGAAATGTGGTTCTACAGAAGGATGCTACGGATATCATGGACTGAACATACAAGCAACGACGAAGTGTTAGAAAGAATGTCAACAAAAAGGAAATTGATGCTGAGCATCAGGAAGAGACAACTGAAGTTCCTGGGACATGCAATGAGGAAGGAGAGCCTGGAGAACCTGATACTGACTGGACAGATAGAAGGAAGGAGAGACAGAGGAAGGCAGCGGATAACATATTTCAATGGCCTGATCAGGTGGATGACGGAACGGGGGTTGCCAGGAACAACAGGAGCAAACATACTAAGAGCAACAAGGGATAGGGAGACGTGGAGAGCCATGATCGCCTACGTCCTGAAGGGACAGGGCACATAGAAGAAGAAGAAGAAGAAGAAGAAGAAGATGTCAACATTTCAGACCTTGTAGGAAAGTAATCATCTTTGCTGACGAGGGACTCATTGAACAAATCTAATAAAGGGATTCTAAAGAATATTTGCGCCAATTTGATTTCAAATAAATTTTTTCGGTAAATTTACCATTTTTCTACGATGAAATATTTTTTTTTTTAATTCATGCATATCTTTTAAGAAAACTGATACACGCTCTATATATATATATATATATATATATATATATATATATATACTAGCGACCATAATTATTAGGCACCACCATACGAAATGAAAACAGCACGTGACAGCTAATCCCCATTGTAGATGCCTGCTCAGGCACACTTGTTTTTGTTTAACACCCCCAGAGTTCACCTGTGGTTTATACTTCAACTATTGATTGCAGACACAGAAAGGAAACTACAAGACCACCTACAGAAGGTAGCTGAAGAGAGTGACAAAAAAGAACTATAAATAAAACTGCAAGAAAACCGAATGCATATGATGACGTTTTGGAAAGGATGAAAACGAAAAAAAATTAATAGTGAGCATCAGGAAGAGACAACTGACGTTCCTAGGACATGCAAAGAGGAAGCAGGGCTTAGAGAACCTGATACTAACAGGGCAAATAGAACGAAAAACATATATTGATTATAATAGAGAATTGGTCCCCCACTTAATATCCATCTTATAATTTCTGTTTTATCAAATTCTGATTAGGTATGAATCCATCTGTTCTCATTACTGATAAGCTACACAGGAATGCTTTTAGTTTTATTTCTTCTTCTTCATGTGCCGTATCCCTTTAGGACGTAGGTGACCATGGACTTCCACTAAAGGATGGAAAGGGTAATATGGAGATCAAAAAACACATTGGCATGGCCAAAGACGCATTTCAGAAGCTAACCAGAGTACTGAAAGACAGGAAAATCTCATTAAAAACAAAGAAAAGTGTGCTGGATTGCTAAGCGATATCTGTCCTTCTGTATGGAGGTGAATACTGGACGATCTCATCAAAAATGAACGAGAGGCTTGTGGCAATAGAAATGTGGCCTTACAGAAGGATGCTGAGGATACCATGGACAGAGCACATGTGCAACGATGAGGTGTTGGAAAGGATGCAAACGAGAAGAAAACTCATACTAAATATCAAGAAGAGTCTTCTGAGGTTCCTGGGACATGTAATGAGGAAGGAAGGCCTGGAGAAATTAATACTCACAGGTCAGATAAATAAAAGAAGAGAAAGAGGAAAGCAGCGCGAGACGTACTTGTAAGGTCTGAGCAAATGGATGGCGAATCGGAGCTTAGATACCAAGGGAAAAATTATATTTACAGGATGGGAAAGGCAAATTATAACCATTTGATATCTTTAATTTCGCATGTACGACTGCATAATACAATGGGGTCAGTTGGGCACCGTCTGTGAGAAAAAGATCCATGACGCAATTGAGTTTGAAAACGGCATGTTGTATTGCTTAGTATTAGTGCCAGAAACACCAATACGAATATTTCAGAGTATTTATACGTCCAACTGAGGACAGTGCAGAGTATTCGGAAAGAGTTGGGTCAACATCAGACAACATCATTGTGTTTAAAGTGATCACTACTGATGGTGATGTTATGCCTTTATTTATCTTATCACATAGCTTCAGACTCAAAACTGGCGTCTTCATCAAGTGCCTTGAAGGGGTAGTGCTACCCTTAGTCAAGAGTGGACTTTCTAAGAGCAGCATAGATATGACGCAGAGCCTAACGTATGGAGACACCCAGTGAGAGTCAAACTCCCCATTCAGTCGGAATTGTTCTGGCAAGACAAGCTTGTTAACCATTACATCACGTCAAAGGTGCCACTGCCCTAGTTCAACAAGTGTGGATTCCAGAAGACCCTATGTCTGCCAACAGGATTTTGCACCATTACACACAAGCGAGAAACTATCTATCTATCTATCTATCTATCTATCTATCTATCTATCTATCTATCTATCTATTCCAGTCTGTTCATATCTATCTATCTATCTATCTATCTATCTATCTATCTATCTATCTATCTATCCCAGTCTGTTCATATCTATCTATCTATTCCAGTCTGTTCATATCTATCTATCTATCTATCTATCTATCTCGTCTGACATAACACAGTCATGGCAGTCAGACAATTTCAGACCACATCGCTCTTTATATCAGGCCACTTCACTCCCCAAACTCCTTAATCATTATGTGTGGGATGCAGTTTAGCGAAAGACCCACATATCTTCTTAGAACACCAAAGATGAACCGAAGGCAAGGATTATGGCAGCCTTCACCAACTTAAACAAGGATACCGTCCATAAGAGATGCAGGAGATTCAAAATTTGTCTGGAGATCATGGTTGATTCTAGTAGCCATTTGATTAAATAGATTTACTCTTTAGAGGAGATATTTTTTGTGTAATTTTGTTAAGTGTATCTGTTAATATGAGATGTCAGTATTATTTTCATTTTTACGTAATTCGGACAGATCATACGCAGCATTAAAATTATTATTTTATTTGTATTTGTGATAGAAATAATTTGTAAAAAAAATGTTATAAAGTTTAATGTACTTAGTTTTAAGTATAGTTTTTGAATAATTCTCTACCACAAAATTTGCAACAATTTTTAGATAAGTAAAAAAATATTTTCTTTTGTTCAGAATCAAATTGATCGATGGCTTCAACTGAGGAAAAAGTAAACTCTGTCATTTGGTTGGTTGAACTTAAATCTTCTATTGTGACGATATGGCAAAACAATTGTGCATGCAACCAAACCTTGTTCATTAGAAGATTTTAAAGCTAAAATTACTAATATGATTTGAGGCATTCCTGTAAATCAGTTGGCAAATGTTTTCCGTGAACTGGAAAATCGTTTTACCCTTTGTATTGCTATGAGGGAGGACATGTGGAAACTTAAATAAAATTTCAATAAAACCTTAAAAAATATAGATTTACTTCTTTCTAATCCTTTTTACAAATTGTTTCTATCGCAAATACAAGTAAAGTTATAATTTTTTTAAAGTGCACACGAACTTTATGGAAATCTTGTATATATATATATATATATTCTCTGATTCCATGTGCCTATGGCTTAAGGGGTAGCGAATCCGACTGACACTAGATCAGTCGAGTTTGATTCCGGCCAGAAGCAAGTGGATGTGTCTAGCCACACTAATAAGGTGTGATACAGCAAAACAGACTTGTATGTGGATGACTAATATATATATATATATATATATACGAATCGTTCATTCAGTAATGAATTAAAACACTCTCAGCTATCGGGCGTGTATAATGATAATAAGTAAAAATGTATTTTCTTTTGTTCAGAATCAATTTGATCGATGGCTTCAACTGAGGAAAAATTAAACTGTGTCCTTTGGTTGGCTGAACTGAAATCTACTCTTGCTGTACAAAGAAAGTTTATAATTGAATACAATAAAGAACCACCTCATATGAACACTATTGCTAAATTGGATGAAAAGTTTTAAAGAGACAGGCTCCGTCCATGATGATCCACGGTCTGAAAGGCCATGTATCAACAATGAAACTTAAATAAAATTTCAATAAAACCTTACAAAACATAGATTAACTTCTTTCTAATCCTTTTTATAAATTATTTCTATCGTAAATACAAATAAAGTTATAATTTATTTTAAGTGCACACGAACTTTATGGACACCCTGTTGTCAGTCAGTTAAGTGCCATACGCGATACACGCTTGGGCGATCATGTCTCGAAAGAGACATGACTGACTGGGCAGAAGATTATCCCGCAGTAGGTTGCCATTGCTTTCTGCGGTAGACTGGTTGCCGACCAAGGCTATAGAACCCAATCTGTCCTGCTATTTAACCCATAACTGGAAGGAAGAGATGGATTAATACTTTTCCCAAGGGTATTTGCGCGTAAGTGAATACAATGGATTCAACTGGAATTCGAACTCAGCTCCCCGGTTTCTCGTTCCGAGCCGATATCCACTGTACCACAAAGATATGTTGTTTTTTCTAACAATCAAAACCAAAAGTTCTTGTGTCGCTACTATTCACCTGGGAAATATTTCCTTAATTATTATTCTCTCTCTCTCTCTCTCTCTCACTCACTCACTCACTTTCTCCCTCTTTCTTTTTCTCCCTCCCTCTCTCTCCTTTTCTCTCCCACTCTCTTTTCCTCTCTTTCTCCTTCCGTCTCTCTCCTTCTCTATCCCTTTCTCTCCCCCCTCCCTCCCCTCCCTCTCACTCTCTTTTTTCTGTAAAAATCTGTGAATCATACTAAATCTCAAAAACTATTATAAAAAATTATCTATTTTTTTATGCGTAATGTTATATGCGTTAGAATTCTTCAACTTTTTGGCAAGAAAAATCTTAAGTTGATGTTAAACACATGTCTCAGTGTTGACTTTAATATCCACTTCCATATTTAGATACAGTCCCTCCCTGATATTGAGCACTTTGAGCCATAAATATAATATACAGGGTGTCCATAAAGTCCATGTGCACTTTACAAAAGTTATAACTTTATTTGTATTTGTGATAGAAATAATATGTAAAAAATGTCATAAAGTTGAATGTACCAAGTTTTAAGTATAGTTTTTGAATAATTCTTTACCACCAAATTTGCAACAATTTTTCAATAAGTAAAAATATATTTTCTTTTGTTCAGAATCAATTTGATCGATGGCTTCAACTGAGGAAAAAGTAAACTGTGTCCTTTGGTTGGCTGAAATGAAATAGACTATTAATAGAAGATTTGAAAGTTAAAATAACAAATGCGATTTCAGGCATTACTGTAAATCAGTTGGCAAATGTTTTCCGTGAACTGCAAATTTGTATTACCCTTTATATTGTTAATGATGGAGGACATGTGGAAACTTAAATAGAATTTCAATAAAACCTTAAAAATATAATTTTACTTCTTTCTAATTCTTTTTAGAAATTATTTCTATCGCAAATACAAATAAAGTTATAATATTTTTACAATCGCACACGAACTCTATGGACACCTTGTATATATATATATATATATATATATTAATGCATGTTTCATTAAATAATGTAGACAAGTTTTGTCTATTTTATGTAAATTTATTTTCATATTCTCTGATAAGCTATGTCGCGTTCTCATTAAATGAAAAAAGAAAATTACAATACTGATACATAATTTTTTAATAATCCAATCTAAGCTTTCGGCTTATATAAACCATTTTCAAAGATGTCAAAATACATTATATATTATATACACGGACAAACCATAATAACACTGTTTTTAATTGCATGGAAGATTTCCAAGCAATAACAAACTTGTGCATATAAGACGCTGGAAGCGAAGGTCGCATCACAGCTCGTAACATCACACATGACCAGGCGAGAGTGAAAACAAGAAATATTAAGTATTGAAATAAACCAATGGCTTCTGTTATTAATTATAGGCATCTAAGGATACTTGTGGTGATTTCATAGTTTATCATGTTCAGGTTAGGTTTCAACTGTTTTATGTATATAGCTTTGAGAATTTTTATTTTTGTTTATTGTTTGCATGTTTAAGTATAGTTGTGTTTCAACTGTACTTATATGTCTATATCATTTAATGAAACATGCATTAATGAAAAATGCTGGCTAAATAAACACTATATATATATATATATATATATATATATATATATATATATAGGTATAGTGAAAAGATTGGAAAAGAGTGGAAAAGAGAAAGCCGGAAACCACATCCTAAACAAGGAACAAGGGATGAGCCTCTTCACCTGTTCAATAGACGTGGGTGGAGTGTGAATTATCACCCGGTTCACACTCCACCCACGTCTATTAAACAGGTGAAGAGGCTCATCTTTTTCCTTGTTTAGGATGTGGTTTCCGGCTTTCTCTTTTCCAATCTTTTCACTCTTTTCTTTTTTTTTTTTCTCAATTGGAGGAGATAGAATAAACTATCGCACGGTTCACACTCCACCCACGTCTATTGAACAGGTGAAGAGGCTCATCCCTTGTTCCTTGTTTAGGATGTGGTCTCCGGCTTTCTCTTTTCCAATCTTTTCACTCTTTTCTTTTTTTTTGTTTTGTTTTCAATTGGAGTAGATAGACTAAACTATCTCCCGGTACACACTCCACCCACGTCTATTAAACAGGTGAAGAGGCTCATCCCTTGTTCCTTGTTTAGGATGTGGTCTCCGGCTTTCTCTTTTCCAATCTTTTCACTCCTACGTAGCCCCCTGCGCATCAGTGGCGTTACTGCCTTGCTCGGGATGATATGATTAAAAAAAAAAAAAAGGTATAGGTGTCAGACCATAAATGGTGAGGATAATCCAACAACATGACCTTAATATAAAATACTAATTGGTAAATCCATATAGAGAGCTCGATGGGTGTTAACCAGAGCGATATGAAGTTTATAAAGGAAAACTCAACGCGTCATATTTGTTATAGACTATAGTTCATTTCACTTGAAATGAACTATAATCTATAACAAACATGACGTGTTGAGTTTTCCTTTATAAACTATATATATATATATATATATATATATATATATATATATACAAACATAGTGATGATCCACGTATACTGTCTTAATAATATGTATAGGAAAAACTACTACAAAGTTGTAAATTTAAAAATGTATTTTTTGACAGTATTTATTTATTTCTATTATTATATTTGATATTTCAGACCGCCCTCGGCCTTTCATCAGAAACAAATCAGTAGTTTTTCCCATATATATATATATATATATATATATATATATATATCTGACTGCGTCTTTTCCATTAAACAGGTTTATTTATTGTAAACTTAAAACTCTATATTTAATATATTTTTGTAATTTTCTGTTATCTTTGTTCCAGATAACAGATGTTTGTTTGCAGTATTCGTAAAAGGAATATGTACATATAAGATGATATATATATATATGTGTGTGTCCATTTTTGTGAGAGAGAACGAGAAAATGTTTGTGTGTATGTGCATATGTACGTGCTTACATACAAGTGTGACTGCGTGTACCTGATATATGCATATGTCTCTTTCGATACTCACGCATTGAAGCCTTTATAGTTTTCGACTAGAGAAATGAACACACGAAGCTGTTAGTCGTTCTAAAAGCCCAGATCAATACACGTTCTTCCATTATGTGATCTTGTGGTGCGCTGAGATGAGATAATGCTCTGAGATTAAGACCTGCCACTATGAACGGGTACAGGAAGAGGAGGAGGAGATGTTCTTGCTGGGACGGTGAGGCTGGCGTTTATGGTGCAGTGAAGCAGGGAAAGGAATGGGTTGTGACAGGGTGAGGATATTGCTTGGGAGAACGGTTAGGCTATGTACGTGAATCGAAATTGAATGTGTGTGTAGGAAAATGGTGGGAAGGAAGATCAAGAAAGAAGGAGGGTTAGGAAAGGGAATGGCAATATGAGCTAAGAAGAAATATTTTTGGAAGGAAACTAGAAGGAAAAAAGGAAGGAAGGAAGGAAGGAATGGAAGGTTGGGAGGGATAAAGGAAGGAAGGGAGGGATAAAGGAAGGAAGGAAGGAAGGAAGGAAGGAAGGAAGGAGGGAAGGAAGTGGGACGAGTGAAGAAACAATGAAAAAAATAAAAGAAAATAGAACGAATGAAAAATGGTGAAGTAACATAGTCAGCGTTGAATTTGAGGAAGAAATCAAAATAAAAAAAGAAAGAATGAATGAATGAAAGAAAATACTATTAAGACAGGAGAAACCTGATGAAAAAATGAAAGACGATGGACAAGAAACAATTATTTGGAATGGTAAAATGACGAGTGCAGAAAACAAAAACAAAAAAAGGAATATATTTAAGAGTGATGAGAAAAAAGATTTGAGACAAAAAATGATAGAGAATCTATGACAAAACAAGATAGATAGATAGATAGATAGATAGATAGATAGATAGATAGATGTAAATAGATAGATAGATAGATGTAAATAGACTGAGAAAGATAGATG
Source organism: Ascarosepion bandense (assembly GCA_037127315.1). Taxonomy (NCBI): domain Eukaryota; kingdom Metazoa; phylum Mollusca; class Cephalopoda; order Sepiida; family Sepiidae; genus Ascarosepion; species Ascarosepion bandense. The sequence continues at coordinate 3,345,966 of JBBBDQ010000705.1, read as the reverse complement.
TAAATAGATTGAGATAGATAGATAGATAGATAGATAGATAGATAGATGTAAATAGACTGAGAAAGATAGATGTAAATAGATTGAGATAGATAGATAGATAGATAGATAGATAGATAGAAATGAACAGACTGAGATAGATAGATAGATAGATAGATAGATAGATAGATAGATAGATAGATAGATAGATATGAACAGACTGAGATAGATAGATAGATAGATAGATAGATAGATAGATAGAGAGATATGAACAGACTGAGATAGATAGATAGATAGATAGATAGATAGATAGATATAGAACAGACTGAGATAGATAGATAGAGAGATATGAACAGACTGAGATAGATAGATAGATAGATAGATAGATAGATAGATAGATAGATAGATATGAACAGACTGGGATAGATAGATAGATAGATATGAACAGACTGGGATAGATAGATAGATAGATATGAACAGACTGGGATAGATAGATAGATAGATATGAACAGACTGGGATAGATAGATAGATAGATATGAACAGACTGGGATAGATGGATAGATAGATATGAACAGACTGGGATAGATAGATAGATAGATATGAACAGACTGGGATAGATAGATAGATAGATAGATAGATATGAACAGACTGGGATAGATAGATAGATAGATAGATAGATATGAACAGACTGGGATAGATAGATAGATAGATAGATAGATAGATAGATAGATAGATAGATAGATAGATAGATAGATAAAGACTGATATAGATAGATAGATAGATAGATAGATAGATAGATAGATAGATAGATGAGGTCTGAATTGATAAGAATAATAAAGAATAACAGGAGACAATATAAAAGATAAGGAATATGGAAAAAACAAAGAGAAAAGGAGAGACAATGGATTGAGAGGAGAAAAAACCGGGCAAATAGAAAGAAGAAAAAAAAACGTGTGAAATAAAAACGAAGGAGAAAAATTGAATAAAAGACATAAATTTATACATAAGGTAAAATGTGTGAAATGATGAGGAGAAATTCGTGCTAATGAGGAAAAATCCTCGGAAGCAAAAAAATGTAATATATTTCTTTTGAAAGAGAAAAATATGAAAAAGAAAAATGAAAATAAAATAAAACGAATAAATAAATAGGCAGAGAAAGACAAAAAAAAAAGTGAGAATGACTAAAGGAAACGAAACGAAGCGAATGCAAAAAAACGAATTCCGAATAAAATATGGAAGTCAGAAAAAAAAAAAGAAGAAAGAAGAAAAAAGTATATAGAAAAAGAAAAAGAACGAACAATGAAAGAAAAAAAGTAGAAAGTTAAAACCAAAGTTAAAATATGGAATAAAACTGTCCTGATATTTCGAAAAGTAAAAAAAAAATTATATCAAACAAAGGAAAAGGAGATGATGAAAAACGACATAATTATAGAAAATTTTCATAAAGAATGGATGGGAAGGAATGAACAGAAAAAAAAAACTGATTTTGGGAACAGAAAACGGAAGAAGAACAAAGATTCCATAAGAGAAGTGTCATCACCATGGGTCGGTAGAACTCCATCTGCACTGATGCAACTAACTTTACAAATGGCCGCATTAATGCTATATATATATATATATATATATATATATATAAAATCTAGAACATCAACCTTTTCCTGACCCTTTTTATCTTTGGCTTTTTCTTTTTACAATTCTGTGATCAGTTTTTTTTTCTCATTTTTCTTTTTTTTATCTTTTTTGTCATTTATTTTGCATTCGCGTACCTTAAATTCTCTCCATTCCAAAACTCTCAACGAAGCCATTCACTGTACTATTTATCAGTTTTTAGACAGATGCATTTTTAAGATGGGAACGTTTCGCTCAGAGACCCCGAAGTATGGAGGCGGTGGTAGCGGCATTGGAAATGTGCAGCGTGCCACTAAAGCTCGGTTAATCTATTCGAACTAAGATCCTTATCTTTCAATTCCATTCGATATCGGAGTGCTTGTGAACGGCAAGTTGAATACCAGAAGATATACGGTTCAACAGATCCCCATAGCTTTTGAATGAATGCCAAATTCTGACATTTCATTTTTTTTTTTTATCTTCATGACATTTAAGACTGAATGTTGCTTCTGATGGAATTGTTTCGTCTTGACTTACTGGAGAAAGTAGCTTTATGTTTAACAGTTAAACAAACTGAAAAAAATTGTTTGATTATATAAGGTTGGATTTGACTGATTCGTTTTTACTGCTTATCAACCTTTTACAGGTTATTTAAACCCAGAAAATATTTGTAGATGGTATTTTTTAAGATTATTTTAGTGATAAAAGTTTAACTAATTAACCCATACCTGAGAGGAAAAAGACGTAGATTCAGACCTTTCTCTAGTGATTATTATTATTATTTTTTTTTTTTTTTGTTTACGGTTCTCATATTGGGACAGTTAAGCCGTCTTCTTCTCTAAAAGAAATTTAATGGAATTGTTTTAGCTCTATAAACGGTCCCCAACTGCATGTGGTGTGAAGACTTTACCGCATAAGGTTGTCAGTTCTTACTCCGGTAGACTGGTTGCCAACCAAGGCTACATAAACCAGTCCATCCTACTATTTATCCATTGCTGGGTGGGGGTGGGGGGGGAGAAGAGATATATTCATAACTTTCCTAGGGGTATTATCACGTAAGTGAATGTAATGAATTCTTGTGTATTTTCGCGTAAGTAATTAAAAAAAACCCAACAGGAATTAGAACTTTGCTTCTCCGATTAACAATTCCAAGCCATTAACCATTATACCACCCGAACATCCAAACTTGAAACACACGGCATTTCTATCTAGGTACTTACCAAGCTCAGGGTACTTAACTTCTGTGAGCAACGAATAGTGGCAGTAAATTCTGATTTTAGTAAAAAGAAATGTCCGGTATATAAATGTTATTGGGATCTTGAATAAATTCTCACTGATTTTTCATAAAAAATAATGTTTTATTTGCTAAAATTAGTAAGAAACATGTCACTGAAATTATTGTACATCGTTATCAACTACTTTTTCCTATCATTCTGGCAGCATTTAAATTTTGGGCGATCATGTCTTGAAACAGACATGAATGACTGGGCAAGAGATTATCCCGCTGTAGGTTGCCATTGCTTTCTGCGGTAGACTGGTTGCCAACCAAGGGCAATAGAATCCAATCTGTCCTGTTACTTGACTCATAGCTAGAAGTATAAGAGATGTATTATATTATTAGGTAGTAATTAGTGGGGAATCAGTTTATTACTTCATAACAATAGAAAACCGATCCCCCACTTTATGACCAGTTGAAGCCTTAATCATGATTTCAAATATTATATTCAGTCAGTCAGTTAAGTGCCATACGTGATACACGCTTGGGTGATCATGTTTCGAAAGAGACATGACTGACTGGGCAGAAGATTATCCCACAGTAGGATGCCATTGCTTTCTGCGGTAGACTGGTTGCCAGCCAAGGCTATAGAACCCAATCTGTCCTGTTACTTGACTCATAGCTAGAAGTATAAGAGATGTATTATATTATTAGGTAGTAATTAGTGGGGGATCAGTTTATTACTTCATAACAATAGAAAATCGATTCCCCACTTTATGACCAGTAGAAGCCTTAATCAAGATTCCAACTATTAAATTCAGTTCAAGCGCCATACGTGATACACGCTTGGGTGATCATGTCTCGAAAGAGACATGACTGACTGGGCAGAAGATTATCCCGCAGTAGGTTGCCATTGCTTTCTGCGGTAGACTGGTTGCCCACCAAGGTTATAGAAATCAGTCTTTCCTGTTATTTAATCCATAACTGGAGGGAAGAGACGGATTAATACCTTTCCCAAGGGTATTTGCGCGTAAGTGAATGCAAAGAATTCAACTGGAATTCGAACTCGGCTCCCCGATTTTCTCGTTCCGAGCCGATATCCACTGCACCACAACGAATTGAATTACTCACAGAAAAACTACACGTCTTTTGAGGCTGACCACATGACTCATCTTTTGCATTTTCATAAGAAAGAATGTCTTGCTCAGCCAGGCCATGTGCCATCGATCGGACGGGATTAGGGTTGGTGAATACGGCGGCTGGGATAAGATTTCCTACTAAAGCGTTTCCTGTGAGAAATATATTCACATAGCTTAGCGCTTAAGCAGTGAAAGGAAATTATCAAACATAACAAGACATACCTGGTATAGAAAAAACAATTTATTTGTCTTGCAAAAATATGCTGAATTTTGCTGCTACAGTGTAGCTTGGTATAGTCTCTTTTCTCTGCTTAGCTTGGTATAGTATCCTCCGTCTAGGAGTGGGATGAAAAAGACACAAGGAACTGCGATCCGCGACGTACAGGAACTTTCTTCTGGGTCAGCTTCTTTCACAGTTTCTTATCTTGGTATAAGATGATAGTGCTTAGAGAATTTTTCTCTAGGAAGGCAAGGCTTTGCTCATAGGGTATCCTTTTAAAGGTAAGAAGAGTAACAAGAGATTTTCTCTGTTACAAAGTTGTGGCATTAGCCTAAAAGATTACAAAGAATTGGTAAGATGGTCTCGATATAGCGAGACAAGTGGGCGCCAATTTAGGCCCTGCTGCAACAAAAATCCGGAGCGGCACAAATACGTCCGATACTGTTCGTGCTAGCTGAAAAGAGGAGAGAACAAAACCATCGTGTAAAAAGAACATAAAACCTCTGGTAAAGCCCGCCTAAAGTTCAAAACGAGGTTCGGGTTAAATCAGCCAATCAGGAGACCCGTTACATCTGTAAATTTCCGACATTCCAAGTATGTTTTCACCCGTTTTTACAACATGTGGCCTAGTGTTGATATGTCACAAAATCACTTTGTCGTTTCTCTGCTCGTCTAGTGTTTATTGTTTTGATTCAATGCACGGCTCAAACGTAACAGTTATAGTCGACAGTGATCTCCCATGATGGTTTCGGTCGGTTTGAGCGGCTCATAATAAACTTGACCCAGCGGATCCCACCAAATGCAGAGCAAGAGCTTCGAACTATGAATATTCCAATTTGCCGCCGACGTTGATGCATAACCGGGCTTACCCCACGAAGTTACTTCAGTTAGTTAAGTGCCATACGTGATACACGCTTGGGCGATCATGTCTCGAAAGAGACATGACTGACTGGGCAGAAGATTATCCCGCAGTAGGTTGCCATTGCTTTCTGCGGTAGACTGGTTGCCGACCAAGGCTATAGAACCCAATCTGTCCTGCATAACTGGAAGGAAGAGACGGATTAATACCTTTCCCAAGGGTAAGTGAATACAATGGATTCAACTGGAATTCGAACTCGGCTAGCCGGTTTCTCGTTCCGAGCCGATATCCACTGTACCACAACGCACCTCGCACATTTTTGTGTCGGGTAGGGACCAAAATCATCTCTCAATTGCGTCTCTGTCCTCGAAGACAGAATGCGGCTCAGTTGTACCTCCTTCCGCGAGGGCAGGGTTGCATCTCATAAAAATTACACTGATAGATGCCCGGTCCCGGGAAAGAGTGTCTCTCGCCACCCCATTGCAGTAGAGGGGTGAATCAGATACTAGTCACCGGGGCCAGCTCAACCGTCGGTTGAGGGGACATTGGAATTTTTGTTTCTCTGCCCATTCGTACGCGGTCGGGTTCCCACCTTAAAAAAGACCTTGTGTCACATCTCGCTTCAGTGGGGGAGTAGGGTAAATATCCTTACCCCATGAACTTCTATGCTTACGGTCATCGTAGTGTATTCACTTTTTATCGCCGGTCGCGTTACAATCAGCCTTTGAGATTTGAAAGAGAAATCACTTGACCGGCGGTCGAGCGCGAGGGAATATTTACTCGCCCCAAAATCATTTTACTCGACCGACTCCATTTTCTTAATTGTCGCCTTACGTAAGCATAACGTCAGTCGCTGACGGAAAACAAAAAATGAAATTTTAATTAAAATTTCGAACGTATTAGAAAGGATTTAAATCTGTGAGCGTCTTTAACATTTTGCCTCCACTCTGCTTGTTAATCTAAATTCCCTTTGTCAGATCTTGCTTTGATGATTGCGCGATGTCACTGTCTTTTGTTTAACCACAAATTTCGACGTAAATCAGGCGCCAAGCATAAGACCAAAGAGTTCAATAATGTCATTGTAGGTCATTCTAAGTAACTCGTGAATCTTCAATGGCATACTTTTGGGTTGTAAAAAAGTCAGATTTTCTTTTTCTATATTTGAAGTGACACGTTTCATTGCTAGATTTTTAATCGACCGCGGGCGAGTAAAGCAATAAACTTTAATCGCCCAATTAAGTTTTTGATCCACTGAGTCGATCGGGCTAGTGAAATCTCAAAGGCTGGTTACAATACAAAAAATAACAAAAAAACAAACTTTCTATTTCTGTCGTTGAAGCAGCTGTTCAAACGTGACAAGAAGCTTTCACAGGAGGTAATAGTTATTTTGAAGATCTTGCATTCAGTATATCCTACGAGGGTCAGAATGTTCAAAACTACTACGTAAATTCCAGAAATATTAACTATCCCTTTCTGATTCTTAAAAGTTGTTCTTTATTGATTAAATAAAGACGTTGGAAACTTTGTTATTCGTTCTGATAATCTCTGACAAGGAATCATAACTTGAAAATCTTGCCATAATCTTGTCATTTTCGATATTTTTTTCTTTGTTAATAATTTTAAAGTGAAACGCTGTTGAAAGATCATCAAAGATCTGGCTATTGTTCATTTTTGTAAAAAGTAAGGCTTTGAGCAATACCAAAAAAAAAAAAAAAAAAAAAAAAACAATGAAAAAAGACTTCTCATTTGTTAGCTAAAGGTAATCTTTTAACAAAAATTTCGTTTTTTTTTTTTTTATAAATTGACATTTCAGGTATGATCAAAGATTAGTTCAGAATTCTACACAGAGAATTGCAGATATAGAATTAATATTCAATAGTAATTATTAAAAAAAATACAATTTTTGAATTGAAATAAAAACAGAAAAACATATTCCTATCATTTCTTCGATATAACGTTTGGTAAATTCAGAAAAAAAAGCAAAAAAAACAAAAAAAAACAAAAAAAAAACAACCGAAATATGGCACTATGATTATGAGAGAACATTAAAAAACTCAAAAAACAAAACAAAAAAAATCTAAAACTTTCGTTTCGGAGACATGACAACAAACATTATAATATAATACAGGATATAAAACAAACGACGGAGAAAATATTAATAAAACCTAAACGTGATTTTAAATATTGAATTGAAATAAAAAAAATAGAATTAAAGTTAGATGAATGGGTAAAAGAAATAGTTATTTCTATAATAATGTCATCTTTCTTTAGGACAAACGTGATCATGGCTCTCCACGTGTTCTTTTCTTTAATAGACAATTGGAGTAGATAGACTTAACTATCGCCCGGTTCACACTCCACTCACATCTTTTGAACAGGTGAAGAGGCTCATCTTGCTTCCTGTTTAGGATGTGGTTTCCGGGCTTTCTCTTTTCCAATCTTTTTACTCTTTTCTTTTTTCTTTTTCAATTGGAGTAGATAGACTAAACTATCGCCCGATTCACACTCCACCTACGTCTATTGAACAGGTGAAGAGGTCTCATTCCTTGTTCCCTTTATAGGATGTGGTTTCCGGCTTTCTCTTTTCCAATCTTTTCACTCTTTTCTTTATTTTTTTTTCAATTGGAGTAGATAGACTAAACTATCGCCCGGTTCACACTCCACCCACGTCTATTGAACAGGTGAAGAGGTCTCATTCCTTGTTTCCTGTTTAGGATGTGGTTTCCGGTTTTCTCTTTTCCAATCTTTTTACTCTTTTCTTTTTTCTTTTTCAATTGGAGTAGATAGACTAAACTATCGCCCAGTTCACACTCCACCCATGTCTTTTGAACAGGTGTAGAGGCTCATCCCTTGTTTCCTGTTAGGATGTGGTTTCCGGCTTTCTCTTTTCCAATCATTCTACTCTTAAGTAGCCCCATGCGCATCAGTGGCGTCACCGCCTTGCTTGGGGTGATATGATTAAAAAAAAATCTTTGAATTGCTATGACTAGTTGGTGATGATTGTGGTATTGTTTCTTGTTGTAGTCTCCGTATTTGGTGGTTTATAAAAGTCATTCGGCTAAACTTGGCCACCTCGCCGTGGTGCAATGGTTAGCAGGCTTGTGTCGCTAAAATCATTACAACTGAGTAGTGAGTTCGATCCTCACTGGGTGACCCTTACTTTTTGTGGCACTTACCTTGTGCCACATCTATGCTGCGCTTAGAAAATCACATTTAAGGGCACTTTCGTCTCGCTGGCATAATTACGACTGAGTTGTGAGTTCGTTACGCATTGGGCCCCCATAAGTTTTACTTGGGATACATCTAAATTACGCTTAGAAAATCATCATTCTCCTAGACAGGGTAACAACCAAGGTTAGAAAATTCAGTTTTCTTGATACTTAAGCCATGCCAGAGCAAAGTAAGAGATGGATTCGTATATTTCCCAAGGCCAGCGTGGAAAAGTGTTTGTCACGATCTTTACCGTGACTTGAAATCGGTCCGCCTGTAACAGTTTTACTACACGCACATGACATGGATGTCGGAATAAAATATTACTAGCAGTATAGCCCGGCGTTGCTCGGGTGTAATGAAAGCTTTAAAACTAATCCATGGCCCTGGAGCTCAGACTCAGCCTAAAGAATATTTGGAATTATAAAATAATTGCGACAATTTACCAATCGCACCTCATAAAATAATTGCGATAATTTAGCAATCGCACCTATATATATATATATATATATATATATATATATATATACTAGCAGTATAGCCCGGCGTTGCTCGCGTGTAATGAAAGCTTTAAAACTAATCCATGGTCCTGGAGCTCAGACTCTTTGGACGTTGGCACGAAAGACTAAAAAGCAATAGTTGTTTCCAGTTAAAGCGAAACCGTAGACTGAAAGAAAAATGAATGGATGTAAGTCAAATTTTCATTTCCTGGTATCGATATCAAATAAGTTTTTCGTCGTAAACTGAATTTTGAAGGCTAAATAAGTCCTCTGAATAAATGGTATCATAGCTGAGACTAAGAACTACAATTTCCCTACTTAGAGCCAAACCCGAAGCAAAAACTATGAAAAACATACAGACATGTAAGCAGATAAATAGACACACACACAAACATCTTGCCTTATATAAATATATTATCGATTTTCTGCACTATTGTAAGAACTGTAACCTTGAAACTTCTGAATATCGTTTCTTATGTCTTTGTCTATGAGTGTATCAAATTTCATTAAAATCGGACCACTCCTTCTATAACCAGATTTTTTCCATTATCGATTTCGATATTTATCGGGGGTATCTCGACACAAAACCTATCTAAGAACACTTGCAAACGCTTATAGTACAACTGTGTAAATTTTCAAGAAAATCGGTTCAGCCGTTTCGGAGTCTATAGGTAACGGGCATACACACACACACACACACACACACACACTCACACACAGACAAAGTTCCATTTATAAATAAGTTTAGATAAGACCCTTGTTCGTCCGTTTAACCAGTAATATGCATTTCCTTCATCATAGTCAAAAAGCGAGCGCTATAACCCCTCGGCCTCGCGCCAATATAATCCTATCCTAGTGCAACATCGATAATCCAGAAATCTTTGTCTTCGTTCAGATCACTAATTGTTGTGGAAACCCTACTCACTTCAACATGGACTCACCCACTGCTATATTAATAGGTGTGTGATAGCAGTGAGGAGTGAGAGGACAGACAGTAGCACTGTGCGTACGACCGCCGTCGACTACCAAAGATTATACTGGATTCATCATCATCATCATCATCATCATTTATCCATCACACCCAATGGTGTATAGGGCGCAATTTTTTGTTGCTGTTTCTGTAACAAACTGTTTTTTACGGAGCAGGGTTGTTAGCCCTGCACCCAACCCTTAAACCTTGGGGACCGATGGACCATTCTTTGCCCTTATGTTTACAGCACTTGGTATTCCCAAATGTACCCACCCCTTGAGGACCGGTGGAGCATTCTTGGTCCTTACGTTTACAGCACCTGGTATTCCCAAATGGTCACTCATTTAAGTACTGACCAGCCTCGATGGATTCATAAGCTCTACTTATTTGTACATTCTTTTTTGTAAACTTTTTCTGCAATCCATCTTTCTTTGATTTACACCTTGTGTTTCGTGTTATATTCCTGGGGATCTACTTTTGGCTACACATTAGTAATTAACTCATGTTTCAAATTAATTAACACAATTGAACTGTGACGTCCCTGGGTAGCTGTATACGGTTATTTGCCACTACTGATCTTCCAGAGACATTTCTACTCTTTCCAGTTTACATTTTTTAACGTAGAATCTCTTGTACAATAAGCACCATATTAATAGCGCCAGCATGTCTCATATACTTATTCGTTGCCACATATACTCACCTACTTTTTCAGATATTCTACACAGCACAGAATCCGTATTTTTTCAGTGTCATATTTGACATTAATGATTTTCATGGTTTACCCTTGTGTGACACATATATATCGCACAAATGTTATTACAACGTGATATGGCACAAGGGCGCCTATTCTGCGGGCCTAACACACTTTATTCACACATACATTTCTTTCTCATTCCAGACTGAGGGATTGAAATTTAAGAAATGAAAAACAGGGAATTCAAAGCGGTGACTGTCAGTATAAATATGAAGTTGATGTTTATGACGCAGAAGAGTTTTTGGTAATAACGATAACAGTGTAATGGTGGAAGGACCAGCAAACCTGTAACAATAGTGTAAAACAGGGGTTTTCAAACTTTTTGACTTACGGACCCCTTCATTCGACAACAGCTTATGATAAAGTAAACACTGTGGACTATCAGCATTAGATACACTTTCAATGAATCCAAATCGAATATATTCCACATCATACTTTCTTAATTTGTTTTTTTTGAACAATCTCTTCCGTCTCTATAGCGGATTCTGTGTTGATTTCATCGTGAGGTTTCCGTTTTAAAAATGTATCCTTGGGTGACACTTGCACCCTGAAAAAAAAAGTAAATTTGAACATCAAGCTCTTGCATGTGTAAAATAATTTTTTGTATAAATAACGTTGACATGTAATGGGCGATAATGCAAGCTTTTATCATTTGATAACATTAATAAGTAAAAATAAATATCCAGACATTGAAAACTTATACTTTGAATTTCACGTGATCAGTTAATCCACGGAACCCTATCTTATCCTTGCGGACCTCCTGTGGTCCGCGGACCACAGTTTGAAAACCCCTGGGCTATCCGAATTTTATAACACACACACACACGCACACACACACACACATATATATATATATATATATATATATATATATATATATATATAGAAAAAAAAGGAAATTTGAACATCAAGCTCATGTAATGGGCGATAGTGCAAGCTTTTGTCATTTGATTTCTTCTCACATTATTATTTTGAATAATAAAAAAAAAAAGAAAAAAGAAAAATAAAAAAGAATGAAATAATAACGTTTCAATTTTCAAGGCCTGGGAATTGTCACTTTAAGACTAAATGTGTTTTTCTTTATCTACCGAAAAAGTTTTGTTCATTATTTTGACTTTTCTTAATGTTTTTATTGTGTCAAGTCCTTACACAAAATTAAGTACTCTATTGTCATATTCTTAAAGAACAGCAAAATCGTAATATTTACAGCTTTTGAATCTGTTACTGCAATTACTGTTTAATAAACCCGAAATTACTACTACTGTATCACTATAATTTTATAACTATTTTTGCTACTAATACTATAACAATAGAATAATGTTACTGCTACTACTTAAAAAAAATTCTCTATCTACCTAAACTAATAGTATTATCACGTCTGCTACTATTACTAATACTATTACTACTACGAAATCCACTATATCAGGGGTTTTCAAACTTTTTTACTTACGGACCCCTTCATTCGACAACAGCTTATGACAAAATAAACACTGTGGTCTTTTAGCATTAGATACAATTTCAATGAATCCAAATCGAATATATTCCACATCATAGTTTAGAATTTGTTTTTTTTTTAACAATCTCTTACGTCTCTACATCGGATTCTGTGTTGATTTCATCATGAGTTTTAGGTTTTAAAAATTTATCCATGAGTAACACTTGCACCCTGAAAAAAAAAGTAAATTTGAACATCAAGCTCTTGCATGTGTAAAATAAGTTTTTTTGTATAAGTAACGTTGTCATGGGCGATAGTGCAAGCTTTTGTCTTTTGATAACATCAATAAGTAAAAATAACTACCCAGACATTGAAAATTTATACTTTGAATTTCACGTTAATCCACGGACCCCCTATCTTATCCTTGCGGACCCTCTGTGGTCTGCGGACCACAGTTTGAAAATCTAAATATGTAAGTGTAATATATTTTGCAGAAAAGCGAAAATGAAATATTTCAAGACAAAATGATAATGAAACAAAGGTGCAAAAAAGATAAACAAAAAGTTAATGACTTTTACAACATCAAAGAAAAGTTGAATATTCGTGATTTTGGAAGTGTGCCGAACTAAGATATCTAAACTTATTTATAAATGGAACCTTGTCTGTGTGTGTGTGTGTGTTAGTGTGTGTGTGTGTGTGTCTGTGTGTGTGTGTGTGCCTGCGTGTGTGTCCGTTACCTATAGACTCCGAAACTGCTGAACCGATTTTCTTGAAAATTTACACAATTGTACTATAAGCGTCTGCGTGTGTTCTTAGCTAGGTTTTGTGTCGAGGTACCCCCGATAAATATCGATAATCGAAAATCGAGAAAATCGGGTTATAGAAGGAATGGTCCGATTTTAATCAAATTTCATACACTCATAGACAGATATATAAGAAACGATATTCAGAAGTTTCAAGGTTGCAGTTCTTACAAAAGTGCAGAAAATTGATTATATATATATATATATATATATATATATATATATATATATATATATATAAGCCCAGAGGTTTGTGTGTGTGTCTGTTTATATGCCTGTATGTCTGTATTTTTTTCAGCCCTTTTATTTTAGTTTTTGCTTTAGGTTTGGATCTAAGTAGGTATAATTGTAGTTCTTAGACACAGCTATGATACCATTTAATCAGAGGACTTATTTAGGCTTCAAAATTCAGTTTACGACAAAAAAAAAACTTATTTGATATTGATACCAGGTCATCAAAATTTGACTTACATCCATTCATTTTTCTTTCAGTCTAAGATTTCGCTTTAACTGGAAACAACTATTGCATTTTTGTCTTTCGTGCCAACGTCCAAAGAGTCTGAGCTTCAGGACCATGGATTAGATTTAAAGCTTTCCTTACACCAGAGTAAGGCCGGGCTATAGTGCTAGTTTAAATAAATCAAAAAATAAATATGAAGAGTTTGTTAAATATTTTTCTCAGTGGAGATAATAAGAGAGAGAGGGTATGTTTCAGTTAGTTGTTTGGAAAACTTAGAGTAGGATTCTTTAGGCTGGAATGAGAGAGAAACGCGTGAGAGAGAATTGTGTGTTAGCCCCTTAGAATAGGCGCCCTCAGTCTTGAGTGAGAGAGAAATAAGTGTGTGAGAAATGTGTGTTAGCCCCTTAGCATTGGCGCCCTCAGACTTGAGTGAGAGAGAAATGAGTGTGTGAGAAATGTGTGTTAGCCCCTTAGAATAGGCGCCCTCAGTCTTGAGTGAGAGAGAAATAAGTGTGTGAGAAATGTGTGTTAGCCCCTTAGCATTGGCTCCCTCAGTCTTGAGTGAGGGAGAAATGAGTGTGTGAGAAATGTGTGCTAGACCCTTAGAATAGGCGCCCTCAGTCTTGAGTGAGAGAGAAATAAGTGTGTGAGAAATGTGTGCTAGACCCTTAGAATAGGCGCCCTCTGTCTGCAGTGAGAGAGAAATGAGTGTGTCAGAAATGTGTGTTAGCCCCTTAGAATAGGCGCCCTCAGTCTTGAGTGAGGGAGAAATTAGTGTGTGAGAAATGTGTGTTAGCCCCTTAGCATTGGCGCCCTCAGTCTTGAGTGAGGGAGAAAGGAGTGTGTGAAAAATGTGTGTTAGCCCCTTAGAATAGGCGCCCTCAGTCTTGAGTGAGGGAGAAAGGAGTGTGTGAAAAATGTGTGTTAGCCCCTTAGAATAGGCGCCCTCTGTCTGCAGTGAGAGAGAAATGAGTGTGTCAGAAATGTGTGTTAGCCCCTTAGAATAGGCGCCCTCAGTCTTGAGTGAGGGAGAAATTAGTGCGTGAGAAATGTGTGTTAGCCCCTTAGCATTGGCGCCCTCAGTCTTGAGTGAGGGAGAAAGGAGTGTGTGAAAAATGTGTGTTAGCCCCTTAGAATAGGCGCCCTCAGTCTTGAGTGAGGGAGAAAGGAGTGTGTGAAAAATGTGTGTTAGCCCCTTAGAATAGCCGCCCTCTGTCTGCAGTGAGAGAGAAATGAGTGTGTCAGAAATATGTGTTAGCCCCTTACAATAGGCGCCCTCAGTCTTGACTGAGAGAGAAATGAGTGTGTGAGAAATGTATTTTAGCCCCTTAGAATAGGCTCCCTCTCTCTTGAGTGAGAAAGAAATGAATGTGTGAGAAATGTGTGTTAGCGCCTAAGAAAAGGCGCCCCCTGTCTGAAGTGAGAGAGAAATAAGTGTGTGAGAAATGTGTGTTAGCCCCTTAGAATAGGCGCCCTCTGTCTGAAGTGAGAGAGAAATGAGTGTGTGTGGAATGTGTGTTAGTCCCTTAGAATAGGCGCCCTCAGTCTTGAGTAAGAGAGAAATGAGTGTGTGAGAAATGTGTGTTAGCCCCTTAGAATAGGCGCCTTCTGGCTGGAGTGAGAGAAAAATCTGTGTGTGAAAAATGTGTGTTAGCTCCTCAGAGTAAGCACTCTCAGTATGGCATGAGAGAGAAACTTGTGTGTGAGAAACGCATGTTATCTCCTCAGAACAAAGTTGTTGATTATAAATTTCTTTAAACTTTACTTGATTAGAATAATTACAAACAAAAAACTGTTTCATTTTCAAATGACTTCAAAAAGATTCTCTAATTGCGGTACTTATTCTTTATAAATTACCTTTATTCGATTATAAAAAAGTTATATTTTTCAGATACTGAGTAGAGTCCCGGTGTTGTGTTACCCGGCGTTCAGTTGTCATGCACTCCTTGTAGCTGCAAAAAGGAAACGACAATTATTTTTAAACAGTATGTCAAAAATTTTCTTTTTTTTTTCTCAGGGCCAAGTCTCTAAAATAGAATATTTTCCATTAACACACGTCTAAACTGATAAAATGGATTTTTATATACGATTATTATGTTTATAATTTTCGTTAAAGATTAATTTTAACGTAGGTAATTTATAATGCATTGTGCAGATTCATTTTTTCAAGCATTTTGTAAGTTGAGTCAAAATCATCAGGCGAAACGAACTGGAGAAACGGACGCGATAACAATTTGAATATGGCGTGTTTCCTCTTGAGGATTCAACAAGAAAGAAACAGTTTTTATTTCATTATCAATATACTCAATAATTTACGATATATATTTTTATGTTCACGAGAAACGATTAGCAGACCATACATCGAATGGCAAAAAAGTTTCAAAAGATGAAAGGAAGATAACAGTTGCACAGGTGCTCGAGTGAACTTCACTTTCACTGGAAAATACAAGATGAAATAAGTACACAATATTTTATAATATAACCCAAAGTTTATGAAAGACAATCGATATTAGCGAATTTTCCAGGATATGTGATAAATATGCTATGTAAATTTTATCATATAGCAGACGTCTTCATAGAAATATTTACAATAACTGATAACAAGGGTTGTTCGATATATCTAAACATATTTATAAATGGAAGTTTGTCTGTGTGTGTGTGTGTGTGTCTGTGTGTGTGTGTATCCGTTGCCTATAGACTCCGAAATAGCTGAACCGAATTTCTTGAAAATTTACATAGTTATACTATAAGTGTCTGCGAGTGATCTTAGCTAGGTTTTGTGTCGAGGTACCCCCGATAAATATCGAAAATCGATAATCGAAAAATCGGGTTATAGAAGGAGTGGTCCTATTTTAATCAAATTTGATACACTCATAGACAAAGACATAAGAAACGATATTCAGAAGTTTCAAGGTTGCAATTCTTACAATAGTGCAGAAAATCGATAATATGTATATACAAATTTGGATATATATCTAATTGTCAATGTAATAATTGTATTAGTAAATCTAATTTAAAAGTAATCTCAAAATATATGTTCTCATCTACTGTTCATCTACATTTAGACAAACCTGGATATATATCTAATTGTCAATGTAATAATTGTATTAGTAAATCTAATTGTATATGTAATCTCAAAATATATGTTGTCATTTACAGTCCACCTACTTTTAGACAAACCTGGTTATATATCTATTTGTCTATGTGATAATTGTATTAGTAAATCTAATTGTATATGTAATCTCAAAATATATGTTGTCATTTACTGTCCATCTACTTTTAGACAAACATGGTTATATATCTATTTGTCTATGTGATAATTGTATTAGTAAATCTAATTGTATATGTAATCTCAAAATATATGTTGTCATTTACTGTCCATCTACTTTTAGACAAACATGGTTATATATCTATTTGTCTATGTGATAATTGTATTAGTAAATCTAATTGTATATGTAATCTCAAAATATATGTTGTCATTTACTGTTCATCTACTTTTAGACAAACATGGTTATATATCTATTTGTCTATGTGATAATTGTATTAGTAAATCTAATTGTATATGTAATCTCAAAATATATGTTGTCATTTACTGTCCATCTACTTTTAGACAAACATGGTTATATATCTATTTGTCTATGTGATAATTGTATTAGTAAATCTAATTGTATATGTAATCTCAAAATATATGTTGTCATTTACTGTCCATCTACTTTTAGACAAACATGGTTATATATCTATTTGTCTATGTGATAATTGTATTAGTAAATCTAATTGTATATGTAATCTCAAAATATATGTTATCATTTACTGTCAACCTAATTTCAAACAAATCTGGATATATATCTAATTGTCAATGTAATACTTGTATTAGTAAATCCAATTGTGTATGTAATCTCCAAATATATGTTATGATTTACAGTCCACTTTACTTTCAGACAAACCTGTATATATATCTAAATGTCAATGTAATTATTGTATTAGTAAGTTAGTAATTAGTAAATAATTTTATATGTAATCGTAAAATAAATATTATCATTTACTGTCCACCTACTTTTAGACTTCCCTGGATATATATCTAATTGTCAATGTAATAGTTGTATTAATAAATCCAATTGTATATGTAATCTCAAAATATATGTTATCATTTACAGTCCGTCTACTTTTAGACAAACCTGGATATATATCTAATTTTCAATATAATTATTGTATTAGTAAATTAGTAATTAGTAGATACTTGTATATGTAATCGTAAAATAAATATTATCATTTACCCTCCACCTACTTTTAGACAAATCTGGATATATATCTAATTGTCAATGAAATAATTGTATTAGTAAATCCAATTGTATATGTAATCTCTAAATATATGTTATCATTTACAGTCCACCTTACTTTCAGACAAAAGTGGATATATATCTAAATGTCAATGTAATAATTGTATTAGTAAATATAACTGTATATGAATAGAATAAGTAAAGAACAGGTAAGAAAAAAGTGTCTTTAATCTAATGTTTCACTTTAACAAGCTTCTTCAGAGATTTTTTTTGAAAACAAATGATTTAAAGAAACGTTTTACAAAATTTTGAAAAAACTTTTAAGAATCCACAGAAACAGTATGTTCACTGAGGTATGATTTCATTGGTCAGTTCAATGTCACGTGTAATAAATCAATGGAAGAATATTTTAAATGTAGAAGAAAAACTGATGTCCGTTTAAGAGCATGTGACACGTGTAATGTGCGTGGTGGTCCAATGGATATCGACTCGGAATGAGAAATCGGAGAGCCGAGTTCGAATTCCAATTGCAGTTGAATTCATTGCATTCACTTACACGCAAGTACCCTTGGGAAAGGTATTGGGACAGTTGCATCAGTCTTTCTACATCACCCTATATATATTTTCCTTTCACTCTACCTTTGTAACTGTCATCACACCTGTATTTCCATCCTTCTCTTGCTCTTTTCTATGACACCCCCTGTAACTGGTTCGTCTTTCTCTTTACTCTCCTCCTATCTAATCTTTTACTCTTATGTAGCCCCCTGCGCATCAGTCTTTCTACATCACCCTGTATATCTTTTCCTTTTTCTCTACCTTTGCAACTGACATCACACCTCTATTCTCATCCTTCTCTTGCTCATTTCTCTGACACCCCCTTTAACTGGTTCGTCTTTCTCTTTACTCTCCTCCTATCTAATCTTTTACTCTTATGTAGCCCCCTGCACATTAGTGGCCGTACCGCCTTGCTTGGGGTGAAACGATTAAAAAAAATCCTTTACTCTTTTGATGAGTCTGATTGATATTTGGTTTCGAAAGAGACATGATTGATTGGGTAGAAAATTATTCCGCAGTAGGTTGTCATTGCTTTCTGCGGCTGACTGGTTGCTAGCCAAGGCTATAGAACCCAATCTGCCTCGTTATTTAACTCATAGCTAGAGGGCGAAGAGATTTATTATATCATTACGTAGTAATTAGTGGGGGATCAGTTTATAACTTCATACCAATAGAAAACAGATTCCCCATTTTATGACCAGTAGAAGCCTTAATCATGATTCCAACTATTATATAGTGCCATACGTGATACACGCTTTGGGCGATCATGTCTCGAAAGAGACATGACTGTCTGGCGGAAGATTATCTCGCAGTAGGGTGCCAGCCAGGTCTATAGCATCCAATCTGTCCTGTTATTTAACCCATAACTTGAGGGATAGAGACGGATTAATGCCCTTTCCCAAGGATATTTGTGCGTCAGTGAATGCAAGGAATTCAACTGGAATTAGAACACGACTCCCCGGAATGCAAAGAATCCTACTGGAATTCGAACCTGGTTACTAGAGGTGTTGCTTCGAAAAATATAACAATATGTTGAATTGGATAAAAGAAAGAATGCTAATTGTGAGTTTCAGAAAAGAAATATTATTGTGTTTTTAAAGTAAATAAACGTAACACAGTTTCATTTTATTTTATCCTTCTTTGTCGTAAATGTTTCCATTTTTAATTTGGTTTGGAATGATACATCATTTATCGTCTTCTGTATTAATTTCATTTTTTTACCTGGCTTTCACAAATGGAATTGGGTCAGAAACCAACAGCAAATTCTCGTCCGCATTTAGTTTGAAATTCCTGACTTTATCTTCGCTTTATACGGTAATAATTTATTCCTTGTGAAGAAACACATCTGTCAGTGTTGAATCACATAAGCCAAAGGTGTCTTTTAAAAAAGAAGAAAAGCGTCGAGATGATTAAATTTTAACAGATGTGTTATTACCAAGTTAAATAAAATTAGTCGGCAAAGCTATGTAGATTCTTTTTTCGATCAAATACTGATTGTAGTCGAAAGTATTTCCGGAGACATTTGATGAAGACACAAATGAACAGATAGACTGACTTATGAACAGGTAAATATCAGGTCAGTGCAAAAGCTTTTGCCAGTTTGTGAAAGGGGCATTTTAAATCATTGTAATTTATTTTATGCATATTTTAACTACTTAAACATATCACCATGATTGATTTATAACTTTTTCTTTCAGATTATTAAAAAAGCATCATACATATTTTTGCAATATTCTCACCCATGTTCTTTCCATCTTTGATTAACATGCCTCTCCGTCACCAGCGCCAGGATGAAGAAAGGAAATATGGAGAGAGGATGACGAGTCCGTTGTTCAGATGCAATCGGGGGCTGATGTTGAGGAATAATTTGCCCAGCTATTGATTAGCTTCGTTCGAAATCCGAACGATTTCTAAAATGACACGACCCTTAAATTAAAAATTAGCCAAGAGATCTATGTATATTCTTTTTTCGATCAAATACTGACTGTAGTCAAAAGTACTTCGGGGGATTTTAGAAGAAGACATAAATAAACAGATAGAATGAATTATGAACAAATAAAATGATACAAACTAAGACAGATTGATTCATGCTTGGATGGATGGATGAAGATTATATGTAGAAACTGATAGAATATGATATTGAATGTGATATGATAATAGATTGAATATGATATTTATCAACTGTTTTATGAACAGACAAATAAAAACAACTCTGTGAGGGATTCAAACTTGGATAGATATGTGGGGGAAGATGGACTTTTCTCCTTTTTCTGTATTGTAACAGTTATCGGAAAATTGTTGACAAAGTGAATTTTTTAAAGGAAAAAATGACTCACACAGAATTAATTTTTAGCTTTTGGCCTGTCTTGTTATTCATTTTTCCTTCATACCATGTGAAAATAATTTCCATATATATATATATATATATATATATATATATATATATATATATGTGGGAACTATATATATATATATATATATACACACTAGCAGTATAGCCCGGCGTTGGTCGTGTGGAATGAAAGTTTTAAAACTAATCCATGGTCCTGGAGCTCAAAATCTTTGGACGTTGGCACAAAAGACTAAAAAGCAATAGTTGTTTCCAGTTAAAGCGAAACCGTAGACTAAAAGAAAAATGAATTGATGTAAGTCAAATTTTGATTTCCTGGTATCGATATCAAATAAGTCTTTTTCGTCGTAAACTGAATGTTGAAACTAAATAAGTCCTCTGGATAAATGGTATGATGGCTGAGACTAAGAACTACAAGTATACCTACTCAGAGCCAAACCCGAAGCAAAAACTAAAATAAAAGGGCTGAAAAAATACAGACATACAGGCAGATAAACAGACACGCATACAAACATCTTACATTGTATATATATATATATATATATATATATATATATATATATTATCGATTTTCTGCACTATTGTAAGAACTGCAACTTTGAAACTTCTGAATATCGTTTCTTATGTCTTTATCTATGAGTGTATCAAATTTGATTAACATCGGACCACTCCTGCTATAACACAATTTTTTCGATTATTGATTTTCGATATTTATCGGGGGTACTTCGACACAAAACCTAGCTAAGAACACTCGCAGATGCTTATAGTACAGCTGTGTAAATTGTCAAGAAAATCGGTTCAGCCATTTCGGAGTCTATAGGTAACGGACACACACACACACACACACACACACACACACACACACACACACACACACACAGACAAAGTCCCATTTATAAATAAGTTTAGATATGTGTGTTTGTGTGTGTGTGTGTATATATATATATAAAATCAATTGGATGAAATCCAAACGGATGAAACACGTCACAAAAATGTTTCTAATTTGTTATACATTTTTGTTTGAAAACTGTTCTTGATATATCGTTATGACATTTATATGTAAGATCTATGATTATATCTACTTAGAGCAAAACCCGAAGCAAAAACCAAATTAAAAAGGCTTAAATCCTGATTTTCATCAGACCCGATAATATATCGGGGTATCGATTTCAAATATCGGCGTCAAACAAGTCATCCAAGGATAAACTAACCTAAGTAAATTCATCAAAACTTATCGTACCCATAGGGAGTAAATTGGATAAATGAGTCATATTGATGGCTGAATATCGATTTTTGTTCAGATTTGATAAAATATCGGGTGTTTTAATTTCCGATATCAGGAAAATGAGTCGTCTGAGAAAATCTCCCAATGTTTTAGAGTAAAAACAATAATGTTACCAAGTGAGAGCAAATTTTGCAGCAAGAACGACGAGAAAAGGGTTGAAATCCTAATCTTGATCAGACCTGATCGGATATCGGGATATCAATTTCCAATATCGAGAAAATATCAGAAAAAATAGATAGCCCATGACCTGACCGGAAGCTTAAAGAATATTTGTTTGAAATCTGGTGAGAATCGGATAAAAATAGTTTATCTGTACAAAGGACATAGAGACAGACAGACAGACAGACAGACAGACAGACAGACTCGTATATATATATATATATATATATATATATATATACGAGGGTCAATCAATAAATAAGGTGGATTGTTTGGCATAAGGTCTTCTAATACAGATAGAAGCTTACTTTTTTTTTCAACGTAGTCTCCCAGCATTGTCACACACTTTTCCCATCTGTGCACAAGCTTCAGTATTCCCTCAGCGTAAAAATCTTTGGACTGATGTCTCAGCCAATCGCTCACAGCACTTTTGAATTCATCATCACTTTTAAACTTCGGCCCTCTCGTGAACGCTTTCAAGGAACCAAACAGGTGAAAGTCTGAAGGGGCAAGGTCTGGGCTGTAAGGTGGATGGAGCAGTTTCTAGTCCAGCTCGTTGATGGTCTGCACCGTTTGGGCTGCTGTGTGAGGCCTTGCGCTGTCTTGATGCAAGACGACTCCATGTGACTGATGACACCTGAGTTTGTTCTTTATGTCTTTCTTGACCTGTCTCAGCAGTTCACCGTGGTTGGCACTGTCAGACTAAATGAGGTCATTGACTGATTCGATCACCTCAGGAGACCTCAATTCTGTAGACCTCCAAGACCTGTCTTCATTCTCAACACTGCTCCGTCATTTTTTAAACAATTTAGCCCACTTGCAGACACTTTTTTCGTTGAAACGTGTGGTTCCATACACAGTTGACATTCTTCTATGAATTTCAACAACAGTATTAAAATCTTACATTACAAAGAATGTCAAAACGTTGTCCACTTTGACTTTATGACTGAATTTCTAGTGCTCTCGCCAAAAGCTATCATGTTTTGACTCATGAATCTCGTAAGAGACTTTAAAATACGCGGCAAATAACACAATACTTACCGCCTTACTTAGAATGATTACTTGGCTACTTAGGTAAATGTTAAAAAATATAAAACTATTATAGGAGGCAATAATATAAATAGCATATGTCTATAAAAGCATCTGCTGTTTGCAGCTAATTTAGTTAAATAATACACTGGTCATTTTTTGCTGCAACTGGCAATAGTTTTAAGTAAAATGATGCTCTAAAATAAGTGATCAAATAATCGTTTTAAGTTCTCTGAAAATCAGTGCAGTTAAAATATACCCTAACCTAGGTTTACTTAAAAACTATTCTATACAATAACTCTCTTTAAAAACAAGCTACACTCGAGCCACAAGATCAGCAACTAGGTTCCACCCTTTTATTGTGAAACCAATCAAATGTAAACGCAAATTCTACTCCAGCAGCTTCTTTTCTTGCATTTCCCGCCTGTGGAATTCCCTTCCATTTACTTGCTTCCCAGACAGCTACAATCTCCAAGAATTTAAATGTAAAGTCAATAGTCATCTCCTATCTCACTAACTTGGATCCTCTCTCTCTCTCTCTCTCTTTCATGCGCCTTTCCCTGCCCACTTCACTTTCATCAGTGTTCTCATCCTTCTCTTACCCTCTTCCTGACATCCCCTGTAACCGGTCACTCTTTCTCATAACTTTCCCCCCTATGTTACTCCCTGTACAACATTGGCTTGGTGATACGATTATCAAAAACAAAAAAAAAATCTTCTCTTCTACCCAAATATGGGTAAATTAGTAGGACGTGTATCGGTAAATCGTTATTATCTACAAGAAATTTCTAATAGGTAAAATATTTTCTGCAAAAGAATTGATACGTCGGAAAAATCATATTAATCAATCAATCTACAACGATGTAGCTTCCCTGTGCCTCTTCTACAAGTACTTTCATCGCTACTGCTCCGATGAGCTTAGATCACTGGTGCCGTCTAAGCACGAATTTACACGGGATAGTAGATTAGCAACTAGGTCCCACCCTTTTACAGTTAAATAAATAAGATGTAACCGTAAATTCTACTCCAACAGCTTCTATTCTCGCGCTTCCCGCCTGTGGAACTCCCTTCCACAAGTCTGCTTTCCCGACAGCTACAATCTCCAGTTGTTTAGATGTAGGGTCAATAGACACCTCCTATCACACTAACTCCCAATTATTCTCAGAACACTCTCATCTACCCAACCCTCATTCTCGGTATCCCTACCTGCCTATCACCCACCCTCTGACATTTCCTATATTTAATCATCCTTTCTCCACTCTATGTAGCCCCCTGCGCAATAGTGGCAGTGACATGCCTTGCTCGGGGTGAAACGTTTATAAAAAAAAAAAAAAAAAAATATGGCAAGAACGAAAGGCGACATCCTTGATTTCATTTGCGTCTGTAGGTTAACGAATCCGTCTTTTCGGATTAATGCAGTCTTTTATTTTTCATTCGTTTGATTAGTAGAAAATCGTCCTGTGGATTAATGTTCTTTCTCTTTTTTCCACCTGAACATTACTTTTCATTATCCTAAGCCAGACACAGCGACGCCATAAACAGGCACAGAAAAAAGAATCATTAAAAAGGTCGCTTCCGAACAGCTCATTGGTTGAAAATGTCTTATGTCGTACGAATGGAATGGGGTTGTATTTATTTTATTTTTCTACGTAAATTTTATAGTACAAAGCACATGAATAGATTTGCGCATATCAGGATTTTTATTTGTAGCTATTTCTCTTATTTTCTGATGTTTTTCTTAACTGTATAAAATGTTGTTTCCCCATTTGTTATTTGCGAAACAACCGATGATGACCTGTGACGTTTTGCAACTTCAGACTTCTGTCTTAGGAATTAAAATATCAAATTTATGATTGTTTCAGAAATTTGGTCTTATATGTCAGAAAAATTCTCTTGCCGTTTTAGAAAAAAAGTAAAAAGAAGATACTCATTTTAATTGTAGCTCATAACTCAGTAATCTGAATGGGAAATCTGCCGGTCTGTGTTCCCATCTTTCTTTTGCCCTTTCTCTGAGACCCTTTGGTTCGTCTTTCACTTTACTCTCCTCCTATCTAATCTTTTACTCTTATGTAGCCCCCTGCGCATCACTCTTTCTACATCACCCTATATATCTTTTCCTTTCTCTCTACCTTTACAACTGTCTTCGCACCTGTATTTCCATCCTTTGTTTGCTCCTTTCTCTGAAACACCCTGTAACTGGTTCGTCTTTCTCTTTACTCTCCTCCTATCTAATCTTTTTCTCTTATGTAGCCCCCTGCACATCAGTGGCATTATCTCCTTTCTTGTGGTGAGGTGAAATGATTAAAAAAATAATAAAATAAAACTGCTCTCCTTTACCCACCATAGGGTTGGTTGTTTTGTTTTTTATGGTATATCAACCCCGGCGGATAATTTATTGCAAACTAAATTTTTATTTATTGCTGGTAATACCTTTTTCTTTCAACAATTTATTGATATTTTTATATAAGTTTTGTGTCTAGTAATACTTTTTTCTTTACGAGTATCAAGATTCATTGGGATGTGTTTTTAAGGGCAGGGTCCACAAGTCCTACCCTTGATATTGAACCCATAACTGGACGCAAGGGACGGATTAATACCTTTCTCAAGTGAATGCAGGGTATTCAACTGGAATTCGAACTCGGCTCACAGATTTCTCTTACCGAAATGAGATATCCACTGCACCACAACGGACATCCGTCACTAAACGCTTACAGCACCTGGTATTCCCAAAGCGGTCACCCATCTAAGTACTGACCAGGCTCATCGTTGCTTAACTTCGGTGATCGAGCGAGAACCGGTGTTTTCAACGCGATATGGCCATAAGCAACACATCCGTCACTAAACGCTTACAGCACCTGGTATTCCCAAAGCGTGCACCCATCTAAGTACTGACCAGGCTCAACGTTGCTTAACTTCGGTGATCGTGCGAGAACCGGTGTATTCAACGTGATATGGCCGTAAGCAACACATCCGTCACTAAACGCTTACAGCACCTGGTATTCCCAATCGGTCACCCATCTAAGTACTGACCAGGCTCATCGTTGCTTAACTTCGTTGATCGAGCGAGAACCGGTGTATTCAACGTGATATGGCCTTAAGCCGCCAACACAAGGAAAATTAGCTGCCTGTCAGCGGTATGGCTGATGCAAGAACAACATTGGGAACCACACACTGCACCTTCTTTGCCTCAAACCGCAACGAATATGTCGTATCTACACCTACATCTACCGCTAGGAAGATTGGCTTTCTGAGTCAGGCCAAATTCGTGAGAATCTATCTTGCACATTTATCAATCTACCATTCGCCCTTGCATTGAATACTGTTACCATATCTGGTCGGGTGCTCCTGCTATTCATCTCGAGGTTCTCGTCAGAATCCATCTTGCACATTTATAAATCTACCATTCGCCCTTGCATTGAATACTGTTACCATATCTGGTCCGGTGCTCCTGCTATTCATCTCGAGGTTCTCGTCAGAATCCATCTTGCACATTTATCAATCTACCATTCGCCCTTGCATTGAATACTGCTGTCATATCTGGTCGGGTGCCTCTGCTATCCATCTAGGTGTCCTTGACACAATTCAGCGGAGAATCTGTAATGTGATCGATCCCGACCTGGCGGCTAAGATACAGTCACTCTCTCACCGGCGCAATTTGGCTTTTCTGTGTCTCTTCTACTAGTCTTTTCACGGCTTTTGCTCCGATGAACTTAGCTCTCTTGTTCCTCCTATGTATGAATTTGCTCGAGCCGCAAATCAGCAACTAGATCCCACCCTTTTATTGGGAAACCAATAAAATGTAAACGCAAATTCTTCTCCACTAGTTTCTTTTCTCGCAGTTTGCGTCTGTGTAGCTATGTAAGGAACAAGCAGAATTATAATAATAATTGCAAAATAGTTGTCTTATATACAGAATTATCAATTATCTCAAGTCAGGCTACATTACTTTTTATCCTAACTGAATAAATTCTACGCCATATGTCAAGACAAATATAATCACATATCGTGATCGGCTATTTAAGAAAACGCCCAGAAAATATGCAAGTATGAATCACCCAAGTACATGGCGTGCAAAGCTTAGCAGGAAATTGCACTAATGGGAACTATTTGCATCCAGGAAAAACAAAAATTTAAAAATGGTATGATTTTGACTTTATCTTGGATTGTTTTTGTATCTGATATCGGAAATGTGCTAAAGATTTAATTCAAGTTTTTTTACATTTCAAATATTTAAAGATTCCCTTCAATTTTTTAAAACTATTTTTAAGCGATCGCAATTTTATTTCTTTTAAAATTTCACACAACTGATTTTAAGATATCATAAAGTTAAATAATTTTTTTTCTTTGATTTTAGACCCTTTTTCAGATTCTTGGTTTCTCAGATTTTACGCTTCCTAAAACAAACTTAGGGATGTGCGTTGTGGTACAGTGGATATCGGCTCGGAACAAGAAACCGGGGAGCCGAGTTCGAATTCCAGTTTAATCCATTGTATTCACTTACGCGCAAATACCCTTGGGAAAGGTATTAATCCGTCTCTTCCTTCCAGTTATGGGTTAAATAGCAGGACAGACTGGGTTCTATAGCTTTGGTCGGCAACCAGTTTACCGCAGAAAGCAATGGCAACCTACTGCGGGATAATCTTCTGCCCAGTCAGTCATGTCTCTTTCGAGACATGATCGCCCAAGCGTGTATCACGTATGGTACTTAACTAACTGAATGAAAACAAAATCATCGCTTCCTTTTCAAATTGCAGGATCTTGAATGTTTTGCTTAAAGTTAGATACATCTCTATTTCAAGTTTCTACTTCTTTTTTTTTTAATAGTTTAACCACAACAAGGAAGTACTGCCACTGATGTGCAGGGGCTATATTGGAGAGTAAAAGTTAAGACAGGAGGAGAGTGAAGAGAAAGAGGAACCAGTTATAGTGGGTGAAAGAGAAATGGCAAGAGAAGAATGGGAACACAGGTGTGAAGACAGTTGCGAAGGTAGAGAGAAAGAAAGAGAATAAGATACACGGGTTGATGTAGAGACAGAGCGAGAGAGAGAGAGAGAGAGAGAGGAGAGAGTGAAGACAAAGGCGGACAAGTTATAGTGGGTGTCAGAGAAAGGGTAAGAGAAGGATGGGAACACAGGAGTGAAGACAGTTACGAAGGTAGAGAGAAAGGAAAAGAACAAGATACACGGGGTGATGTAGAAAGAGTGAAGAGAAAAACGAACCAACTACGGGGCGTGAAAGAGAAAGGGCAAGAGAAGGATATGAACACAGGAGTGAAGACAGTCGCGAAGGTAGAGAGAAAGGAAAAGAACAAGATACACGGGGTGATGTAGAAAGAGCTGGAGTTACATAAGGGAGTTGAAGTATTAGTCAGGAGGAGAGTGAAGAGAAAGACGAACCAGCTACATGTGGTGAAAGAGAAAGGGCAAGAGAAGGATGGAAACACAGGAATGAAGACAGTTGTGAAGGTAGAGAGAAAGGAAAAGAACAAGATATACGTGGTGATGTAGAAAGAGTGAAGGGAAAGACGAACCAACTACAGGGGGTGAAAGAGAAAGGGCAAGAGAAGGATGTGAACACAGGAGGGAAGACAGTTACGAAGGCAGAGAGAAAGGAAAAGAACAAGATATACGGGGTGATGTAGAAAGAGTGAAGAGAAAGACAAACCAACTACAGGGGGTGAAAGAGAAAGGGCAAGAGAAGGATATGAACACAGGAGTGAAGACAGTCGCGAAGGTAGAGAGAAAGGAAAAGAACAAGATACACGGGGTGATGTAGAAAGAGCTGGAGTTACATAAGGGAGTTTAAGTATTAGTCAGGAGGAGAGTGAAGAGAAAGACGAACCAGCTACATGTGGTGAAAGAGAAAGGGCAAGAGAAGGATGGGAACACAGGAATGAAGACAGTTGTGAAGGTAGAGAGAAAGAAAAAAAAAACAAGATACACGGCGTGATGTAGAAGGGGCTGGAGTTACATAAGAGAGTTTAAGTATTAGGCAGAAGGAGAGTGAAGAGAAAGACGAACCAGCTACATGTGGTGAAAGAGAAAGGGCAAGAGAAGGATGGAAACACAGGAATGAAGACAGTTGTGAAGGTAGAGAGAAAGAAAAAGAACAAGATATACGGGGTGGTGTAAAAGGACTGCAGTCAAGTGGATAAGAGATGGGAATTGACATTGCATTTAAATTTCTGGACGTTGTAATCGTCAAGAAAACAAGTATGTGTAAGGTAGTTCTATAGGCAGGAAGTGCGAGAAATGAAACTGCTGGAATAGAATTGTCGACTGCATTTGGTTGATTTAAATGCAAAAGGCTGTGACCTTGTTGCCAGTCTGGTTGCACGAGTAAATTTCTGGCGTAGGGGGAACCAGTGACCTACGTTCGTCGAAGCAGAAGCCATGAATATATTTTTGCGAAGAGACAGAGAGTAGCCACATCCCACCAGTGAGAAAGTGGCTGAAGTCGGTCTGCCAGGTCGGGACCTATCACGTTATAGATTCTCCTTTGAAGCCTGTCGAGAACACACAGACGAACAGCAGGGGTGCCAGAGCAGATATGACAACAGTATTCCATGCACGATCGGATGGTTGATCGCCAGCTCTTCTTACTCCTCTACTATAACAGATAATAATAATAATAATAATAATAATAATAATAGTACGTAACGCTGGGGATGATAGGGGAGATGGAAAAAACATGAAATGGAGCAATAACAACACGCCACGACCTGCCTTAGGTCTTACCGCAGACTTGGTTGGTAGTGCGACCATAGCAGAAATCGAAATATGATGAAAAATGACATAATAATAATAATAATACACACAGACAGAAGAACCAAAGTTAAACGGCAAGATATCCTGATCTTCTTCTTCTTTGTGTCTTTTACTTTCAGGACGTAGGCGGTCATGGCTTTCCATGTCTTCCTATCCCTGGTGGCTTTTAGCACGCTTTCTCCTGTAACACCACGCAACCCGCGTTCTGTCATCCACCTGCTCAGGCCCTTCAAATATGTCATCCGCTGCTTTCCCCTCTCTCTTTTCCCCTCTATCTGGCCTGTTGGTATCAGGTTCTCCAAGCCCTCCTTCCTCATTGCGTGTCCCAGGAACTTCAGATGTCTCTTCCTGATGCTCAGTAATAATTTCCTTTTCGTTTCCATCATTTCCAAGACCTCATCATTGCTCGCATGCTTGGTCCATGATATTCGAAGCATCCTTCTGTAGAACCATATTTCAGTTGCTTCAAGTTTTTCCTTCATCTTCGAAGATATTGTCCAACAGTCACTGCCATATTGAAGAACTGACACCACATAGCAATCCAGTACTCTCTTCTTTGTTTCTAGTGAAATTGTCCTGTTACTTAATACTTTGCTTACCTCATGGAATGCATCCTTGTGCTTTTGGATCTCAGGAATATAAATGTATAAAAACAGCTGTGACCACAAACTGAGGGGTCAGTTTATATATTGATTGTAATATGGAATTGATCCCCCACTTAATATCCAGTATGCTTCTGTAGAACCACATTTCAGTTGTTTCAAGTTTTTCCTTCATCTTCGATGATATTGTCCAGCATTCACTGCCATATTGAAGAACTGACATCACATAGCAACCAAGTACTCTCCTACTTGTTTCTCGTGAAATGTTCCTGTCTCTTAATACTCTGCTCAACTTCTGAAAAAGGGCCTTGGCCATTCCAATTCGCCTTCGGATCTCGGTGCCTCATTTTCCGTCTTCCGTTAGAACACTTTCCATCTACATAAATTTTCTACTTGCTTAATTTTAATATCCCCAACGTCTAATTAGAATTTTGGGATCCTCTGTTTGCTGATGTTCCTACATTCCGTTTTCTATATTCTCAAAATAACATTGACAACATTTTGTTTTCGTCGTGTATACTTGTATTTTATGTATATAATTGTTACACACACACACACACACACACACAGACACACACATATATATATGAATTTTAAAGATCAAAATAAATCCACATAAGGATACATACGTACTGTCATCCACCTGCTCAAGTCCATAAATCTATAATATAAATGTATAGAAACTAACATGGCAACAAAATGAGGGATCAGTTTATATATTGATTATAATATAGATTTGATCCCCCACTTTATATCCACGTTATAATTTCATATAAACAGTTGGCATATATATATTCTCCTTGTATGTGTCCTGTCCCTTCAGGACGTAGGCGATCATGGCCTTCCACCTCTCCCTATCCATGGTGGATTTTAGCACGCCTTCTCCTGTTACACCATGCAACCCTCGTTCCATCATCCACCTGATTAGGTCCTTCAAATACGTTATCCGCTGATTTCCTCTGTCCCTTTTCCTCTCTATCTTACCTGTTAGTATCAGGTTCTCCAAGCCCTCCTACCTCATTGTATGTCCCAGGAACTTCAGCTGTCTCTTTCTGATACTCAGTATTAATTTCATTCATTTTTGTTTCCATCATTTCTAAGACCCCATCATTGCACACATACTCGATCCATGATATTCGTTGCATCCATCTGTAGAACCACATTACAAGTTTTTTCTTAATCTTTGATGATATTGTCCAGCATTCACTGCCATATTGAAGAACTGACATCACATCGCAATCCATTACTCTCTTCTTTGTTTCTAGTGAAATTGTCCTGTTTCTTAATACTTTACTCAACTTCTGGAATGCATCCTTGTGCTTTTGGATCTCAGGAATATAAATGTATTAAAACAGTTGTGACCACAAAATGAGGGCTCAGTTTATATTTTGATTGTAATATGGAATTGATCCCCCACTTTATATCCAGTATGCTTCTGTAGAACCACATTTCAGTTGCTTCAAGTTTTTCCTTCATCTTTGATGATATTGTCCAGCATTCACTGCCATATTGAAGAACTGACATCACATAGCAATCCAGTACTCTCTTCTTTGTTTCTAGCGAAATTGTCCTGTTTCTTAATACTTTACCCAGCTTCTGGAATGCTAAAAATAATGAAAATACTGTCTTCTTCTACGTGCCCTGTACTGTCAGGACGTAGGCGGGAATGGCATTCCATGTATCTCTATCCCTGGAGGCTCTTAGCAAGCTTTCTTCTGTTACACCACACAAACTTAGTTCTGTCATCCACCTACTCAGGTCCTTGAATTATGTTTTCCGCTGCTTTCCCCTGTGTCTTTTCCTCTCTATCTGGCCTGTTAGTATCAGATTCTCCGAGCCCCCCTTCCTCATTGTATGTTCCAAGAACTTTAGCTATCTCTTCTTGATGCTCCCTGTCTCTTTTCCTCTCTATCTGGCCTGTTAGTATCAGGTTCTCCAAGCCCCCTTCCTCATTGCATGTTCCAGGAACTTTAGCTGTCTCTTCTTGATGCTCCCCGTCTCTTTTCCTCTCTATCTAGCCTCTTACTATCAGGTTCTCCAAGCCTCCCTTTCTCATTGCATGTTCCAGGAACTTTAACTGTCTCTTCTTGATGCTCCCTGTCTCTTTTCCTCTCAATCTGGCCTGTTAGTATCAGGTTCTCCGAGCCCTCCTTCCTCATTGCATGTTCCAGGTACTTTAGCTGTCTCTTCTTGATGCTACCTGTCTCTTTTCCTCTCTATCTAGCATGTTAGTATCAGGTTCTCCGAGCCCTCCTTCCTCATTGCATGTTCCAGGAACTTTAGCTGTCTCTTCTTGATGCTCCCTGTCTCTTTTCCTCTCTATCTGGCCTGTTAGTATCAGGTTCTCCAAGCCCCCTTCCTCATTGCATGTTCCAGGAACTTTAACTGTCTCTTCTTGATGCTCCCTGTCTCTTTTCCTCTCTATCTAGCCTGTTAGTATCAAGTTCTCCAAGCCCCCTTCCTCATTGCATGTTCCAGGAACTTTAGCTGTCTCTTCTTGATGCTCCCTGTCTCTTTTCCTCTCTATCTAGCCTGTTAGTATCAGGTTCTCCGAGCCCTCCTTCCTCACTGCATGTTCCAGGTACTTTAGCTGTCTCTTCTTGGCTCTCTGTCTCTTTTCCTCTCTATCTGGCCTGTTAGTATCAGGTTTTCCAAGCCCTCCTTCTTCATTGAATGTCTCAGGAACTTTAGTAGTCTCTTCCTTATGCTCAATATTAATATACTTTTTGTTTCCATCCTCATCGTTGCTCACATGCTCGGTCCTTATCGTAAAGTGTCTTTGAAGATATCTAAAAACAACTATTAATTTGCAAGGGTCTTAAAATGTAAATATAAAAAATGTTGAACATCTGTCATTCTAGTTGTAGTTAGAGCCCTCTGGATGATTGGAACAGGGTCCACTGACTGGACTCATTTAAGGAATTCCTAGTAGCTCATTCCGTAAAGAAATACAAAAAAGAAAAAACTTATATCACTGAGGGTACGTTCTATGACCATCATAATATTATCTACAAACAACGTCAGAGCATTTTCATTCATTTACTTCTGGGACCAACACTTAGAAACTACTTTATGGTTGGCCCTGAAAATAATATATTGAACGCTACTAAAAACTCTCCATTTACCTAAGATATCTCACTGATATTCTCAACTGAGGTAAAACATTCATAAACTATGTTGTGGAGTAGTTTTCGCACTGAAGTTTATAATCGTGCTATGTCAGTTGCTAATCGACTTAACGCACTCAAAATGTTAGGAACTTGGTAATCTTCTACTGTAAGCTGACTCCTTGGTATTTGGCTAACTGCCGACTAATATCAACTGCCCAGTAGACTGAACTCCAATAGAACTCTAAAGAACTCCTATGAATTTCCCAAGAACTCCTAAGAACTTTCCCCGTTAACTTCATGTTAACTCTTATTAATATAGGAGGGAGAGTCCATTATTTGAGGAATAGGTGTGTTTTCCCATAAAAAACTACAAAAGAATTTAAAAACAACTCCTTTTTTAAAGTTTTTTTTTTAATCATATCATCCCAAGTAAGGCGAAAACGCCACTGATGCGCAGGGGGCTACGTAAGAGTGAAAAGATTGGAAAAGAGAAAAACCGGAAACCACATCCTAAACAGAAAACAAGGGATGAACCTCTTCACCTGCTCAATAGACGTGGGTGGAGTGTGAACCGGGCGATAGTTTAGTCTATCTACTCCAATTTATACATGAACTTAATAATAATAAAATACTTTTTCTTGATGAATTAATAGACACTGATAATAATGCATTTCTACTTCCGCATAAAAAAAAACAAATAGCATAAACACGAGAACTTTAAACTATAAAAGTCAATTTTTTTTTTAATCATGTCACCCCAAGCAAGTCATTCCATTGCCACAATAGCACAGGGGGTTACATAGAGAGATTGGATATAGGAAATGTCAGAAGGAGGGTGATAGACGAGTTATGATGTACATAGAGAGAGAGTTGGAGAGAATGGGAGGGTTAGTGTGTTAGGAGGTGTCTATTGATCCTACATTTAAACTCCTGGAGGTTGTAGCCGTCGGGGAAGCAAGTATGCAGAAGGGAATTCCACAGGCGGGAAGTGCGAGAAAAGAAGCTGTTGGAGTAGAAATTGCGGTTACATTTCATCGGTTTCACTGTAAAAGGGTAGGACCTAGTTGCCAATCTAGTATCTCGTGCAAATTCACACCTGGGGGGCACCAATGATTTAAGTTCATCAGAGCAGAAGCCATGAAAGTATTTATAGAAGAGGCACAGGGATACCTTTTTTTTACAAAATACTATTATACAAAATTTAATGAACTGTACAAAAGTTAACTCTTCGACGAAAAAGATTTTCTACACTGATTAAAAAAAAACATTAAACACTCTCATTAATGATGAATATCCTAATTATATTGTTAATGAATAAATTAAACGAGCCATTAGAAATATTAGCATAAATAAATTAAAAAAAAACGTTATATTTCCTCAACATATCAATCTCGTATATCGTAATCAAATGCATTCCGACGAGAAAAAAACTAAAAATATCCAATAAGTACTTATATATTCCCCTTTAATCATACTAACAAAAATATAAGACTAATTATACATTATGAAATTTAACATAACCAATTTAATCATGCACAAAATTCCTGTCGACTATTCTTCTGGGCATGACGATAAACTGCATCCGGTAGCAAGGCCTCTGATTGAGAGGTTGTGACGAGCATGGAACCACCTTTTAATTCCTGTTGTTCCCAGGTCAACATTAACCCGGAGTGGTTACACCTGTTAGGGTCCCAGCTATGGGCAAATATTTAACCCCCAAACTGGGGTCGAAAAACTATGAAAGTATAAAAATACTTTTATAGAAAAATATACATTTTTGAAGGAAAAAATTACCAGCAATACATTTTTCTATACAAAACTAGAAAACTTCTTCAGTTTTCTAAAACAAAAAAAGAAAAAAATCATTAAAATGTGATTAACCAATATTTTCACTATAACCAAACTTTAAAAAATACCTTAACCCCCCGCCCGCCCCACATTTTTGGCATTAAATAACCCACAGAGGTTGATATGCCGTTAAACAAATCTCAGATTCAAACTCCAACATTGTATATCACTTTAAATGTTCATTGAAAGTTTGTATCTCACACAAAAATGTTAGTTTGACGACCACAATATCGTCAAGACGTCTTACACTTTCTTTGTCGGATACAATTTCTATTTCACAGCAATGAACGACACACTCCTGTCCACATTCACAACACAAGAAAATACATGTTTCATCAGAACACCAGTATACTACACCATTAAAACAAATTTGAAAAATTTGAAATTCTCGAAGATTTCTATGTAAACAAACAACCAAAAAAGCACTAAACAAAAGTTATTATGAGTGGTAACGTTTCATTTAATCAAATTTAATCCTATTTTGCATTTCTAACTAGCAGTATAGCCCGGCGTTGCTCGGGTGTAATCAAAGCTTTTATATATATATATATATATATACATAAAAAAATCACAAGATCGCCAAAACCTACCGCGGTTTCACACAACGGCCCTAACGAGCCGTTGTGTGAAACCGCGGTAGGTTTTGGCGATCTTGTGATTTTTTTACGTGTCTTTGCTCTACATTGCTTCCTATTTGTTATTCCGCTTTGGTTAGTTCTGTATCGAGCACTTTTTCTTTCTTTGTGGTTGGTTCCGTTTGGGGTTTTTTTTCTTTACTGCGGGGTATTGTATGTATTGTCTGTATTCCGCAGTTTTCTTTTTTTTCTCCCCTCTTGTCCAACGCCTTACAGCGACGGATAGTAACGGAATTAGATTCTGTCTGTTATTTGTTGTCCTTAAAGTTTATTTTCGTATAGTTTTAGGATTTAGATACTTACAGAGTCGGTCTTGTTATTATTTTATATATATATATATATATATATATATATATATATATATATATATATATATATATATATATATATATATATATATATATATATATATATATATATATATATATATATATATATATATATATATATATATATATATATATATATATATATATATATATATATATATATATATATATATATATATATATATATATATATATATATATATATATATATATATATATATATATATATATATATATATATATATATATATATATATATATATATATATATATATATATATATATATATATATATATATATATATATATATATATATATATATATATATATATATATATATATATATATATATATATATATATATATATATATATATATATATATATATATATATATATATATATATATATATATATATATATATATATATATATCGATTTTCTGCACTATTTTAAGAACTGCAACCTTGAAACTTCTGAATATCGTTTCTTATGTCTTTTCTATGACTGTATCAAATTTCATTAAAATCGGACCACTCCTACTATAACCCGATTTTTTCGATTATCGATTTTTGATATTTATCTGGGGTACCTCGAAACAAAACCTAGCTAAGAAATTCGCAGACGCTTATAGTACAACTGTGTAAATTTTCAAGAAAATCGTTTCAGCCGTTACGGAGTCTATAGGTAACGGGCATACACACACACACAGACACGCACATACACATATACACACAAACACACAGACTCAGTTCCATTTATAAATAAGTTTAGATACCTCCCCTACACTTGGGACGCTTGTTTGGAAAAACACCAAATCTACACCAGATAAATTAAAAATATTAAAATAATTATAACAGAGAAACGTTCACGCGTATTTAGAAATAAATCACCACAACAACGACCAAGAGTTACAATATGTTTGTCTGCGCAACTCCCCACTGAGGATGATCTAAGAGGAGATCGAAAACAGTTGGGTAAGAAAAAACTACAGCTTCTTCTTTGATGAATTTCAACTAAAGAACTAGAAAATATTATTATAAAGATAATCAAATATATTATGTCTGGATTATTGAATGAAAAATATTTGCGAATAATTTTATATATATATATATATATTTAAATATATTATGTCTGTATTATTAAATGAAACATATTTGCAAATCATATATATATATATATATATATATATATATATATATATATAATAAATAATATATGCCTGTATTATTAAATGAAACATATTTGCGAAAAATATTATATATATATATATATATATATATATATATATATATATATATATATATGTATGTATTATTAAATTAAACATCTTTGTGAATATATATATGTATGTGTGTGTGTATATATATATATATATATATATATATATATATATATATAATTA
Source organism: Ascarosepion bandense (assembly GCA_037127315.1). Taxonomy (NCBI): domain Eukaryota; kingdom Metazoa; phylum Mollusca; class Cephalopoda; order Sepiida; family Sepiidae; genus Ascarosepion; species Ascarosepion bandense. The sequence continues at coordinate 3,308,464 of JBBBDQ010000705.1, read as the reverse complement.
AATATGTATGTATTATTAAATGAAACATATCTGCGAATATTATATATATATATATATATATATATATATATATATTATAAGAAAGTGACAGGACACGTAGATTTTATACCCACTGTTCAAGCTTTTACTTTTATAAAGAGTGCTCGATACAGAGAAGAGCTTTATATTGTGTGAATCCACTAAATACCTTATTCAGATAAAACAATCCTCTTCAAAAATTAACTAATATCCATGTTTCATCCACAAAATAAAAAAAATAATATTATATTAATAAAATAAAACACATACAATATGAAAAGGTCACTCTATTTCATCCACTCATTAGATAGCAGTCAAATAAAAATTGTCCACCCATTTAAAAAAATCTAAGGTCCAACTATGCGATTTACCCAGTTAGTCAGTTGAGTGCCATACGTGATACACGCTTGGGCGATCATGTCTCGACAGAGACATGACTGACTGGGCAGAAGATTATCCCGCAGTAGGTTGCCATTGCTTTCTGCGGTAGACTGCCGACTAAGGCTATAGAACCCAATCTGTCCTGTTATTTAACCCATAACGGGAAGGAATAGGCGGATTAATACCTTTCCCAAGGGTATTTGCGCGTAAGTGAATGCAATGAATTCAGCTGGAATTCGAACTCGGCTCCCCGATTTCTCGTTCCGAGCCTATATCCAATGCACAACAACGCACATCCGATACAGAAATAAAAAGTGACCTGTCCATAACTAAGCCACCTCGCCCCACTCTCCTAACCCAAATCTCTATGTTTACAAACTGCCGACGGACCAGCATAGACACACTAAATTCCCATCTCCACATCACCTACACATCACATTCCCAAAAATACATCGTTTCCACCATTTATTTTCAGTTCTATATATCACCCGAAAACACGAAAATTTTGTGTAGTGATATTATGCTTTTATAAACCATTGTAGCAACTACTAATCTCTCTCTCTCTCTCTCTCTCTCTCTCTCTCTCGCTCTCTCTCTCTCTCTCTCTCTCTCTATATATATATATATATATATATATATATCCAGTTGGACAGAAACAATAGGTTTACAATTCCAAGTTCTCCGGCATTTACTTATTTTTTATAAAAAGAAGTGCTCAATTAAAGAAATATTGTAGAGCATAATTTAATCAAATTTGTTTTTTTTTTATTATTCAAAATGAATATATTTTACATTGCGACACGGAAATTTCTATGTTTCGAAATTTTTACCTCATCATCAGGCAATGTTAGATGATTGTTGTGAAAATGATTTTCATTTAAATATAAGAAACAATATCTTTGTTATTTATGGATGTGGGAAGACAGAAAAAAATCATTTAAAATAAATTCTTTCTTTACAGTGAAGTTCACCCTTTTTCTCATAGCCATTGAATTTCTAACGAAATAATTAGTTTTCTTATTATCGAACAATGTTTTGTTTGTTTGTTTTTGTTTTTGTTTTTGTTTTTGTTTTGTTTTTGTTTTTTTTTTTAATGTTTTTTTCAAGACCCAAGAGCTACTAATATTTAGATGGGCAAAGGGAAAAGGGCACATTTTATGTGGGAGAGATAACGCTTGATTCTAAACTGAACAGGTTAATATTGGAATGATCGAGAAAACATCCTTTTCTGAAGTCGGTTTCGCAAAGCAGTTCTTCTCCAGAAAGTATTTCACTTACAGAAATCGGAGATGATTTAAGTGATTCGCTCCGATGTGAAACTTATTAGCTCCCTCTTTAAAATCTTGAGCGGTAACATCATTGAATTTACTGTATTTTGCCAGAATGTGTAATTCTTGAAAATATTGATCTAAGGTTTCTCCAGCCTGTTTAGTTCTAGTTGCAAGTACATGCTTGCTGTATACAGTAGTATGCAAAAGTATCAGGACAAGAACTATTTTATATTTTATGAGGCATCAAAACAATTGCGACAATTTACCAATCGCACCTAGTATATATACAGTACTGTGCAAAAGTATTAGGACAAGAACTATTTTATCTTTTATGAGAAATCAAAACAAAGTTTAAAATCAACCCTGTCCTAAAACTTTTGCACACTACCGTTAGTGAGCAAGAATATTAGAACAGGGGTGATTTTCCTAAAAACCTCACAGAAATTCAAATACAAGGTGAAAAGCCAAGTAAATTGCTAATAAATATTGATTATTTAAAACTAAGTGTAAAAGAAATGTATTAAAGTTATATTGAATTTTTCTTATTTTCTATTAAACAAGTTATTTTGAAACTACTCATTATTCTATTATCCTTGGATATGACTGACTTTTTTTCTTATCCCCCCTTCTCGAATTGATAAATCTAATGTTACTTCGCAAGACACACTTTGGGAACAAATACAAGCTGCTTGGCAGGAGATACCATTAGATACATTGCAGAAGCTTGTGATGTCAATGCCTGACAGAATGAAGGCTGTGATCAAAGCAAAAGGCTATTATACTAAATATTAATTTTATTTTGTAACAAGTATTTTTTTCTTGTTAAAGCATTTGTTGAGTAAATCAAATAAAATTACTTTAATTAAATTGTTTATTTTCTGTCAATATGCCTCATAAAGATAAAATAGTTCTTGTCCTAATACTTTTGCACAGTACTATATATATATATATATATATATATATATATATATATATATATATAGTAGGTGCGATTAGTAAATTGTCGCTATTATTTTATTATTTCAAAGTGAAAGGCTATTATACGAAATTTGAAATTTATTTTGTAACCAGTATTTTTTTCTTGTTAAAGCATTTGTTGGTTAACTCAATTAAAATTACTTTAATTAAATTGTTTATTTTCTGCCAGTATGCCTCATAAAAGATAAAATAGTTCTTGTCCTTTTTCTTTTACACAAAAGCTCTCATTAGAAATCGATTAGATTCTTTAAAAAAACTCGGTACATCGCTAAACAGTTCGAATACATTAAATGACACGTAGTTTAAAAGAATATCGAAATCCTCACCCTCGCTTGAGGGAGTTTGAAAACGTTTGGTCCCAATGATTTCATATTTTCTCTGCTCTAAGCGTCTTACTAATCTGAATACAGAATTTTTGGTTTCAGTATTTTATCCATGCATGTGCGTTGTGGTGCGGGGGATATCGGCACGGTACGAGAAAACGGGAAACTGAGTTCGAATTCCAGTTAAATTCGTTGCATTCACTTACGCGCAAATACCCTTGGGAAAGGTATTAATCCGTCACTTCCATCCAGTTAGGGGTTAAATAACAGAACAGATTGGGTTCTATAGCATTGGCTGGCAATCAGTATACTGCAGAAAGTAATGGTAACCTACTGCAGGATAATCATCTGCCCAGTCAGTCATGTCTCTTTCGAGACATGGTCACCCAAGCGTGTATCACGTATGGCACTTAACTGACTGACTGAATATAATATTTGGAATCATGATTAAGGCTTCTACTGGTCATAAAGTGGGGGATCGTTTTTCTATTGTTATGAAGTAATGAACTGATCCCCCACTAATTACTACCTAATAATATAATACATCTCTTATACTTCTAGCTATAAGTCAAGTAACAGGACAGATTGGGTTCTATAGCCTTGGTCGGCAACCAGTCTACCGCAGAAAGTAATTTCAACCTACTACGGGATAATCATCTGCCCAGTCAGTCATGTCTCTTTCGAGACATGGTCACCCAAGCGTGTATCACGTATGGCACTTAACTGACTGACTGAATATAATAGTTGGAATCATGATTAAGGCTTCTACTGGTCATAAAATGGGGGGGGTCGTTTTTCTATTGTTATGAAGTAATAAACTGATCCCCCACTAATAACTACTTTATAATATAATACAACTCTTTTCCCTGTAGCTATGAATCAAATAACAAGACATGTTGGGTTCTATAGCCTTGACTGGCAACCAGTCTACCTCAGAAAGCAATGGCAACCGACTGCAGGATAATCTTCTACCCAATCAGTCATGTCTCTTTCAAGACATGATCGCCCAAACGTGTTTCACGCATGGCACTTAACTGACTGACTGATTTATTACGGTAAAAATACAGTAATTTCGGTGCAAGATCGAAGCGGAAATGGGGTGAGCCTGGTCAACATGGTTCATCCTAGATATAGCTCATCAGATTCACTAGTTATTACAATTTGTCCATTGACCACAGAAACTCATCTATCATCTTCTAATTGTATCTATACCCAGGGTACCACATTTCACGGGAGGGGGTGGCTAAGAAAGTGTGAATAGCGTGACATAAATAATTTTATTTTAAATACCGTTTTTGTTTTTTTTTTCAAAATATATCTAACGGGTGGAAATGAGCACTGATAGATTAGTCTTTAATTTCAGATTGAGTTCAGCCAGTGACTGTTATTTACATGTTGGAAATTTGCATATGAATATATCATCATCATCATCATCATCATCATCATCAATTATTACTACTACTACTACTACTACTACCTCCTACAACAAAAGCTTCTATTACTGAGTCGTGTCCACAAACATAGAAAAACGATCTCACCATATTCCTAACAATAACCTTAATTAAGCTTAGTTTTCAGGCGAAAACCTTTGATGAAGGTATTTCAAAACAAAACAAAAGGAAATAATAATAATAATAATAATAATAATAATAAGAAGAAGAAGAAGAAGAAGAAGAAGAAGAAGAAAATGAATAAGAAACTTTATACACTAATAAAGGAAGTCAACGAATTAAAAATGGCATTTCAAGTGGATGAAGAAGAACAAGTCAGCCATAATCTACTTACTGCAGCAGCAAAGAACCTAACAAAGAAAGCATAAGCAAATGCAATGGACCAAATGCAAAACAGTTGGCAACATACGCCTCTCCCCATGCCAAACAAACGGATATAGACAAACTCCGTTTCAAACCTGAAACCGGAGGTTATATTTTTGCTGCATAAGACCAATGGTTTCTGTCAGTTCTTGCTGTGTGATGGCAGTGAATGCTGGACAATATCACCGAAGATGAAAGAAAAATTGAAGCAACTGAAATATGGTTCTACAGAAGGATGCTGCGAATATCATGGATCGAGCATGTGAGCAATGATAGGCTTAGAGAACCTGATAATAGAAGGAAAACTACAATTGTCTAACTAAACCATAAAATCGTTCTTCTCAGACATTTGGGGACTAAAGAATATTGGATGACGACCTTTATGAAAGAAACTGTACTCAATAAGAAACTATTCAGTAAATAAATGAGGTCAACAAATTAAAAAGGGAATTTCAAGTCGGAGAAGAAATGCAAACAAACCATATATATATATATATATATATATATACCCATAAATATACCCATTGCAGTATCAAAGAACCTAACAAAGAAAGCAGAAGCAAATGCAATGGACCAAATTTTAATAAGTAGTTGGGTCGTGAATTTGATTAGATAAGTTTAGGATGTAGACAAACCCCGTACACACCAGTGGTTATATCATGCAGTTTAAAAACCTGAAAATGGAGACTTTTATTCTTGCTGCATAAGAACGATGGTTTCTAACTAGAAATTGCCAAGCAAACATGCTGAAACCCGAAATTAAAAAATCAGTCACCCTAAGGCTAATCTATATGGTCTCAGATCAAAAAAAGGCAGATGATCCTTTCAGCCAGCACTGTCTTACAAAACCACACTAATCGATCTTCAAAAATACATGGAGACTACAGAAGACTAGATGATTATTTGTGTCAAGGAATATGAAAGAAATAAGAAAATTTATTCAGCGGTACAGGAAGACAACAAATTCCAATTGGATTTCTAAGTGGATGGAGATGTGCAAATAAATCATAATACGTCTACTAGAGCTACGAAGAACCTAAAAATAAGCAAACAAAAGAAAATGCAATTTATCAAATACAGAAACGATATACCTCTTCATTATTAATAATCTGCCCGTACCAAACAATCGAGAGAGTTTTATTCTTGCTGCATAAGACCAATAGTTGCTACCTAGAAATTACCTAGCAAACATGCTAAAAACCCTAAATTAAGTTTCTCCGATGAATATCCAGAAGCATTTGAGCATCTTGTATTACCTGTCACGGTATTAGCATTCACCAAATATAAAAAATCTGTATGACAGAAGTGGGTCAATATATGCATCTGAAAATTTGCAACTTTCACGGAAAGGAAACTGCAAGTAACTTGTATGAATACGAGAGTGGCCCGGTTGCACATATCGGATCTATAACAATTTTACAGCAGTTTATGATACACGCAGAGAGAATGATTAAAGCTAATCACCCATACATCGTGAGCAGTTATAACAAAAGCAGAAGGCACATTTATTGACATGGCCATCCATGAAGATTGTAATGTATCTTTAACGATCTTCAAAAATTATCAAAATACAAGTATGTTAACGTGGAAAATTGGAAAATCTAAACTTATTTATAAATGGAACTTTCTGTGTGTGTGTGTGTGTGTGTGTGTGTGTGTCCCCGATATCTATAGACTCCGAATTTACACAGTTGTACAATAAGCGTCTGCAAGTGTTTTTAGCTAGATTTTGTGTCGAGGTACCCCCGATAAATGTCCAAAATCGAAAAAATCGGGCTATAGAAGGAGTGGTCCGATTGTAATCAAATTTGATACACTCATAGACAAAGACATAAGAAACGATATTCAGAAGTTTCAAGGTTGCAGTTCTTACAATAGTGCAGAAAATCCATAATATATATATATATATATATATATATATATATATAAAGCAAGATGATACACACAGAGAGAATGATTAAAGCTAATCACCCATACATCGTGAGCAGTTATAACAAAAGCAGACGGCACATTTATTGACATGGCAGTCCATGCAAATTGTAATGTATCTTTAACGATCTTCAAAAATTATCAAAATACAAGAATGTTAATGTGGAAAAGTGGATAATTATAAATGAAAATAGAATGTTTCTTTTGTTAATACTGCACAATAACATGTGCATCAAATGAACGGTTCTGGTGTCCAGTTTTTGTGCTCTCTTCCCCATGCTAGTCTCTTCTTATTATTGGCTAACCGAAGCAAAGGCTTCCTGACTGCCTTGTAAAATTTTGCAAAGTAATAACAAAAAAAGAACCATTCTATTTTCATCTAGAATTATCCAATTGGCAATAAATAGTAGAAATAGTATGAGATACATCATTTCTTTAAAAAACTAGGATGGCCTAATAATTATGTCCGGTATATACATATATTAGTCATCCACATACAAGCCTGTTTTGCTGTATCATAGCTCATCAGTGTGGCTAGACACATCCACTTGCTTCTGGCTGGGCTCGAAACTCGACCGATTTGGTGTCAGATCGGAGTCGCTACACCCTAAGCCATAGGCACATGGAATCAGAGAAGAGAAATAATAATAACAAACGAACCATTCTATTTTCATTTAGAATTATCTATTTGGTAATAAATACTAAAAAATTGTATGAAATACATCTTTTTTTAGAAAAACGGAGGTGGTCTATGGCCGGTAGTATATATATATATATATATATATATATATATATATAGAGAGAGAGAGAGAGAGAGAGAGTGAGAGAGAGAAAGAGAGAGAGAGAGAGCAAATTACGGAGTGCGATGGTTAAATTGTTGCTCTTTGCCTTGTAAAATTTTATAAAGTAATAATGACAAAAGAACCATTCTATTTTCATTTACAATTATCCACTTGGCAATGAATATTAAAAAATAGTATGAAATCCATAATTTCTTTTAAAATACTGGGGTGTCCTAACAATTATGGCCGGTAGTGTATATATATAGATTGGTTGATACTTAGTTTTTGGTCCTAATAGGGTTAGACCAGTACACAGTTGTATTAAAAAGTGTTCTATACAATTATATTGTAGAACTTTTGAATATTTTTCATTTTTTAAACGAGTTATTTCGCTAGCCAATAAGGAATGGGTAGCAAAAGAACTTGTTTAAAAATGGAAATATATATATATATATATATATATATATATATATATATCCCTTCTATTAAGCTTATGCAAAAGGAGACAGTATCGAGTTGGCTCAGTTCATTCGAAAGACAATACGAGACACCATCGGCTCAGTTCATTGGGAAGACAGGCAGCCTCGGCTCAGTTCATTCTCTTTACTACCAGTTATTAAACTTTACTACCAGTTATGAAATTTCTTGCTGCGTCTTTGCTCATTAACAATGCATTATTATTTTATTTCATTTATTTATTTTTGCAATAATTATGTCGTCGAGTAGTAAAGAATATATATATTGGGATAATTTAGATTTTTTTGTTTTGTTTTAACCTAAGATACACAATATTAGGTACGCTAATATTGATGTTGCTGTCATTTTAGACGGTATATTTTGTCATCATTTTTAACGGCGCGGACCCACTCGTAAGAATAATAAAATCTCTGGTCTTTAAAGACTGACAAAGTTCATTTAAAAGTATAGAGAAACATTTATTTAAAGAGAAAGACTTCAGGTAAATATTCGTTTTAGGTGCCGACGGCTTTCCCCCTTCAAATCTATCCAAAATAGCATCATTTCTGTGCAAATGTATATGCTGAACTCAAATCAACAATTAGTTATTGAAGAAACTTACCTTTTTTGCTTTGAAAGTCAATAAAAAAAATATATATAGTTCGCACTTTTTCTCTCTCGTAACTCTCAATAAGTCATGTAATTAATTGCAGAATGACGTTCTACGTAGGCAGCAATTTTGGTCGAATTTCGTCCTTTACTGAAACTTCCGGCGATGTACTTCCTGTCTTGAGAGTAATAAGCGTAGAAATACAATAGCGCATTACTTTAATTACCGGATGTACATCACCGGAAGTATCAGTTAATGAAGAAAAATCTGCTAAAAATTCGATCACATGCGCAGTCCGTCATTGTGCAGTTTATCACATGACTTCGTGAGAGTTACGGGAGAGAAAAAATGCAAGATATAGTTCGTTTTTTTTATGGACATTTAGATAACTAACAGTTGCTTTGAGTTCAGCATATACATTTGCACAGAGATAATACTATTTTGGATAAATTCGAAGGGGAAAAGCGTCGGGACTTACAACGAAAATTTACCAGACTTTATTTGTACATTAGGTCTGCAAGGGCAGGTAACTCACGATGAGTTAAAGTAATATTTCAAAAGGAATAATATTATAAAACAAAGAGTAGATTCTCCAGCACTGAGACAGAGAAAAAGAGAGAGGGAGAATTCAAATGAGTGATAACAAGAGAGAGAAAAGCAGAAAGTCGAAAAGCTGAAGGTTGCAAAGAAAAAGAAATTATATAAGCAAATAAATTGTCCGATGACGATATAAGCGTCTTGTACTCGATGACCTATTCGAACAATGCCGATCTCTGAGGTATTAGGGCTCGTTGCTTCATTATAATACAATGTGATTGGGAAACTAATAAAAACGCAAAGAACAAGGAAAAAACGAGACTGCATACATGTTTCTCCGGTCTCCGCTGCAATTTCGTTGGTTTCGAAATGCAGCCAAACAAAAAAACACCAATCATAAGACTTTATTTCTGTTCATAATACGAACATAAAACAGATATTCTACAAATACTTTCACGGCTTCTGCTCCGATGAACTTAGCTCACTGGTACCCTCTATACATGAATTTACTCGAGCAACAAGATGAGCAACTAGGTCCCACCCTTGTACTGTGAAACCAATAAATTATAAACGCAAATTCTACTCAAGCAGCTTCCTTTCTCGAACTTCCCGCCTGTGGATTTCCCTTCCATTTACTTGCTGCCACGACAGCTATAATCTCCAAGAATTTAAATATAAAGTCAATAGTCATCTCCTATCTCAGTAACCTGCATTCTTTCTCTCAAGCACATTTCTCTGTCCACTCCATTCTCATCAGTATTCTCATCCTTCTCTTACTCACTTCCTGACACCCCCTATAACCTGTCACTTTTTTTAATAGCTTTCTTCCGATGTAGCGCCCTGCAAAACAGTGGCAATAAAATGCCTTTCTTGTGGCGATATGATTATTAAAAAAATATATTTATACTATTATAATATGGATATAAAGTGGGGTATCAATTCTATATTACACTCAATATATAAACTGATCCCTCACATTATGACCACAGTCATCCTTCTCTTACTCACTTCCTGACACCCCCTATAACCTGTCCCTCTTTTTAATAACTTTCCTCCTATGTAACCCTCTGCAAAACAGTGGCAGTAAAATGCCTTGCTTGGGGTGATATGATTATGAAAAACATCATAAGATTCTTTCTTTTTTCTTTCTTTCTTTTTTCTTTCTTTCTTTCTTTATTTTTTTTCATCATATCACCTCGGGCAAGACGGTAAGGCCACTGGTGTGCAGGGGGCTACGTAAGAGTGAAAAAATTGGAAAAGAGAAAGCCGGAAACCACATCCAAAACAGGGAACAAAGGATGAGCCTCTACACCTGTTCAATAGATGTGTGTGGAGTGTGAACCGGACGATTTATTTATTTTTCATTCTTTTTTATCCTCTCTCTCCTGCTCATTTCTTCGACCACTTCCCTCTCATCAGCATTCTCATCCTTCTCTTAGCCACTTCCTGCCAGCCCCTATATATAGAACCCAATCTGTCTTGCTATTTAACCCATGGCTCGAGGGAAGCGACAAATTAATATCTTTCCCAAGGGTATTTGTGAATTCAACTAGAATATGCCTAATACACACTGATGTATAAATAAAAATATGGCATTCTTTTTCAATTACAAATATCCAATATTTAATCAAATTTGATACGCTCATAGACAAAGACATAAGAAACAATATTCAGAAGTTTCAAGGTTGCAGTTTTTACAATAGTGCAGAAAATCCATAATATATATATATATATATATATATATATATATATATATATATATAAATAAAAGGCAAGATGCTTGTGTGTGTGTCTGTTTATCAGCCTGTATGCCTGTATTTTTTCAGCACTTTTATTTTAGTTTTTGCTTCGAGTTTGGCCCTAAGTAGGTATAATTGTAGTTCTTAGTCTCAACCATGGTACCATTTACTCAGAGGACTTATTTAGCCTTCAAAATTCAGTTACGACGAAAAAAAATTATTTCATATCGATGCGAGGAAATCAAAATTTTACTTACATTCATTCATTTTTCTTTCAGTCTTCGGTTTCGTTTTAACTGGAAACAACTATTGCTTTTTAGTCTTTCGTGCCAACTTCCAAAGAATCTGAGCTCCAGGACTATGGATTAGTTTTAAAAAATTCATTACACCCGAGCCGTGCCGGGCTATACTGCTAGTCTCAGACAAAATATCACTTAATAACTAGTCACGAGTTCGATGTTGTGCATGTATGTATTCATACAATCGGCAAATTTTCCAAACTTTATTTTTTTCCGATTATTTTCTAATGTTGCCAGAACTAATTTTCATAATTTTATACTTTTAATACAAGACAAGCAGACAACATTAAATAGGATATCTTTCTCTATAGGAGATCATATACTGAAATGCATAAAGAACAAATCACTTAAAAAAAATCAGTTCGTTCTTCGTGAATGACGTCATCAGAAAACGGGGAAACGTCAGAACGAGGGAAAAACAATTTTATAAACAGACAAAAAACGAAATGATTGAGAACGACTACAGCAACTTTTCGATAATATTTAGGAAGAAACAAAAACAGAAAATAAAAATGGACTTTGTAAAGTTCATTGATTTTATAAAACAACTTCTTCGGAAATTTGAAAAAAATTGAAAAAATTGTATAGACAAATCTTGTCGATATTGTTCAATGAAATTTGTTTAAAGTTATTCTGAATCAATAGACAACAATTTAATGATTGCGGATAGTGGGTGATGTGTTGGTGGAATTTCCTTTACGAAACTTTGGAGTCGAAATTCTGTAAGTAATAACAATCAGCCAAATTATAAACTTTACATTTTATATCAATTCTATTAACTCAATATATATATATATATATATATATATATATATATATATATTGAGTTAATAGAATTGATATAAATGTAAAATAATATATATATATATATATATATACATTGAGTATAATATATATAAAATGTAAAATAATATACATATATATATATATATACATTGAGTTAATAGAATTGATATAAAATGTAAAATAATATATATATATATATATATGTATATATATATATATGTATATATATATATATATATATATATATATTCTAAACATATACTGTTAAACATAAGAGAAAATGAATGTCTATTATATTATATCATGAGCCGTTCTAAACATCGTGTTTTGGCTTTAATTTCAGTTGAAAATAACGACAAAATTCTCCGACATTTTGATAATTTTTTATTAAGTTGGTTCTAAACTTTCGACGCTTATGAGACATCTTCAGAGAGGTTACAAGGACGTTAACACAAAAACATCCACCATCAGAGACGATTTTATCTTGTGTTGACATAAAACTTTGCTAAGTTGATAGTCAGTTAAATGCCATACATGATACACGCTTGGGCGGTCATGTCTCAAAAGAGACATGACTGACCGGGCAGAAGATCATGCCGCAGTAGGTTATCATTGCTTTCTGCAGTAGACTGGTTGCCAGCCAAGCCTATAGAACCCAATTTATCCTGTTATTTAACCCATAACTGGAAGGAATAGACGGATTGATACTTTTCCCAAGGATATTTGCTCGTAAGTGAATGCAACGAATTCAACTAGAACATAATAGACATTCATTGTCTCTTATATTTAACAGTATATGTTTAGAAAATTATTTGCTGCCTCGATACACTATATATATATATATATATATATATATATATATATATATATAAGTCATCCACATACACGCCTGTTTCGAAGCTCATTAGTGTGGCTAGACGCAACCACTTGATTTTGGCCGGGATCGAAACTCTACCGATTTGGTGTCAGTCGGAGTCATAGGCGCATGGAATATATATATATATATATATATATATATATATATATATATATATATATATATATATATATATAAGGAAGGCATGGATGCAATAAAATTCCGTATCCAAAAAACACTATTCTTAAAAAAGTGCTCAATACAAATTAAAGCAAAATATAATTATTTAGAATTTATAACATAAATATGTTATAATATTCCTGCAAAAGTAACAATTTTCTTTCGACACTATCTGTGTCTTATCAACTGATGAGGTTTATTTCAATTTGTAGATTTTTAAATGGCTCAAGACTAGCCAAAGCCCCTTTATCAGGGAGGCATTCTTACATAGACAGAGTGGACCAATCGAAATAAAGCAATTTCTAATCTGAAGAATATAAGAACAGACGTTAAAAATAATTTATTGAAGCATTAATGTTATTATTTGATTAAAATATAGATCAGCTTTTAATTTTATTTTTATTAAGAAATTAAAATTCTAAGTTTCACTGTTTCGAAACAAAACGGCTACTTTTGTTGTGATATTATAACATATTAAGGTTATAAATTCTAAATAAATATCATATATATGCACAACCGGCCATAATTATTCGGCTACCCCAGTGTTTTAAAAAAATGATGTATTTCATACTATTTTTTAATATTTATTGCCAAGTGAATAACTGTAAATAAAAATAGAATGTCCGGTAGTATATATATACAAATATATATTAGTCATCCACATACAAGCCTGTTTCGCTGTATCACAGCGCATCAGTGTGGCAATACGCATCCACTTGCTTCTGGCTGGGATCGAGACTCGATCGATTAGGTATCAGTCGGAGTCGCTACGCCCTAAGCTATAGGCCCATGGAATCGGGAAAGGAAAATTTTAACGTGCTGTACATAAGCAGTGTATACACACGCCAGTCACCGAAAGAACTCAATTCATTCCTAAGGAGTAATGCATACATCGCAGATGTGAAATTTTTTTTTTAATTTTATTTTCTAGGGAGCCCAATCGTAATGAGAGCATAATATATTAGTCATCCACATTCAAGCCTGTTTCGCTGTATCACAACTCATCAGTGTGTCTAGACATCAGAACATATATATATATATATATATATATATATATATATATAATAAATTATAATTCATAATAAATATTCACAGCTCTATATATTATATCGAGCACTGTTTTAAATTAATGTTCTGGACGTTGTAAAAAGATTTTTTCTTCGTTCCTTTTTCACTTGAATATATATATATATATATATATATATATTTTAATTCAGATACTTCAATCCAAGGGAAAAAAGCAGGAAGGTAAATTCCAAAAAACCCGATCCTAATTAATATTAAAAGTTTATTTTAATATTAAAAAATGATACAGGAAGAGAGCTCCATGTAATAAAATATTACAGAGCAAATATGTATTATATTAAAAAAGGATTAATTCAACGATGTTGAAAGGTTTTTCTGAAAGGTTTTTTTCTGTTGCTGAGGTGATGTGTCGTTCCCCGTGGGGATCTTCATATCGAAATGGCCATTCAACATCTTTGAATTAATCCTTTTTTAATATAATATATATATATATATATATATATATATATATATATATATATATATATTCTAAACATATGCTGTTAAATATAAGAGACAATGAATGTCTATTATGTTTAATCATGAGCCGTTCTAAACGTCGTATTTTGGCTTTAATTTCAGTTGAAAATAAAGACAAAAATTCTCCAACATCTGAATAATTATTTATTGATTTGCTTCTATATATACAGATTTCTTTAAAAAACGAAATACATCTTCATTTAGTATGGGTTAAACTGCAGCCCAGACTAGTGACTCTTGCATTGGTTGGCGGACACTTAAGGAGAGTTAAAACATATGCGAGGAGGGTTGTTCAGGGTCCTCGTCGCACAATGTGTCCCACTTTTAACATATCAGCTCTTCTGAAAAGTGTGACACGCTCTACTTAAAACTTCATCTCAATAATCAACTCATCTCTGTGGGTCGTCTCACTGTTCATTTTATCAACTCAAGAGTCGGTACTTCATACATCAGTATGCCACCGTAGAACATGTCAAGGTTTATCTGGCATTTGTAGGTTATAAGACACCTTTAAAAAATCTTTTTTACAGGCACATACACACATGTATGTGCGTTGTGGTACAATAGATGTCGACTCGGAATGAGAAATCAGAGATCCGAGTTCGAATTACAGTTGAATACGTTGCATTCACTTACATGCAGATAGGTATGAATTCATCGCATCTCCCTCCAGCTATTAGGATGGATTATGATTTAAAGCCTTGGTTGGCAACCAGTCTACCGCATGAAAATTCGGCAACCTCTTGAAGAATATCTTCTACCCAGTCAGTCATGTATAGAAAGAAACACGATTGCCCAAGCTTGTATCAATTATGACACCTAACTGACTAATCTGGGTAAAAAAAATTCATTAGCCGGACAGATTGTGTTCTATAGCCTTGGTTGGCAACCAGTCTACAGGATGAAAATTCGGCAACCTCTTGAGGAATATCTTCTGCCCAGTCAGTTATGTATAGAAAGAAACATGATCGCCCAAGCTTGTATCACGTATGACGCCTAACTGACTAGTCTGGGTAAAAAAAATTCATTAGCCGGACAGATTGTGTTCTATAGCCTTGGTTGGCAACCAGTCTACCGCAGAAAGAAACGGCAACTTACTACAGTAAAAAAAACTTCTGCCTCGTCAGTCATGGATTGAAAGAGACATGATCGTACCAACGGGTATTACGTATGGTCCTTAACAAATCTTCATCTGGATAAAAGAATTGAATAGCAGAACAGATTGGGTTCTATAGCCTTGGCGTGTAGGGTATGACGATAAACTACAAGTCCTAAACTAAATCTGGCAGTAAGGCCTCTAATTTTGAAGAGTATAGAACCACTTGCTATTCTTCCCAGGTCCACCATGACCTGGGGTGGTAGCAGTTGTTAGGGTCCCAGCTATGGGCAAATAATTAACCCCCAAACTGGGGTCAGAATACTATGAAAGAATAAAAATAGACTTTTATATTGAAAACTTCAGTAATACATTTTTAGAGAAGATAATATCACCTGCAATATATTTTTGAAGGAAAAAAATATCTCCGGCAAGACATGTTGAAGAAAAAAAATCATATATACCAATAATAATTCTGACTATCTACAAAGCCCTCTTCACAAAAATACTTCAATCAAACCTGATCTACAAACAGATTTCATACGAATCTACTGCAAAAGACTTGACGGCACTAGTGTTGTATACCAATAAACAACAAACACGCATATATATAAAAATATAAGTTATATTTTTATTAATGACGATGAACCGTGTAGCATAGGGGACAGAGAATTGAGAGAGCGCGCCTCTAATGGGTTGACGGGAGTGTCGTCGTATCTGTTGTGTCTCTCTCTCTCTCTCTACTGCTACTCTGGTCTGGCGAATCCGTGCGCCGAGGTCTTTTTATAATCTCCAGAACCGGGACTTTTTCTTCCGGTTTTGCCTCGCCCACGCACGCCCACGTAATTCTCAGAGACACCTGTTCTGTTTGCCTCTGTAGCCATTTCCGCTACTGCCGGAAATAAGGTCAAACAAACATCCGTTCCTTTCAACGACCGGAAACGCCCCCGCTTGCATCAGCCTTCCTCGGGTGGGGCCAGATTGTTATATTACACTAGGGCTGATATATTTTTTTGTTTAATCGTTTGATCTCAAGCAAGACACGACTGCAACTGATGCACAGGGGACTACATAAGAAAGTAAAAGTTTAAGGATGAGAGCGACGAGAAAAACGAACTAATTACAGGGGGTTTCAGAGAAAGGGCAAGAGAAGAATGGGTTTACAGCTGTGATGTCTGTTGCGAAGCTAGAGCGAGAAAGAAAAAGAAGAAGATACCCGGGGTAATGTAGAAAGGACGAAGGAAGGACTGGGGTCAAGTGGATAAGAGATGGCAATTAACATTGCATTTAAATTCTTGGAGACTGTAGGAAAGTACGTATACGGAGGCGAGATCCACAGACGGGAAGTGGGGGAGAAGCTGATGGAGTAGAAGTGGTGGCTGCATTTGGTTGTTTTAACTTTAACTGTAGAAGGGTGGGACCTTATTGCCAGTCTGGTTGCACGGGTAAATTCTTGTGTAGGGGGCACCAGAGAGCTAAGTTCATCGGAGCAGGAGCCATGAAAATATTTATAGGAGAGGCAGAGGGAAGCCACATCTGTCGTGAAACAAAACGAACGAATGATCTGTAGCCTTGTTTGGCAACCAGTCTATCGTAGAGAGAGGCGGTAACCTATTGTGAAAAAATTCTCTCTAATAAGTCATGTCTGTTTCGAGACATGATCGCCCAAGCGTGTATCACGTATGGCGCTTGACTGACTGAAATATGCATATACGAATGTGTGTGTGTGAAATAAACACGCAAATAGATATTTTTTTTATCGATCGACTTGATATTATATAAGCTGTTTAATCCTTGTCGATGAATATATCTACATTTGAATGTATTAAAAATTAATCTTTCAAAAAGTTTTTTTCCGTCTGGAACAATCCTACTGTACATATATAAATCTACCATCCGCCCGTGCATTGAATACAGCTGCCATGTCTAGTCGGGTGCTCCTACTATCCACCTGGGTTTCCTTGACAAAATCCAACGGATAATCTGTAATGTAATTGATCCCGACTTGGCAGCTCAGATACAGTCACTTTCTCCCCGGCGCAGAATGGCTTCCCTGTGTCTCTTCTAAAAATAATTTCATGGCTACTGCTCCGATGAACTCAGCTCACTGGTACTCCTATAAATGAATTTACTCGAGCACTAAGATTAGTAACTATGTCCCACCCTTTTACTATGAAACCAATTAAATGTAAACGCAAATTCTACTCCAACAGCTTCTTTTCTCGCACTTCCCGTCTGTGGAATTCTCTTCCGAATACTTGCTTTCCCGACAGCTATAATCTCCAAGAATTTAAATGCAAAGTCATTAGTCATCTCCTATCTCACTAATCTCTCTCATGCTCCTTTCTCCGTCCACACCACTCTCATCAGTATTCTCATCCTTCTCTTACCCACTTCCTGACACTCCCTATAACCTGTCACTCTTTCTCATAACTTTCTCTCATGCTCCTTTCTCCGTCCACTCCACTCTCATCAGTATTCTCATCCTTTTCTTACCCACTTCTGTCACCCTTTCTCATAACTTTCCTCCTATATAACCCCCTGCAAAACAGTGGCAGTAAAATGCCTTGCTTAGGGCGACAGGATTATTTAAAAAAAATATTTATACTGTTATAATGTGGATATAAAGTGGGGGATCATTTCTATACTCTCAATATATAAACTGATCCCTCATTTTATGGCCACAGTTATACTTCTCTTATCCACTTCCTGACACCCCTTATAACCTGTCACTTTTTCTCATAAATTCCCTCCTATGTAACCCCCTGCAAAACATTGTTTGGGGCGATATATATATATAAAAAAAACAAACATCTGAAATACAGACAGTATAAAAAAAAGATATCTGAAATACAGACAGTATA
>JBBBDQ010000705.1:3207500-3285000 GCA_037127315.1 Ascarosepion bandense | reverse complement strand
ACCGTATTTACATTGTTTGGACTATTGTCCTCATCTTTGTTGCCATTTATACGACGTTTAATAATAGATCATTCTATTTGTCTATATTTCTGAGATGAGGTAGTATTTACAGTATTTACATTATTCGGACTATTGTCCTCATCTTTGTTGTCATTTGTACGACGTTTAATAATAGATCATTCTATTTGTCTATATTTCTGAGATTAGGTAGTATTTACAGTATTTACATTATTCGGACTATTGTCCTCATCTTTGTTGCCATTTGTACGACGTTTAATAATAGATCATTCTATTTGTCTATATTTCTGAGATGAGGTAGTATTTACAGTATTTACATTATTCGGACTATTGTCCTCATCTTTGTTGCCATTTGTACGACGTTTAACAATAGATCATTCTATTTGTCTATATTTCTGAGATGAGGTATTATTTACCGTATTTACATTGTTTGGACTATTGTCCTCATCTTTGTTGCCATTTGTACGACGTTTAATAATAGATCATTCTATTTGTCTATATTTATCTGAGATGAGGTATTATTTACCGTATTTACATTGTTTGGACTATTGTCCTCATCTTTGTTGCCATTTGTATGACGTTTAATAATAGATCATTCTATTTGTTTATATTTCTAAGATGAGGTAGTATTTACAGTATTTACATTATTCAGACTATTGTCCTCATCTTTGTTGCCATTTGTACGACGTTTAATAATAGATCATTCTATTTGTCTATATTTCTGAGATGAGATAGTATTTACAGTATTTACATTATTCGGACTATTGTCCTCATCTTTGTTGCCATTTGTACGATGTTTAATAATAGATCATTCTATTTGTCTATATTTCTGAGATGAGATAGTATTTACAGTATTTACATTATTCGGACTATTGTCCTCATCTTTGTTGCCATTTGTACGACGTTTAATAATAGATCATTCTATTTGTCTATATTTCTGAGATGAGGTATTATTTACCGTATTTACATTGTTTGGACTATTGTCCTCATCTTTGTTGCCATTTATACGACGTTTAATAATAGATCATTCTATTTGTCTATATTTCTGAGATTAGGTAGTATTTACAGTATTTACATTATTCGGACTATTGTCCTCATCTTTGTTGTCATTTGTACGACGTTTAATAATAGATCATTCTATTTGTCTATATTTCTGAGATTAGGTAGTATTTACAGTATTTACATTATTCGGACTATTGTCCTCATCTTTGTTGCCATTTGTACGACGTTTAATAATAGATCATTCTATTTGTCTATATTTCTGAGATGAGGTAGTATTTACAGTATTTACATTATTCGGTCCATTGTCCTCATCTATGTTGCCATTTGTACGGCGTTTAATAACAAATTATTCTATTTGTTTGTATTTCGAGATGAGGTATTATTTCAGTATTTACATTATTCAGATTATTGTCCTCATCTGTGTTGCCATTTGTACGACGTCTCGGACGTTATACACTCCGGCCTTCTTCAGGTGTTAGGGATCACTGGAGTATATAAACTCTATTCTTTGCTTAATGCTTCTTAGTTACTGCGACTTGAGCCAAGGAGTTGTGAGTTCAATAACTGACTACTGCAGCGGTGAATAATTAACTTACTGGGTTAGATGGAGATAACTCTTGATTCCAGAATTTGCATTAGGCAAGGAATGGAGTTTTTGTCATATTCCTCCTTCTCGAATTGATAAATCTTATGTTACTTTACAAGTAAGTTAAAATTATTTTGTAACAAGTATTTTTTTCGTTAAAGCATTTGTTGTGTGAATCAAATAAAATTACTTATATATATATATATATATATATATATATATATATATATATATATATATATATATTAGGTGCGATTGGTAAATTGTCGCAATCATTTTGATGCCTCATAAAAGATAAAATATTCCTTGTCCTAATACTTTTGCACAGTAGTGTATATATACTAGGCGCGATTTGTAAATTGTCGCAATTATTTTGATGCCTCATAAAAGATAAAATAGTTCTTGTCCTAATAGTTTTGCACAGTACTGTATGTATACTAGGTGCGATTGGTAAATTGTCGCAATTATTTTGATGCCTCCTAAAAGATAAAATAGTTCCTGTCCTAATACTTTTGCGCAGTACTCTCTCTCTCTCTCTCTCTATATATATATATATATATATATATACTAGCTGCCTCCATTTTTCAGTATCAATATTCGATACCTGATTTTAAAATGAAATTTTTAAAATTAAAAAACATTCTTGAAGATTTTATTTTAGATTTAATTAAATGCCTAATGATCAAATTTATTATTTCCGTTCAGTAAAAAATTCTGGTGTATTTCAGATAAACTTTATAGAGATTTGAAATTACATTTAATTTCAATTTCTTAAATTTTCTTAAAAACGGCCATTTTCTTAATCTTAAATTTGTAAACAAAGAAAAATGTATATTTTTTAAAAAGATTTCAAAAGATTTCTGACACTTTATTTTAGTAAAATTAGAAAATTGAAAGTTACACTAAACTGATTTAAAAGGAGACATTACTTACTTATAGCATAAAAAGTAATATACAACCAATTATTAAACATTGGTCGTGTTTATCCGATCGAAGGTTTGACGGATTCGTGAATGATTTGGTGATGACAAGTTGTACGCATGACCAAACCGACAATTTTCATAAATCTAAGTGTAGGGACAGAACTTAAATTACGTAATAATGGCACTTTCAGTCTACCATACATGAAAATAAGGTGAAAATATAATAAATTAAAAATTACTTTAAAAAAAAAAATAGCGTAACTACGTTTATTCATCTTTGTAATTTTGGACTCGTAAATTTCGTTTTCAATTAATTACTATATCAGATTCCATAAAAGTGTTAATACAGAATTTTACACGATTTTAAACTATTATAAATTATTATAATTAAAATGTAAAAAAAAAAATGAAAACCTTGTAAAAATTTATTATTCATCAGAAAAAGTTTATTTCTTCAGACAATAATGTCCTTAATATTACTTATTTCAAAAAAACAATTAAAAGCTTTTCTAATTAAGTTATGTCATAGTTTTATTGGATTCTTTATTTTCCAATTCAGAGCAGATTTCCAGTTAAATAGTACAAATTTGAAAAAAAAAGTAGTTCATTTGCAATCTCTAATGAAGAAAAAAAACCCAAATTCCATAAAAGGAAGGTTCTGTGCGAAATTTAATGAAATTAAGTGGGGGGTAAAACATTAAAAGAAAATTTTTTTACCAATATTTTCTAAAAGAAAACATTTCAAAAATAATTTCATTAATTTGTGAATAAGTTCTGAAAATTTCATTACAATCGGACAATTATTTGATTTGTACAAGAATTTTCAAATTAATGTGTTTTCAACAGAAAAAGCGCAAAAAAAATCAATGTTAAATTTTGTAGAAGACGATGACGTAACCAAAATTTCGAACGTGTTAGAAAGGATTAAAAAAAAATTAAAAATAATTAAAAAATCATTTGATTTTTCCTCTTAATAATAATATCAACATTTAGACTATAAAACTTTATTTTCGTTAAGTTTGTGGCGTTTTGCATTACGCTATACTGTTTTCTTCCCGTGAAAAAGTGGAGGTACCTAAAGGTGCGATTGGTAAATTCTCTCAATTATTTTATTATTTCAACGTGAAAGGCTATTATACGAAATATTAAATTTATTTTGTAACAAGTATTTTTTCCTTGTTAAAGCATTTGTTGAGTAAATCAAATAAAATTACTTTAATTAATTTTTTTATTTTCTGTCAATATGCCTCATAAAAGATAAAATAGTTCTTGTCCTAATAATATTGAACAGTACTATATATATATATATATATATATATATATATATATATATATATATATATATATATATCGCATAGTGATGATCCACGTATACTGTCTTAATATGTATAGGAAAGAATATTAAAACGTTTTCGCTTCAATAAGCACAAACTTAATATACGCCAAAATAATCAATATTCCACAGTAGGAGCACATTTCAATCAACCGGGTCACAGCTTAGAAAATTGCAAATGTGTACTAACAGACTCCAATTTTAGTTCGACATACACACGCAGAAAGAAAGAAAAATATTGGATTTTAAAATTAAATACACACAAGCTAGGGTTAAATAGGGACTTAGGTGCTTTGCATCTTTACAAATACTTCAATAACTAAACTTTTTTTAGATACATTTAAAAACATTTTTTTATCTAAAACAAATTTACAAGCATTATTAAAGATAGGTTTACGTTTGCAAACATAATTTTAAAAAAATCTGTCGCTTTCAACGTCATTTGATGTTAAAAAAAAAAACTCTCTCCACAAACGTGTCACGTGATGCAAACAAACGCGTCACGTGATGTAAACAGACTCTTCACTGACGCTCTCGCGAAATCTCGCGAAATACGTTACTAATTCAAATTTTAAAATCATTTGTTTCTGATGAAGGACCGAGGGCGGTCTGAAATATAAAATATAATAGTAGAAATAAAGAAATACTGTCAAAAACATACATTTTTAAACTCAAAACGTTTTAATATTCTTTCCTATATATATATATATATATATATATTAGGGGCGATTGGTAAATTGTCACAATTATTTTGTTATTTCAAAGTGAAAGGCTATTATACCAAATATTAAATTCATTTTGTAACAAGTATTTTTTCATGTTAAAGCATTTGTCGGGTAAATCAAATCAAATTACTTCAATTAAATTGTTTATTTTCTGTCAATATACCTTATAAAAGATAAAATAGTTGTTGTCCTAATACCATTGCACAGTACCATATATATATATATATATATATATATATATATATATATATATATACATATATATATATATATACATATATATATACACACACACACACACACATATATATATATATATATATATATATATATATCACATGTATATTCACGCAAGAACGTATATATGAACACAGGCGCATATCTTGTACATAAAAGAGCATTAAGTATATCGAGTGGAAATGATATGGTTCTTGCTCGTAGTTTATCAGTGTTCGAAGTTATCGTTAACAGTTGCGATCATAATTATCTACTGTAAGAAATAACAGCCATTGGCTTAACATTAAAGACTGTATATCTGATACAAAAAAAAAATCTAATATCATCTATGAAATAAAGTGTGTCAGGTGCGACGTGAGGCCCAGACAATTTCGGCAGACGCACAAGCATAATTATCACAACAAAATGAGCAAATCAACCAACAAAGCCAGTTTCGCTCTAACTTTTCTTTTGAATTTTATTACTTTACATAACAATTGCAATAGAAATGAAGTCAATGAGAAAGCAATTCTTCTACTCTCGTATGTGTTTAACAGTATTAAAGAAAACAAGTGCGAAAGATGTCTAGAATAGCGTCTCAATGACAATACGAAGACGAAGGCTTGAAAAAGATACTCAGACTATCGATCAATATTGGCTTAAAAGCTACCACAGAAATTATGATATTCAATTAGCTCTAACGTATTATTCTCGCCGCTTATTTAATAACAGATACACAAAGTGGATATCGGCTCGGAACGAGAAACCGGGGAGCCGAGTTCGAATTCCAGTTGAATCCATTGTATTCACTTACGCGCAAATACCCTTGGGAAAGGTATTAATCCGTTTCTTCCTTCCAGTTATGGGTTAAATAGCAGGACAGATTGGGTTCTATAGCCTTGGTCGGCAACCAGTCTACCGCAGAAAGCAATGCCAACCTACTGTGGGATAATCTTCTGCCCAGTCAGTCATGTCTCTTTCGAGACATGATCGCCCAAGCATGTATCACGTATGGCACTTAACTGACTGACGGAATATAATAGTTGGAATCATGATTAAGGCTTCTACTGGTCATAAAGTGGGGATAGGTTTTCTTTGTTATGAAGTAATAAACTGATCCCCACTAATTACTACCTAATAATATAATATATCTCTTATACTTCTAGCTATGAGTCAAGTAAAAAGACAGATTGGGTTCTATAGCCTTGGTCGGCAACCAGTCTACCGCAGAAAGCAATGCCAACCTACTGTGGGATAATCTTCTGCCCAGTCAGTCATGTCTCTTTCGAGACATGATCGCCCAAGCATGTATCACGTATGGCACTTAACTGACTGACGGAATATAATAGTTGGAATCATGATTAAGGCTTCTACTGGTCATAAAGTGGGGATAGGTTTTCTTTGTTATGAAGTAATAAACTGATCCCCACTAATTACTACCTAATAATATAATATATCTCTTATACTTCTAGCTATGAGTCAAGTAAAAAGACAGATTGGGTTCTATAGCCTTGGTCGGCAACCAGTCTACCGCAGAAAGCAATGCCAACCTACTGTGGGATAATCTTCTGCCCAGTCAGTCATGTCTCTTATTCTCGCCGCTTATTTAATAACAGATACACAAAGTGGATATCGGCTCGGAACGAGAAACCGGGGAGCCGAGTTCGAATTCCAGTTGAATCCATTGTATTCACTTACGCGCAAATACCCTTGGGAAAGGTATTAATCCGTTTCTTCCTTCCAGTTATGGGTTAAATAGCAGGACAGATTGGGTTCTATAGCCTTGGTCGGCAACCAGTCTACCGCAGAAAGCAATGCCAACCTACTGTGGGATAATCTTCTGCCCAGTCAGTCATGTCTCTTTCGAGACATGACCGCCCAAGCGTGTATCACGTATGGCACTTAACTGACACAAAGATTATTCATTCTAAAGCCAGTATTAATTGGAGGATGTTAAAAATCATTTGTCCCTTATTACCATTATTATGTTGTCATTTCTCATCATATTTCGATGTCTGCTATGGTCGCACTACCTACCAAGTCTGCGGGAAGACCTAAAGCAGGTCGTGGCCTGTTGCTATGGCTCCATTTTATGTTTTTTCTATCTCCTCTAACATCCCTAGCGTTACATAGACAAAGTTCTTCTTAGTGTGTGGGCTGTACTTAACAAGACAATTTTTTGTATATCTCTTAAGCTTGGGTTTCCAGGGATTTTTTCAATGTGTTGTTTTGTTCCTTTTTTATCATTCCAAGTGCACCTACTATCACTGGTACGATTCTTGTTTTCAATTTCCACATTTTTTCTATTTCAATTTCCAGGTCTTTTTATTGTGACTGTTTTTCGAATTCCTTGGTCGCTATGTTACAATCCGCTGGACAAGTCATATCAATTAATAGACAAGTTTTTTTTTCTGTTTTTTTAACAATAATGTCGCCCTATTTACTTCAATTTTTCTGTCTGTGTAGATGGTGTAATCCCATAGAATGGTGACATCTTCTAGTTCTGTAATAGACGATGTCACCATTCTATGGGATATGCACCTACTATCACTGGCTCGAGTCTTGTTTATTATTATTATTATGTCATTTTTCATCATATTTCGATTTCTGCTTTGGTCTCACTACCAACCAAGTCTGCGGGGAGACCTAAGGCAGGTAGTGGCGTGTTGTTATGACTCCATTTCATGTTTTTCTATCTTCCCTATCATCCCCAGGATTACATAGATAACGTTTTCCTTAGTGTGTGGGCTGTACTTAATAAGACAATTTTTTGTATATCTCTTAAGCTGGGGCTTCCAGGGATTCTTTCAATGTGTTGTTTTGTTCCATTTTTTATCATTCCAAGTGCACCTACTATCACTGGCACAACTCTTGTTTTCAATTTCCACATTTTTTCTATTTCAATTTCCAGGTCTTTATATTTTGACAGTTTTTCAAATTCCTTGATTGCTATGTTACAATCCGCTGGACAAGCCATATCAATTAATAGACAAGTTTTCTCCTTCTGGTTTTTAACAGTAATGTCTGGCCTGTTTGCTTCAATTTTTCTGTCTGTGTAGATGGTGTAATCCCATAGAATGGTTACATCTTCTATTTCTGTAACCGGTGCTGGATGATGTTCATACCAGTGTTTGTTTGCAGCTTTTCCATAATGTTTGCACATTGCCCAATGTAAATATTGCCCAACTCTATCGTGGCGATTTTTATATTCGTTTGGGGCAAGCACAGAACAGCCTCAGATTAGGTGGTCTATTGTTTCTTGGTGTTTATCACAAAACCTGCATTTTGGATCCATATTATTATGCATAATATTTGCCTGAAAGTTTCTCGTGAAAAGACTTTGGTCTTGTGCTGCAAGTATAAATCCTTCAGTTTCAGACTTTAATCCAGATGCACGTAACCATCGATGAGTATTAACTTTGTCAACATTGGATTTATTGGCACGTACTGGATATTGGTCATGCAGAGGTTTGTCTTGCCAGCGCATGTTTCAAGAGCTTTATCTTTGGCTTTCATTTTCATATTTTTTGCCGCAATAGTTGGTTCTTGGCTACTGTTTTGCTTTTCTACAGAATCTACTAACTGTAAATCTTGTTTGTATTTACTGCCTTCTTTTATTATTGAATATTTTTTCTTTCTTTCTTCATGTTGCCTTACTAATTGTATCATCCAATCCTTTGTTGTTTCTATGTATGTTAGTAAGCCAATAGTTGTTGTCTTGTATGACAATTCCAGCTGAATAAGACCTCTTCCACCTTCTTTACGGGGTATGTATAGACGGTCTACATCAGCCTTTGGATGATGCATCTTATGCTTAGAAAGAAGCTTTCTTGTTTTAGCATCCATTCGCCTGATGTCGTTTAGAGTCCAGTTTAAGATGTTGAAGCTATATTGGACAACTGGGATTGCAAGGCTATTAATGGCCATAACTCTGTTCTGTGAATTTAATTCAGTTTTTAATATCATTCGTAGCCTTCTATAGTACTCTTTACGCACTATTTCTTTCATTTTTTTATGGTGAATGTTTTCGCTCTCATTTACACCTAGGTATTTATAAGCTTCTTCTGGTTTCAATTCTTTTATTGTTACAGCAGGGTCTAGGCTAATTGAGGATGTTTCTTGTATTGATCCACGTAAAACTGTAACTTTAGCACATTTATTGAAATTAAATTTCATTCCAATGTCTTCGCTGAAGCATTTTACAGTTTGCAGAAGACCTTCCAGCTCATTATCATTCTTAGCATATAACTTTAAGTCATCCATGTAAAATAGATGGCTTATTTTCTTTTGTCCTATTTTATAACCACATTCTGTCTTATTAAGTTGACTGGTTAGTGCTATTAATGATATGCAGAATAGTAAGGGAGATAAAGAATCACCTTGAAATATACCTCTTTTGATGTTTATTTCATCAGACTTATAGGTTCCATTTATATGATTGAGGTAAAGGGTTGTTTTCCATATAGACATGCACTGTTTGATGAAATTGATGATGACGGGCGATATCTTGTATATATTTAAAGTCTTTAAAATCCAGTCATGTGGCACACTATCGAATGCCTTTCGGTAGTCTATCCAGGCAGTACTAAGATTTTTCTTTGTATTGTAGCAGTTTTCCAGGATCATTTTGTTAATTAGCAATTGGTCTTTACAACCATAACAGCCACGTTTGCACCCTTTTTGTTCAAGCGGTAACATGTCATTTCTTTCTAAGAATAAATATGTCTGCTTTGTTAAAATAGATGTTAATAGTTTATATGTTGTCGGAACACATGTAATTGGTCTGTAGTTTTTCGGATTTTTTGTGTCACCATTCTTGGGTAGAAGAAATGTAATTCCTTTTGTCAACCATGCAGGAATTTTAGTGGGGTCGTCAACCATTTCTTGAAGTTCTTTGGCTAGTTTTTTATGTGATGCGCTTAAATAATATAGCCAAAAGTTAGGAATTTTATCTATGCCTGGGAATTTCCAATTGTGTGTTTTTTTTTGTGCATATTTAACATCATCTTCTGTAATTCCAGACCATGCCTGTTCGGGTTTATTTTTCATTCGTTCTGTCTCTTGCGTAATCCAATATACTTCCTTGCTAAGTTCTTTAGGGCAAGCCCATATCTTTTCCCAGAACTGTGTGACTTCTTCCATTCTGGGGGGTACTGTCACTTCAATTCTTTTTTTTCCTATTTCCCTGTAAAATCTCTTTGTATCAGTCTGAAAAATCTTGTTTTCTCTGTAAAATCTTGCTCTTTTTTCATAGCGTCTTATTCTTTGAGCCTTCAGTTGGATTTTTTGCTTTATTTTTTCTTTATTTGATAAGACGTCATTTTCATTCTTGATGTTATATTTTTTACGGCTCTTCTGCTTTTCCTAGTTCTTACATTTATTCGTCTACTCAGTTCATCCAATATTGATAATTCACTTCTAAGTTGTTCTATTTCTTTTTCTATTTTTCTTTTCCAAGGTGGAACTTCACGTCTACGAGACTGCCTTGTTTTTATTTTAATATTTAATTTTTTTGTTGCTGCTGTTGCTGATGCATATATTATTTCGTTAAGATTTGTATGAGGGTCTTCATCCAGTATTGATTTCAGTGCTGCATTGTACAGTTTAATAGTTCGGAGGTTTTGTTTTGTTGGTTGGAATTTTGGGAGCTGTTCACGTTCCTCCATTGTAATACTTTGTACTTGACTTAAATGGTTTTTTATTTCTATCTTGGCTTCCTGTATATTGTTCTTATTTTCCGTCAAATAATTATCTTCGATGTGTTCTGAGCTAATTTTATTTTTGTGTTTTAACTGACTCAGACTCAGATCACACCTTTCCAGCACTTTTAAACTTACATCATTATCTTCGCAGTGATTTGCGTGTTTCACGGTTTCTACATTATGACCTGAGATTTGTTTGATGTTATTACTTTTTATTTCTGGTTCCGGTTCCTTTTCAGATTTTGTTGATTCGACTCTTCTTGTTGCAATTCTTTTAATTTCATGAATTTCGGCCTCTGTTAGTCGGTTATTACGAATAATGTACCTACGTACATTGGCCAATTTATTTTCGTCAATATACTTTCTATTTGCTTGACCAACTTTTTCACGCCAAATGTCATATGTTTGGCGAGTCACGTTTTTTTGAGGTTTGAGTAACGCTTCATGAAATGCAGTCATAACGACTTTGTACTCCTCACGAGACCATTTTATTTTTTCTTTCTTTAAATATACGGTTGTAGATCTAGCTGGTGAATTTTCAGGACCATCATTAGGATTATCCTGGTTGTGGGGACCTGAAGATACATTCTTTGTGTAGGAGTTTGTTCCTATGGCAGATTTTTCGACCTCAGGTAGGTTCCCTCCTGAAGGACGGGCTCCCTGTTTATCCACTGGAAGAGCCATACTGGACTTTTTATTTCTATTTGTATTTTTCATGTTTTTCCCACGAGTGACGCACGGGTCCAAAAGTCCACCCAAAGTTGCCCGGCACGTTGGGTAACGGTCTTTTACAAACAGGGTCCCGAAGCCTGTAGGGAATCGTTTGTGACCTCATAACGCAGTAGCCATTCACTCCTCGGCACGATTAACACCTTGAGTTGCGGGTTGTTGTTCGGAGTTTTCCTTCTCCTAAATGGGCTGCCAAGCAACATCTGACATAGACGCGATTGGAATTCAAGGAGAAAGACGGCTCAACGAAACAAAACATCAATATTACTAGAGTAGTTTGTTTAAAAAAAAAAAAAAAAAATTTAAAATATCTTAAGAAAAAAAAAATCATGTTTATATTAAAACAAAATTTCATATTGAGAAATATTATTATTATTATTATTATTATTATTATTGTCACTTAATAGAAACTCGCGATTTTAGAAAAAAAAATAAGAAGAGAAAGTATGCAGTGCTTGAGAATTTTCAACAATAGGACATTAAAGAGGCTCGCTTAGCATTTTATTACAAGCTTCTGAAATTTCGACAAACATCTTAAAGTGCAGATTCTTTTAAAAAAAAGTTCAGAATCTACCGAATTTGTGACCCTTAAAACTTATGCGAGTAGTTACATATAGAACTATATATATATATATATAGAACTACTAACTTCCTAACCGGGGGAAAATGAACAGAATGACAGGTGTGTTCCATAAAAATTTATGCTAAGTTATTTGATTAATTCCTCTTAGCAACGAATCAACAAATGGAAAATTCCAAAACAGGCAAGATCACCATCATATTTTTTACATTTCAGCTGTATAACTTCACGCTGACTGCTTTTCATTGATTTTGACGTGTTGGTTACCACTACAGCCGTGTTTTCAAGAAAAACGACGTATGTCCAAAGATATATGATATGTTGCACATTTATTTTAATATTTTTACACATGTAAAACAATGTTTAAAAATAACTAGAAGACAAGTGTACTGACGAAATAATGTTAGACATTTTTTTTTATAATCGTGTCGCTCCAAGCAAAGCATTTTACTCCCACTGTTGTGCAGGGGGTTATATAGGAGAAATGTTATGAAAAAGAGTGACAGGTTATAGGGGGTGTCAGGAAGTGAGTAAAAGAAGGATGAGAATACTGATGAGAGCGGAGTGGACGGAGAAAGGAGCATAAGAGAGAGGGTGCAAGTCAGTGAGATAGGAGATGACTATTGACTTTACATTTAAATTCTTGGAGATTGTAGCTGTCGGAGAAGCAAGTAAATGGAAGGGAATTCCACAGGCGGGAAGTGCGAGAAAAGAGGCTGTTGGAGTAGAATTTGCGTTTACATTTTATTGGTTTCACAAAAAAGGGTGGGCCATAGTTGGTAATCTTGTGGATCGAGGAAATTCATATACACTGGTTACCAGTGAGCTAAGTTCGTCGGAGCAGTAGCCGTGGAATTATTTGTAGAAGAGACACAGGGAAGCCACACTGCGCCGGTGAGAAAGTGACTGTATCCAAGCTGCCAAGTTGGGATCGATCACATTACAGATTCCCCGTTGAATTTTGTCAAGGACACCTAGGTAGATATCAGGGGCACACGACCTGATATGGCAGCAGTATTCAATGCTTGGGCTGATGGTAGATCTATATATGTGCAAGATTGTTTCAAACGGAAAAAACTTCCTGGTCCTACACAGAGAACCTTTCTTACAATTTTCTTCCCTTTTTCTTTTCTTGAGTGTTTAAAATATTCGAAGAGTTACATCAGTCATTTTTTTTATTACTATCATTATTATATTATTTCTGCTATGGTCGCACTACCTACCAAGTCTGCGGAAAGACCTAAGGCATATCATGGTGTGTTGTTATAGCACCATTTCATTTTTTCTCTATCTCCCATAACATCACCAGCGTTACCTGGACAACGTTCTCCTTAGTGTTTGGGCTGTACTTAACAAGACAATTTTTTGTATATCTCTTAAGCTGGGGTTTCCAGAGATTCTTTCAATGTGTTGTTTTGTTCCATTTTTTATCTTTCCAAGCGCACCCACTATCACTGGTACGATATTTGTTTTCAATTTCCACATTTCTTCTTTTTCAATTTCCAATTTTATATTTTGACATTATTATTATTATGTTGTCATTTTTCATCATATTTCGATTTCTGCTATGGTCGCACTACCTACCAAGTCTGCGGGTAGACCTAAGGCAGGTCGTGGTGTGTCGCTATGGCTCCATTTCATGTTTTTTCTATCTCCCCTATCATCATAGCGTTACATAGACAAAATGTGGGCTGTACTTAACAAGACAATTTTTTTGTATATCTCTTAAGCTGGAGTTTCCAGGGATTCTTTCAGCGTGTTTTTTGTCCCATATTTTTTATCATACCAAGGGCATCTACTATCACTGCTATATCCTTGTTTTCAATATCTACATTTTTTCTATTTAAATTTCCATGTTTTTATATTTTGATAGTTTTCCGAATTTCTTGGTTGTTATTTTACAATCCGCTGGACAAGCCATGTCAATCAGTTGGCAAGTTTTTTCTTTGTCGCTTTTGACAATAATGCCCGGCCTATTTGCTTCAATTTTCCTGTCTGTGTAAATGGTGTGATCCCATGAAAAGGGAATATTTTCTATTTCTGTAAACGGTGCTGGGTGGTGTTCACACTATATTTTCCAAAGTGTTTGTCAATTTCCCCATTGTAAACATTGCCCCACACTATCGTGACGATTTTATATTCATTTGGGTCAAGTCCAGAACATTCTTAGATTAGATGGTCTATTGTTTCTTGGGATTTGTCACTGAACCTGCATTTTGGATCCACATTATTATGTATAATATTTGCCGGAAAGTTCCTAATGAAAAGACTTTGGTCTTGCGCAGCAGGAATAAAGCCTTCAGTCTCAGACTTTAATCCAGATGCACATAACCATCGATGAGTATTAACTTTGTCAACATTGGATTTATTGGCACATTCTGGATATTGGCCATGCAGAGGTTTGTCTTGATAGCGTTGTTTCATCTATTCAAGAGCATTATCCTTGGCTTTCTTTTTCATATTTTCTGTCGCAATAGTTGGTTCTAAACTTCTGGTTTGCTTTTCTACAGAATCTAATGAGTGTAAAACTTATTTGTATTTACTGCCTTCTTTCATTATTGAATATTGTTTCTTTGTGTTTTCATGTTGTTTGACTACTTGTATCATCCAGTCTTTTGTTGTTTCCATGTATGTTAGTAAGCCAATAGTTGTTGTCTTGTATGACAATTCTAGCTGAATAAGACCTCTTTCACCTTCTTTACGGGGTATGCATAGACGGTCTACATGAGCATTTGGATGATGCATCTTATGCTTAGAAAGAAGCTTTCTTGTTTTAGAATAAAGCCTTCAGTCTCAGACTTTAATTCAGATGCTCGTAACCATTGATAAATATTAATTTTATTAACATTGTCTTCATTAGCACGTTCTAGATATTGACTATGCAGAAGTTTGTTTTGCCAGCTTCATCTGTTCAAGAGCTTTATCATGGCATTCTTTTTCATACTGTTCCTGCAATAGTTGATTCTTGGTTTTTGTTTTGACTTTCTACAGAATCTACTGAATGTAAATCTTGTTTGTATTTACTGCTTTCTTTCGTTATTGAATATTGTTTCTTTCTGTTTTTATGTTGTTTGACTAATTGTATCATCCAGTTTTTATTGTTTCCATGTTAGTAAGCAATAGTTGTCATGTATGACAATTCTAGCTGAATAAGACCACTTCTACCTTCTTACAGGGTATGTATAGACGGTCTACATTTGGATGATGCATCTTATGCTTAGAAAGAAGCTTTCTTGTTTTAGAATCCATTCCTCTGATGTTTAGAGTCCAATTCAAGATGTTGAAACTATATTGGACCACTGGGATTGCAAAGTCATTAATGGCAATAATTCTGTTCTGAGAATTCAATTCAGTTTTTAATATCAGTCGTAGCCTTCTATAGTACCTTTTACGCACTATTTCTTTCATTTTTTGTGATGAATTCTTTTACTCTCATTTACACCGAGGTACTTATAAGCTTCTTCTGGCTCTAAATCTTTTATTGTTACAGCAGGGTCTAAGCTATGGTTTGTTGTAGCGATCATCGTAAAACTATAACTTTAGAATATTTATCTAAATTGAATTTATTCCAGTGTCTTCACTGAAGCATTTTACAGTTTGCAGAAGACCTTCCAGCTCATTGTCATTCTTAGCATACATCTTTAAGTCATCCATGTAATATAGGTGGCTTATTTTCTTTTTTAAGCTATATTATATTTGCATACTGTCTTGTTAAGTTGGTTGGTTAACACTATTAGTGATATGCAAAATAGTAAAGGATACAAAGAGTTACCTTGAAATATTCTTCTGTTGATGTTTATTTCACCAGATGTATAGGTTCCATTTATATGATTGAGGTAAAGTGTTGTTTTCCATATCGACAGATTGTTTGATGGATTTGATGATAACGGATGATCCTTTGAACATATTTAAAAATTTTAAGATACAGGAATGTGGTAGCACTATACAGGTAGTGCTAAGATTTTTCTTTGCATTGAAGCAGTTTTCCAAGATCATCATTTAAACAGATAATTGTTGTTTTTTTATATCTGTAACAGCCGATTTTACGCCCTTTTGTTAAAGCGGTAGTATGTCATTTTCTCCAAGAAGAAATATGCCTGTTTTGTTAAAATAAATGTCTGTTTGTATGTTGTGGAATAACATGTAATTGTTTTGTATTTTTTTGGGTTATTTGTGTCACTATTCTTGGGTAGAAGAATGGAAATTTCTTTGGTCATCCATGCAGGAATTTTAGTGGGATCGTTAACCATTTCTTGAAGTTCTTTGGTTGCTTTTTTATGTTTCTGTATTTAAATAATATAGCCAAAAGTTAGGAATTTTATCTATTCCTGGAAATTTTCAATTGTGTGCTTTTTTCAGTGCACATTTAATATCCTCTTACGTGATTCCAGCAAATGTCTGTTCTGGTTTATTTTTCATTCGTTCTATCACTTGCGCAATCCAATCTACTTCTTTGTTATGTTTTTTAGGGCAAGCCAGAACTGTATAACCTTTTCTATTTTGTGGGGTACTGTTTCTTCAATTCTTTTTTTACCTATTTCCCTGTAAAATTTCTTTGTATCGGTTTGAAAGACCTTGTTTTGTTCGTAGAATCTTGATCTTTTCTCATAGCGTCTTATTCTTTGAGCCTTCAGTTGTATTGCTTGCTTTATTTTTTCCTTAGTTGATAGGACTTCATTTTCATTTTTAACGTTGTATTTTCTTTCGACTCTTCTGCCTTTTCTAGTTCTTACATTTATTCCTCTTGTCAGTTCATCGAATACTGATAATTCACTTCTAAGTTGTTAGATTTCTTTTTCTATTTTTCTTTTTCCATGTTGGATCTTTATGTCTGCGAGACTGCCTTGTTTTTAATTTGATGTTCAATTTTTTTGTTGCTGCTATTGCTGATGCATATATTGCTTCATTGAGATTTATATGAGTGTCTTCTTCATCCAAAATTAATTTGAGTGCAGCAATATAGAGCTTAATAGTTCCTAGATTATGCTTTGTTTCTTCACTGTTTTCTTTGTTTCTAACGAAGATTTTCTGTTTCTTAATACGTTGCTTAATGTTTTGAAAGCATTTTCTCATTCCGTACCATGCTTACGCTGACTAATAATTCAGATATTTGGGAGCTGTTCTCGTTCCTCCATTGCAATATTTTGCATCTGACTCATATGGCTCTTGATTTCTTCCTTGGCTTCTTGTATACTTTTCTTGTTTTCCGTAAAATAATTCTGTTCAATATGTTTTGAACTCGTTTTATTGCCGTCTTGTAACTAATTTAAAACACTTCTAAATTTTCAGCATTATCTTCACAGCGATTTGTGTTTATCTCGGTTTCTTCATTATGACCTGTGGCTTGTGTCCTGTTACTTTCTTTTTTCCGATTCCGGTTCCGGTTTTGTTGATTCGTCTATTCTGGTTGCAGTTCTTTTTATATCTTTGATTTTGGCCTCTGTCAATTGGTTATTTCGCATGATGTACCTTCTTATATTGGCTATTTTATTTTTGTCAGTGTATTTTCTAATTGTTTGTCTAACCTTCTCTCGCCAAATGTCATATTTGGCGAGTGATGTTTTTCTGAGGTTTGAGTAACGCTCCATGGAATGCAGTCATAATTACTTTGTACTCCTTAAGAGGCCATTTTATTTTTTCTTTCATTAAATGTACAGTTATGGATCTAGCTGGAGAATTTTCAGAGCCATAATTAGGATTATGCTGGTTTTGGAAACCTGAAGATTCATTCTTTGTGTAGGAGTTTGTTCCTATGACAGATTTTTCGACCTCAGGTAGGTTATTTCCTGAAGGACGGGCTCCCTGTTTATTAACTGGAAGAACCATACTGAACTTTTAGTTTCTATTTTTAATTCTCATTTTATTCCCACGAGTAACGCACGGATCCAAAATTAGACCCAAATTTGGATAACGGTCGTTTACAAACAAGGTTCCAAAGCCTGTAAGGGATAGTTCGCTAACTCATAACGCAGTAGCTATACACTCCTCGGCACGATTAACACCTTGAGCTGCGTGTTGTTGTTCGGAGTTTTTCTTCTCCTAAATGGTTTGCCATTTCTTCACTGTCTTCTTTGTTTCTAACGAAGATTTTCTGTTTCTTAATACGTTGCTTAATATTTTGAAAGCATTTTCTCATTCCGTACGATACTTACACTGACTAATAATTCAGATATTCACTTAATATCAATATTTTATTTACATCACGGGCAACCCTCTCCAGCCCATTTGTATTGCCCACGCCAATAGCCCCTTACGACTGGATTTTAAAATCTTACACCGCATATGTGAACATTGTGTTAATACTAGATTAGGTGCAGTGACAAAGAATTGAAAAATAAATGTTTGTGCAAAATAAACAAATATTCCTCAGTTGGGCTATGGTTTTCCTGCTTAATAAAATCAATGATTAGATAGATAGATAGATAGATAGATAGATAGATAGATAGATAGATAGATAGATAGATACTAAGCAAAAAAAGATAGATAGATAGATACTAAGCAAAAAAAGATAGATAGATAGATAGATAGATAGATAGATAGATAGATAGATAGATACTAAGCAAAAAAGATAGATAGATAGATAGATAGATAGATAGATAGATAGATAGATAAATAGATAGATAGATAGATACAAACAAATGAGATAGATAGATAGATAGATAGATAGATAGATAGATAGATAGATAGATAGATAGATACTAAGCAAAAAAGATAGATAGATAGATAGATAGATACACACCAATGAGATAGATAGATAGATAGATAGATACTAAGCAAATGAGATAGATAGATAGATAGATAGATAGATAGATAGATACAAACAAATGACATAGATAGATAGATAGATAGATAGATAGATAGATAGATAGATAGATACTAAGCAAATGAGATAGATAAATAGATAGATAGATAGATAGATTATGCCGAGATAGATAGATAGATACACACAAATGAGATAGATAGATAGATAGATAGATAGATAGATAGATAGATAGATAGATAGATACTAAGCAAATGAGATAGATAAATAGATAGATAGATAGATAGATTATGCCGAGATAGATAGATAGATACAAACAAATGAGATAGATAGATAGATAGATAGATAGATAGATAGATAGATAGATAGATAGATAGCTACTAAGCAAATAGATAGGAGGTGAGACTGTTTTGAGCTTTAATCCTTTGGTTTTTCTACTATTGTTTGATTTCTGAAATTGTTTAATCGATTGTTTTGCTTGCTCTCGATCGATGTTTGAATTTAAATTAATTCTTTTCTATTCTTAATTGCTTTCTATAAGCATTTAACGATTCTTTTTTTTTCTCAAGACCAATGTTCAGTTACCAAGATATTTTTCTCTCGTTATTTTCATGTTTTTCTTTGTTTTGTTTTTTGTAATCGCTACTCCAGATTTAATTTTCTTCAAACGATTCAGTATTGATTCCTATTGAGAAAACATTTACTAACGCCATTTTCCAAATAACTACGGGGTAACCCGCCATATTTGCTACATTAATGTGCAATAATAAAGAAAAGAAGTAATGAAAAAAAAAAAAAAAGACAAGAGAATCGACCTTCACTCGGTTTGTTACCAAGATCAGTTTGTTTAGCTCTAACCACCATTTTGGCTATCAAGTAAATATTTTCTTCGTGGAAAACATTTCTTTCTGGTTTCGTGTTAAGCAAATTAAGCAAAGCATCTTTCAAAACAACATGTACTAATTGCTGACATTAGGACATATCTGAACATTTCAATTATCGGGAAGCATTATGGTTAAATATGGAATTATTTCACCCCTCCCCAGCAAGGTAACAAAGCCTCTAAAGCGACAGGGGTTACTCAGCAGAAATAACAGAAACAAAAGGTGGTAGGGCAATTAAAAAAAAAGCCCTAAAAGTAACAGAAGTTAATGAATATGTTCTTCACCAGTGGTCGCCAGATTTGTGGCCACCCTCTTCACCCGACTGCAACCTCCTTGACTATTTCTACTTGGGGTGTGATTGAGGCCAAGCACAACAAGCACGCCGACAACACGGTCGACTCTCTAAAAGCTGCCATCGTGGAGGCGTTGGCCGCTATGGACAAGCACAGTGCGTATGTCTCATTTCGCGCCCGACTTGAGATGGTCGTCACCGCCGGCGGAGATAATATTGAAAAAGTATATATATATATATATATATATTAATAATTACTTTGTTTTTAAACCCGACTCGAAAAAATCCACCGAGTATAAACGCGGGGTGGGGTGGAGGAAGAAATTGAAATTAAAAAAAGAAACAAACTAAGTACTTGAACATACGTCAAAGTGCTCGTTGAAAGAAAAAAACCCGAGACGAGAACCCTAACACTAAAGCGCTCAATACAAAAGTAGAGCAAACGTTGCCTTGACGATCCGTTAGGTGAAACCTAGGTAGGTTCGTTGACTATAAGTTTATTTTATATATATATATATATATATATAATTCGAAGTAAAGAGGACTCAAGGTTTATTTTTATTTTTTGAGTGCTCTGGCATTTATTTTATTTTAAACAGTGCTCAATATAATGAGTATCATAGAGCTTAATATAATATAATTATATGGTTATGTCAATTTTACATTGCG
Source organism: Ascarosepion bandense (assembly GCA_037127315.1). Taxonomy (NCBI): domain Eukaryota; kingdom Metazoa; phylum Mollusca; class Cephalopoda; order Sepiida; family Sepiidae; genus Ascarosepion; species Ascarosepion bandense. The sequence goes on along the minus strand of JBBBDQ010000705.1, from coordinate 3,264,581 downwards.
ACATGTAAATTTCTATGTTTCGAGATTAATTCTCATCATCAGGCAATTTTGGTGTAGTTGCGCAGACGATTTACATTTAAATGACAAATACTTTCGGTTTACTGTGAATGTATGTGTGTGTGTGTGTGTGTGCGTGTGTGTGTGTGTGTGTGTGTGTGTGTGTGTGTGTGTGTGTGTGTGTGTGTGTGTGTGTAATTAATACCTCTGTTTATATATGTGTGTATACCCATCCCATGTATATTTAATAATTCACACACACACACACACACACACACACACACACATATATAATATAATATAATTATATGGTTATGTCAATTTTACATTGCTACATGGAAATTTCTATGTTTCGAGATTAATTCTCATCATCAGGCAATGTTGGTGTCGTTGTGCAGACTATTTACATTTAAATGACAAATACTTTCGGTTTACTGTGAATGTATGTTAACTGAACTGTTTAGATATGTCTTTAAAAATCTCTGACCTGCATTTTTTGAATGGAGGTTTACTTGTGTCTCACCTTGTTTTATGCGATAAAAAGTTCATTTAAAATTAAAAAAAGAATTAAAAGAGATTTGAAGTTAAAAAATTATCTTTGATAAATCTCTCCCAAACTTGAAGCAACTGAAATGTGGTTCTACAGAAGGATGCTGCATATATCATGGACCGAACATGAGAGCCATGATGAGGTTTTGGAAAGGAAAGAAACGAAAAGGAAATTAATCCAGAACATCAGAAAGAGACAGCTAAAGTTCCTGGGGCATGCAATGAGGATGGAAAGCTTGGAGAACTTGATACTAACAGGCCAGATAGAGGGAAAAAGAGACATGAGAAAACAGCGGATAACATATTTGAAGGGCCTGCGCAGGTGAATGACAGAATGTCGGTTGCGTGGAGTAACAGAAGAAAGCGTGCTAAGAGCCACCAGGGATAGGAAGACGTGGAAAGCCAAGATCGCCTACGTCCTGAAAGGACAGGGCACATAGAAGAAGAATATATATGCCAACTGTTTATAAGAAATTATAATGTGGATAAAAAGTGGGGAATCAAATCTATATTAAAATCAATATATAAACTGATCCCTCATTTTGTGGCCATGCTAGTTTCTATACATTTTATTCTAGATTTATGGGCTTGAGCAGGTGGATGAGAGTACGGGGGTTGCGTGGAGTAACAGGAGAAAGCGTGCTAAGAGCCACCAGAAATACGGAGACGTGAAAAGCCATGATCGCGTAAGTGGATAAGAGATGGGAATTGACATTGCATTTAAATTCCTGGATGTTGTAGCCGTCAAGAAGGCAGGAAATGCGAGAAAAGAAGCTGAGGAGTAGACATGTCGCCTGCATTTGGTTGATGTAATTGCAAAAGGCTGGGACCTTGTTTTGTTTTATGAGTTCATTGAAGTAAATGACGAAACAGGTAATAGGAAAACTTTGTTTGACTTTGTCATTTCTTTTTCTCAATATTGTTCTGAATATATAAAAGAATTATATATTGTTATCTTAATATATATATATATATATATATATATATATATATATATATATAATTATGTAGTTATGAATTAATTGTACATTGCGAGACGGAAATTTCTGTTTCGAGACGCTGCTGTCGGTTGTGCAGATGATTTATATTTAAATGACAAAAACCTTTGGTTTGCTGTGTATGTATTTGGGAAGATATAAAAATTTACATGTGTGTTTCTATTGGCTAATAAGAGTGGAGATTCATTTTGGGATTTGGCCCCAAAGCATACATATTAACCAAATTTTTCTCTTTTTCTCTTTTTTCCTCCCTCATCCAACCCTTTTCCCTTGTTTCTTTTCCCTCCTTGATGGTCAAGATATTAACCTGCCTTTAACCTGATCTTATCATTTTCCATTCTTTTCCTTCAGTTTTATTACTTTTGATGTGATATTCTCATTCAGCACCGATTCTATATTTTTTAAACTTACTTATCATTTTTAGTCTATTTATTTATTTGTTGTAAAGTTTTTTTTAAAAGGAAAGATTTTTTTATAAAATATAATTTTTTGGTCTATCTATTAATTTGTTGTCAAGTTTTTTTTTTATATAAAAAGAAAGATTTATTTTAAAAAATAATTTTATGTTCCAATTTATTTTTATATAGTTCATCAGTAATTATTTTCCTTAAGCACTTGTTGGTTACATGGATGTTATTTCATTTAGATTTTATCCATTTTCTAATGTGAATATTTTGCAATGTCTACATATGACATTAATTTCGTTGCGTTTATTTAATAAATTTTTATTTTTAAGGGATTTAATTATAAATAGTTTTTCGTATAAACATAGTGAAAATGGTTCATTTAAGGACTTACAGGTTTTAGCTTCTTTTAGAATTTTCCACTTTATTGTGGGTGTTTTTTTTCCCTTTAGGTCGCAATAATCAACGGTTTTTTGTTATTTAAATGTAAATCATCTGCACAACCAACATCAAACATTGCCTGATGATGAGAACCTATCTCGAAACATAGAAAATTCCGTGTCGCAATGTACAATTAATACATAACTACATAATTATATTAAGCTCTATAATACTCATTATATTGAGCACTGTTCATAATAAAATAAATGCCAGAGCACTCAAATAAAAAAACCTTGAGTCCTCTTCACCTGGAATTATATATATATATATATATATATATATATATATATATATATATATAATTCCAGGTAAGAGACTCAAGGTTTTTTTTTTATTTTGAGTGCTCTGGCATTTATTTTATCGCTCATTTAGTAATGAATTAAAGCACTCTGGCTATTGGGCGTGTATAATGATAATATACACGCTAAAAAGTCAGCCTTCTTCTACCGAGCGCCCATAACCCAGAGGTAGAATCGCCGGCTGACACCACTTCGGTCGGGTGTCAATCCTGAGTTAAAAAGCAATCGGAGTCTTACCGTACTGATGAGCTGTGATACAGCGAAACAGATCTGTCTGCGGATGACTATATATATATATATATATATATATATATATAATCATTTCACTCCTGATGTGCAGGGGCTACACAAGAGAATAAAAGTTTAGGCAGGAAGAGAGTCAAGAGAAAGACGAACTAGTTACAGGGGGTATCAGAGAAAGGGCAAGAGAAGGATGGGAACACATGTATGAAGATAGTTTCGAAGGTGGAGAGAAAGGAAAAGAACAATATACACGGGGTGATGTAGAAAGAGTGAAGAGAAAGACGAACCAACTACAGGGGGTGAAAGAGAAAGTGCAAGAGAAGGATGTGAACACAGGAGTGAAGACAGTTGCGAAGGTAGCGAGAAAGGAAAAGAACAAGATATACGGGGTGATGTAAAAAAACTAGAGTCAAGTGGATAAGAGATGGGAATTGACATTGCATTTAAATTCCTGGGGGTTTTAGCCGTCAGGGAAGCAAGTATTACTGCTCCGAAAGTTCGTAGGATATATGTTGTGGTGCAATAGATATTAATACAGAATGAGAAATCAGAGAGCAGAGTTCGAATTCACTCATGCGCGAATCTCCTTTGGAAAAGTATGAATCCATCACTTCTCCCCCCAGCTATGGGTTGAATAGCAGGACAGATTTTGTCCTATAGCATTGATTAGCGATCAGTCTACAACAGGAAGAAATAGCAACATACTGCAGGAAAACTTTTTGTCTAGTCAGTCATGGATCGAAAGAGACATGATCGCCTAAGGGTGTATCATATATGGTAAGTAATTGACTGATTGAATGATCCTAGTAATCGTAGAAATCAAATTTGTGGAGAAAGAGAAATAAAGGCAAATCATGCGAGACGAAACAGTAAATAACACCGAACCATTCAGTATGAACGAGACAGAAAGCAATTTATAACAATCAATTAATGGGGGATAAAATGAGCAAGCGTGGTTGGTGTATAAAATTTCTCGACCTGAAATGTTTAATTGTCTGTGTCTATTTTTTTTCAGGACCATGTGCTGGTTGGGAAGTCGCATTTTGCGAAACGTCAGCGACGAACCGATGAAAATGATGTCAAGCATCTCAAACAATATCTGGAGAAAGATATTTCACCAACGTCCCTTCATTTCATTATTTTTTTTTTTCGAAATAATTATATTTTATTTTATTGTATATATTAGGAAATTTTTAATCTGTTCAACTTGTACAGCGAGAATATTTTGAGTATCCTAGAACTTATGCCTGGATTCATAATCGAAGGCCACAATTTAAACAACCTAAGGTACGCAGATGATAGAGTGCTGACAGCAGACACAGAAAGGAAACTACAAGACCTCCTGCAGAAGGTAGCTGAAGAAAGTAACAAAAAAGACTACAAATAAACTGCAGGAAAACCGAATGCATGCTCATCAGCAAAAAGAGCAACCCAAAATGCCAAATACAGGTCGGGGATACTCAAATCAAGCAGGTACAAAAATTTAAATACCTGGGAAGTGTTATAACAGAAGACGGAAAGTGCGACACCGAGATCCGAAGGCGAATTGGCATGGCGAAAGAAGCATTCCAGAAGTTGAGTAAAGTATTAAGAAACAAGACAATTTCACTAGAAACAAAGAAGAGAGTACTGGATTGCTATGTGATGTCAGTTCTTCAATATGGCAGTGAATGCTGGACAATATCATCAAAGATGAAGGAAAAACTTGAAGCAATTGAAGTGTGGTTCTACAGAAGCATACTGGATATAAAGTAGGGGATCAGTTCCATATAACAATCAATATATAAACTGGCCCCTCATTTTGTGACCACACCTGTTTTTATACATTTATATTCCTGAGATCCAAAAGCACAAGGAAGCATTCCAGAAGTTTATCAAAGTATTAAGAAACAAGACAATTTCACTAGAAACAAAGAAGAGAGTACTGGATTGCTATGTGGTGTCAGTTCTTCAATATGGCAGTGAATGCTGGACAATATCATCAAAGATGAAGGAAAAACTTGAAGCAATTGAAGTGTGGTTCTACAGAAGCATACTGGATATAAAGTAGGGCATCAGTTCCATTTTACAATCAATATATAAACTGACCCCGCATTTTGTGGTCACAGCTGTTTTTCTACATTTATATTCCTGAGATCCAAAAGCACAAGGATGCATTCCAGAAGTTGAGTAAAGTATTAAGAAACAGGACAATTTCGCTAGAAACAAAGAAAAGAGTACTGGATTGCGATGTGATGTCAATTCTTCAATATGGCAGTGAATGCTGGACAATATCATCAAAGATGAAGGAAAAACTTGAAGCAACTGAAATGTGGTTCTACAGAAGGATGCTGCGAATATCATGGATCGAGCATGTGAGTAATGATGAGGTCTTGAAAATGTTTTAGGTATTTAAAAAATATCTTAGCTACTTTTAAATGCATTTTAGATCTTTTGTAAAGTCTCATAGGATCATTTTTAAAAAAATATTTTCTAGTTTTAAATATTTTCAGCTCGTTTTAAAATCATCTAAGCTCTTTTTAATATTCTAACACATCTTAGCATATTTGCTCGTTTCAAGACTTCCTACAGAAGGTAGCTGAAGAGAGTGACAAGAAAGGACTAGAAATAAACTGCACGAAAACCGAATGCATGGTCATCAATAAAAAGGTCAGCCCCAAATGCCAAATACAGGTCGGGGACACTAGACACAAGCAGGTAGAAAAAATTTAAATACCTGGGCAGCGTTTTAACAGAGGACAGAAAGTGTGACACAGAGATCCGAAGGCGAATTAACATGGCGAAGGAAGCATTCTAGATGTTGAGTAAGGTACAAAGAAACAGGACAACTTCGCTTGAAACTAGGAAGAGAGTACTGGATTGCTACATGATGTCTGTCCTTCAATATAGCAGTGAATGCTGGACAATGCCATCAAAGATGAAGGAAAAACTTTTCAACAAAGTCTCCCAGCAGTGTCACACACTTTTCCCATCTGTGCACAAGTTTCCGTATTCCCACAGCGTAAAAATCTTTGGACTGATGTCTCAGCCAATCGCTCACAGCAGTTTTGACTTCATCGTCATTTTCAAACTTCGTGCCTCTCGGAAACGCTTTCAAGAGACTAAACAGATGAAATTCTGAAGGAGCAAGATCTGGGCTGTAAGGAGGATGAGGGACAACTCGACCCTCTTCTGTTTGTGCTCTGCGGTACGCATCTTTGGCAGCCACCAGCAGCTGACCTTCGAGTAGGCAAGGACATCATGGACAATTTTGAGTGCTGTCCCAACAGAGAGGCTCAAAGTCCTTGCAATGTCATCCACTGTCACTCTTCTGTCAGACTGAATGAGATCATTGACTAATTCGATCACCTCAGGTGACCTCACTTCTGTAGGCCTCCCAGGCCTGTCTTCATCCTCAACACTGCTCCGTCCTTCTTTAAACAATTTAGCTCACTTGGAGACATTTTTGGCTGAAACATGTGGCACCATACACAGTCAACATTCTCCTCTGAATTTCAACTGGTTTGCACCCTTCAGCAACCCAAAACTTGATAACTGTCCCCTGTTCAATCCTGGAGCATGCTTCTTGGTCGGCCAACTTTGTTAATCTCCAAAACACTCAATATTTTTTTTCAATCTGCAAAAAAAATTAAATCCTTTGAAAACGAAGCAAAGGAAAAAATTTTAAAAAAATGTAAGCTTCTATCTGTATTAGAAGTCCTTAATACCGAAAAATTCACCTTATTTATTGAATGACCTCGTAGAAGTCCTTATACCGAAAAATTCACCTTATTTATTGAATGACCCTCGTAGAAGTCCTTATACCGAAAAATTCACCTTATTTATTGAATGACCCTCGTAGAAGTCCTTATCGCGAAAGATTCACCTTATTTATTGAATGACCCTCGTAGAAGTCCTTATAGCGAAAAATTCACCTTATTTATTGAATGACCCTCGTAGAAGTCCTTATGCCGAAAAATTCACCTTATTTATTGAATGACACTCGTAGAAGTCCTTATACCGAAACATTCACCTTATTTATTGAACGACACTCGTAGAAGTCCTTATACCGAAACATTCACCTTATTTATTGAATGACACTCGTAGAAGTCCTTATACCGAAACATTCACCTTATTTATTGAATGATCCTCGTAGAAGTCCTTATCCCGAAAACTTCATCTTATTTATTGAATGACCCTCGTAGAAGTCCTTATACCGAAAAATTCCCCTTATTTATTGAATGACCCTCGTAGAAGTCCTTATACCGAAAAATTCAACTTATTTATTGAATGACATTCGTAGAAGTCCTTGTACCGAAACATTCACCTTATTTATTGAATGACTCTCGTACATTGATTCCTGTGTAGCTTACTATTTTGATTGTGGAAGTATACGTAGTATATAGATTTTAATTTCTGCTATACTCCACGAAAAATAAGAAAATTCTTATTCGTTTCTAATGCGAGCAAGATTTGTTTGCAGAAATTGAATTTCTGTTCGATCATTTTCCATAATGATTAAATCTCTGTCAAATCATATCAGGGACTTTAAATCTCCGTCGGTAAAATAATGAAAATATGTCAGAAAAAAAAGAAATTCTGTCAGTTTTCATCAGGATACATCCATCAGATCCCGGCATTGTGATTATGCTTCAGTTTCTGCCAACTTGAAACTTCGTCACTTTCCGTCAAAAAAAGAAATTCCATCAGTGTCCTCCAAAAATTATTTCAAACATGTTCAAACATAAAGAAATTCTGTCAGAAATAATCCCCATCGGTTTCGGTTAGAAATAATCTACTTGAATTTTCGTAAGAATAGATTCCGGTTATTTTTCGTCAGGACGAATTTCCATCAGTTTCCGCCAGTATTTTCATCACTTTCAGTTTAAAAAAATGTTTCCGACATAGCTAATCTCATTCAGTTTCCGTAAGAAAAGTTTCTCGTCATTTTCCGTTATGACGAATTTCCGTTAGTTTCCGCCAGTATTTTCGCCACTTTCAGTTAAAAAATTTTCGGACATAGCTAATCTCATTCAGTTTCCGTAAGAAAAGTTTCTCGTCATTTCCGTTCTGACGAATTTCCGTCAGTTTCCGCCAGTATTTTCGCCACTTTCAGTTTAAAATATGTTTCCGACATAGCTAATCACATTCAGTGTCCGTCAGAAAAGTTTCTCGTCATTTTCCGTTATGACAAATTTCCGTCAGTTTCCACCATATTTTCGCCACTTTCAATCTAAAAAAAGTTTCCGACATATCTAATCTCATTCAGTTTCCGTAAGAAAAGTTTTTCGTCACTTTCCATTATGACGAATTTCCGTCAGTTTCCGCCGGTATTTTCGCCACTTTCAGTTTAAAATATGTTTCCGACATAGCTAATCACATTCAGTTTCCGTCAGAAAAGTTTCTCATGATTCTCCGTTTTGACGAATTTCCGTCAGTTTCCGCCAGTATTTTCGCCACTTTCAGTTTAAAAAAGTTTCCGACATAGCTAATCTCATTCAGCTTCCGTAAGAAAAGTTTCTCGTCATTTTCCGTTATTACTTTTTTCCGTCAGTGTCCGCCAGTATTTTCCGCCAGTTAGAAAAAAAAATCCGATATAACTAATCTCCGACAGTTTCCGTAAGAATAGATTCGCGTTAATTTCCCTCAGGAAGAATTTCCGTCAATATCCGCCAGTATTTTCGTCACTTTTAGTTAGAAATAAATATTTCCGACTGAACTAATCTCTGTTAGTTCCGTAATAAAGGGTTCTCGTCTTTTTCTGTCAGGAAGAGTTTCCGTCAGTATCCGCCAGTATTTTCGTCACTTTCAGTTAGAAAAAAATTTCCGACAGAACTAATCACCGTCAGTTTCCGTAATAAAGTGTTCTCGTCATTTTCCGTCTGAAAGAATTACTTTCAGTTGCCTTCAGTTCTAAACACTACCTATATTATAAATGAAATCATCGGCAAAAACAGACAGATCTGCAGAAATTTAACGAATAGAATTGTGGTGATACCGAGCAAAAGCGATGGACCGGATGTTTGTGCTTTCATGACCAAAAAGCAAATGACAAAAAGTCGTCGCTGCGCCGCCAGCTCCGCTCAGATGTTCCGGTTGAAAACTAAAAATTAATTAAATATTAAATTTCCAGTTCGCGAGCCTACGCGAATTTTATTTATCAGCCAATGGGAAGCCCAGAACCAAATACAAGTGTGAAATCCCAAATGAGCTGCTGTGATCTAAAAAGTCGAAATAGAGAGCCGATACAGAAAGCATCGCCAGACAGACCGACGGAGACAGACGAGCGTGATTAGTATCTCCCTTGACTTAAGTCAAGCGGCTACTATGCTCGCCTTCCTTCATCTCTCCTTATCTTCTTCCCTGCCTCAAAAAAAAAAAATTACTGGCCTAAAGAGCGAATACATCAAAGACAATCCTTACTTATACGCTCCCAAATTCCTAAGCATTAATTCTTTTTCAGCATTTCATTGCCATGAACATTTTAACCTCTGTTGGACCTATACTTCATGTATTGCTTCAATTGTAAAAACATTAATTGATATGCGTTATATAGAAATTGTTATCTTTGTTTTTCTTGGTTTATAACCTTTCTTTATGACTTATAGTGGGCTATCTACAACGAGGCCAAATTCCGTTAACCTGCAACAGTATACAACTACCGTTCACTAGAACGGACTCTCCACTACTAACAGAAAAACATTAATTGATATGTGTAGATATAAAATGATATTTTTCTACTCAAATTGCCTTTCTTGATTTGTAATCATTTTATGACTTATAGTGGGCTATCTACAACAAGGCCAAATTCCGTTAACCTGCAACAGTATACAACTACCGTTCACTAGAACGGACTCTCCACTACTAACAGAAAAACATTAATTGATATGTGTATATATAAAATGATATTTTTCTACTCAAATTGCCTTTCTTGATTTGTAATCATTTTATGACTTATAGTGGGTTATCTACAACGAGGCCAAATTCCGGTAACCTGCAACAGTATACAACTACCCTTCACTAGAACGGACTCTCCACTACTAACAGAAAAACATTAATTGATATGTGTATATATAAAATGATATTTTTCTACTCAAATTGCCTTTCTTGATTTGTAATCATTTTATGACTTATAGTGGGCTATCTACAACGGGGCCAAATTCCGTTAACCTGCAACAGTATACAACTACCCTTCACTAGAACGGACTCTCCACTACTAACAGAAAAACATTAATTGATATGTGTAGATATAAAATGATATTTTTCTACTCAAATTGCCTTTCTTGATTTGTAATCATTTTATGACTGGTAGTGGGCTATCTACAACGAGGCCAAATTCCGGTAACCTGCAACAGTATACAACTACCCTTCACTAGAACGGACTCTCCACTACTAACAGAAAAACATTAATTGATATGTGTATATATAAAATGATATTTTTCTACTCAAATTGCCTTTCTTGATTTGTAATCATTTTATGACTTATAGTGGGTTATCTACAACGAGGCCAAATTCCGGTAACCTGCAACAGTATACAACTACCGTTCACTAGAACGGACTCTCCACTACTAACAGAAAAACATTAATTGATATGTGTATATATAAAATGATATTTTTCTACTCAAATTGCCTTTCTTGATTTGTAATCATTTTATGACTTATAGTGGGTTATCTACAACAAGGCCAAATTCCATTAACCTGCAACAGTATACAACTACCCTTTACTAGAACGGACACCCACTACTAACGAACAAAAAAAGAATAGATAAGCAACCCACTATAGAATAATATGACAAGGGACTTAGAAAACACCCGCTGCACTTCAAAACAGTTTGATAAAAAGCAGCAAACTAAAAATGACATAGCAACGCTTGTCATTGTTTCTTACCACATCTAATTTAGGAAAAAGAAAAATCTAACTTCTTATCGTTGTTCCCAGACAACAAGATTAATTATTTCTGCATTTTGAATTAAATTATCCCCGATCAAGTTTAGGCACGTCTTGTGCGACCATTTTGACCTACTGTCAGCCATCACGAGAAAACAAGTTGATATAAATTGTTATTTTGAAGGTAGGCCGATAAAAATTCTACGCCAACATACGACGCGTACTGACATGTTGCGAACAGTTAAAAACCGCCATTTTACAGCAGGACAGTTACAGTTTCATTGGATTGACTGACTATTTCAAGGAGTTTTTTCTTTTCAAATTTATTTCGAATTCTTCCAAACGTAATCCTCTCTTTAATATATATATATATATATATATATATATATATATATATATATATATATATATATTCATTTTTAAACGAGTTATTTCGCTACCTTGGTTTCTACCGTGAGTGCTGTCTTCAGGCGATTTTTAATAACTTGAAATTTATTAATAAATTTTAAATTAAATTTAGGCGATTTTTAATAAATTTATTAAAATTATTAAAGATAAAATTTTAAGAATTTTAATAAAGTTATTAAAAATCACCTGAAAACAACACTCATGGTAGAAACCAAAGTAGCGAAATAACTCGTTTAAAAATGAAAAATATTCAAAAGTTCTACAATATAATTGTATAGAACACTTTTTAATACAAATGTATTAGGACCAAAAGCTAAGTATTAAACAATCACTAAATATATAATCGTGTCACCCAAGCAAGGAATTTTACTGCCACTGTTTTGCAGGAGGTTACATAAGAGGAAAGCTATGAGAAAGAATGACAGGTTACAGGGGGTGTCAGGAAGTGGGTAAGCGAACGATGAGAATACTGATGAGAGTGGAATGGACGGAGAAAGGAGCATGAGAGAGAGGATGCAGGTTAGTGAGATAGGAGATGACCATTGACTTTACATTTAAATTCTTGGAGATTGTAGCTGTCGGAGAAGCAAGTAAACGGAAGGGAATTCCACAGGCGGGATGTGCGAGAGAAGAAGCTGATAGAGTAGAATTTGCGTTTGCAATTTATTGGTTTTACAGTAATAGGGTGGGAACAAGTTGCTAATCTTGTGGCCGGATTAAATTTATATATAGGAGGTACCATTGAGCTAAGTTCATTGGAGCAGAAGCCGTGAAAGTATTTGTAGAAGAGACACAGGGAAGCCACATTGCACCAGTGAGAAAGTGATTGTATCCGAGCTGCCAAGTCGGGATCTCTCACATGACAGATTCTCCGATGGATTTTGTCAAGGACCCCTACGTGGATAGCAGGAGCTCACGACCAGATATGGCAGCAGTATTCAATGTACGTTGGATGGTAGATTTGTATATGTGCAGGATTGTTTCAGACGGGAAAAACTTCCTGGCCCTACACAGAGAACCGGCCTTCTTTACGCCTCATGGCTTCGCCAAAAACGTCCGTAAGATGGCGCTATTTAGCTCTATAAAAAGGCAAATATTTTCTTCTCTTTTTTTTTTCCTGATGCCTCCAGTCGAACGCAGAAAAATAACTCTGCCGCCGAAACATTTTCGCTTCCTTTATTCTCTGTGAGGTGAACATTCACAAACATGCACACGTATGACATAGGGTTGTTACACACACGCACACACACACATGCATATTCACACGCATATTCACACTGTTTACACTGTTCATACGGTCTTCCTCTTTATTGTCGCATTCCTTACGTTTCGACTGTTGTGCACTAAGGCCTTCTTCAAGTGATATAATTTAAAATTTCGAACTGAACTCTTTATTTCGTCCATCGTGGTTAAAAGCTTTAATTGAAGTTATCAAATGACTTGACCCCAAAAGTTTTATATTCAATACCTTGCCACAGCAGAGATGAATAAAAAAAACATGAAATGTTGGGTTACTGAAAGAAAATAAATGAAACTGAGATATACAGAAAAGGCATGGTACGTAGAACTCGAAAAATTTACCCCGGTGGATGAAATAAAGGTTTCGGTTTATTATATACTAGCAGTATAGCCCGGCGTTGCTCGGGTGTAATGAAAGCTTTAAAACTAATCCATGGTCCTGGAGCTCAGACTCATTCTAAAGAATATTTGAAATAATAAAATAATTGCGACAATTTACCAATCGCACCTAATAAAATAATTGTGACAATTTAACAATCGCACACACACACACACACACACACACACACACACACACACACACACATATATATATATATATATATATATATATATATATATGTACTAGCAGTATAGCCCGGCGTTGCTCGGGTGTAATGAAAGCTTAAAACTAATCCATGGTCCTGGAGCTCAGACTCTTTGGACGAAAGATTAAAAAGCAATAGTTGTTTCCAGTTAAAGCGAAACCGTAAACTGAAAGAAGAATGAATAGATGTAAGTCAAATTTCCTGGTATCGATATCAAATAAGTTTTTTCGTCGTAAACTGAATTTTGAAGGCTAAATAAGTCCTTTGAGTAAATAGTATAATGCCTGAGACTAAGAACTACAATTATAACTACTTAGAGCCAAACCCGAAGCAAAAACTAAAATAAAAGGGCTGAAAAAAATACAGACATACAGGCAGATAAACAGACACACACACAAATATCTGGCCTTTTATATATATATATATATCATCGATTTTCTGCACTATTGTAAGAACTGCAACCTTGAAACTTCTGAATATCGTTTCTTGTGTCTTTGTCTATGAGTGTATGAAATTTGATTAAAATCGGACCACTCCTTCTATAACCCGATTTTCGATATTTATCGGGGGTACATCGACACAAAACCTAGCTAAGAACACTCGCAGACGCTTATAGTACAAGTGTATAAATTTTCAAGAAAATCGGTTCAGCCGTTTCGGAGTTTATAGGTAACGGACACACACACACAGACACACACACACACACACACACACACACACACACAAATTTTCATTTATAAATAAGTTTAGATATTACCTGACGAAAACAGTGAGTAAAACACCCGAAACGTCTTAAATAAGAAAATGAAAATGATGACAACAGTCTGAACTATGTATATAGTATATACGTATATAAAAGTCTGTGAGTCTGTGTGTGACTGTTCCCTATGCAATCTTACATTTTTTAAGCTACGCCATTCAAACTTTCTAGGGACACATAACTACAGGGAAGCCAGGTCGACACTTACTTTTTGAGTTTAAGGTCAGCAATTTTTCTTTTTAGCCACTGGACACGATTTTTTACATTTGCTCCGTAAATGATCTAAATGATCTAAGATGGTTGCTGAATTACGTTACAGAAATCAAATCACGCGTGTCAAACGCGACTAAAATAACTTTTTATTAAAAAGAAAGAAATAGCCTTTATATTTAATTTTTATTCTGACGTTTCAAAAATTAATTTGGTCAACAAAAAAATTTGAATATTTTTCCCCGTAATTTTGAAACAAAAGAAATATTTTACAAAAAAAAAAATATGGCAACTTCTCATACTACTAAAATGTTCTGAGTTGCACCGGCAACGCTGGACAATGAAGCTAGTCTGTTTATCTGCCTGTATGTCTGTAGTACCTCACCTCAAAAATATAAACAGATATTGAATCAGTCATAAAGCTAGATTTAATGTATTTTACTTTAATTTTAATTTTTTACACATGCAATTTATTTTAATAGCATGCATTGTCATTTGTTTTAAATTCTATGTTTTGTGTTTCTTATTTGTTCATAATTTGTTTACTACAATACGTTCACACACCTCGCCAATGAAAAGGCGATTCCCGAGACAAACATTTTTATGAATAAGAAAATCTTCTTTAAACAGATTTATTTTGTTTGGGTTAATTTTAAATTGTTTTTCGAAATAGATTATGTTACATTAGATCGCTATTAAAAACTATTTTAATAAAAACGATAATGCTTAAATTGCATAGGAAAAAATAATTACAATCTGAAATCATGTAAAAATTATTAGTAAAACTATTATAATAATTAAAAATATTCTGAAAATTTATTACGAAGATTAAAAATTTACTAGACAAACGGTTGATATTAAACACATGAATCAATATTAATGTGTCAAGATTTTATTAAAAAAATTATATATATATATATATATATATATATATATATATATATATATATATATATATATAAAAGACAATCTCTGAGTCTGTGTGTGACTGAAATCTATGCACGCCTACATTTTTTAAGCTACGCCATTCAAACTTTCTAGGGACACATATCTACAGGGAAGTCAGGTCGACACATACTTTTTGAGTTTAAGTTCAGCAATTTTTACCTTTCGTACTTTTTGGCCAATGGACATCTAAGATCTAAGATGGTTGCTAAAATTTCGTCACAGAAATCAAATCACAAGTGTCAAATGCGATTAAAAAAATGAGCCTTTATATTTAATTTTTATTCCGACGTTTTAAAAATTCATTTTTTCAACAAAAACTTGTGAATATTTTCCCCGTAATTTTGAAACAAATGAAATATTTAAAAAAAAAGTATTCATACTTCAGAAAACAAAATTTAAAAAAATAAAGCATTTTTTTCGCTAAATATTTCATGCAGAAAATCGAATGTCTGTAATTCGTGTGGCATTAATATAACTTTTTCCTCTAAAATTAAATGTCTACATTTTTAAATATTCTTCGAAAATTTCTGAACTGAGAGCGTAATAGTTTTTATATTTCTAATTTCAGTAAACAAAATAAATTATTTTTATTTTTATGTTAAATTCATTTAGTTAACAAAAAATGTAAATATTTTCCCCCGTAATTTTGAAACAAAAACAAACCCAATGTTGTTTACATTGTCACACAAGACATCAAATCACGTTTACACAAAACAAAAGAAAATGATTTTTTTTAATGGAATCTTTTAAACAAGGATTTTTTATAAAATTATTTTTTATATAACTGAGATTTAAAGAAATTTATCCATTTTTTATTAAGAACATTATTGCATCACGAGATTTTTTCACATGCCTCCTAAAAAAGACCTTGGACAACAAGGGCAACCCAGTACCAATAAAAAATAAGCTCAGTTAGGGCGTATGACCGCTAAAGCTGCGGTAGTCAGGATAACAAGGGAAATTTCTGCACCCAATACCAATGTTTAGGCGGTGACTACAAGCGCTCGGATATCGCAACACGCTGCATTAATCATATAATTAAAAACTGTTCTGAGTTGCATGGGCAACGCCGGGCTATGATGCTAGTAATTTTTATAAAAACCCCGCCGAAATGAAACTAGATTTTAAATTTTCCCTAAAAAATAACAAAAGGATGGTTCCGTCGTTATTGTTTTCCAAAGACAGCCAAATTTGAAAGGACTACAAATAAACTGCAAAAAAAAAAAAACCAAAAAAAAAAAAACCGAATACATGGTCATCAGCAAAAAGAGCAAACCAAAATGTCAATTACAGGTGAGGGACTCTAAAATCAAGCAGGCACAAAAATTTGAATGCCTAGGAATTATTTTAACATAAGATGGAGAGTGCAACACCGAGATCCGAAGGCGAATTGGCATGGCGAAAGAAGCATTCCAGAAGTTAAGTAGAGTATTAAGAAACAGGACAATTTCGCTAGAAACAAAGAAGAGAGCACTGGATTGCTATGTGATGTCAGTTCTTCGATATGGCAGTGAATGCTGGACAATATCATCAAAGATGAAGGAAAAACTTGAAGCAGCTGAAATGTGGTTCTACAGAAGCATACTGGATATAAAGTGGGGGATCAATTCCATATTACAATCAATATATAAACTGACCCCTCATTTTGTGGTCACAGCTGTTTTTATACATTTATATTCCTGAGATCCAAAAGCACAAGGATGCATTCCAGAAGTTGAGTAAAGTATTAAGAAACAGGACAATTTCGCTAGAAACAAAGAAAAGAGTACTGGATTGCGATGTGATATCAGTTTTTCAATAAGGCAGCGAATGTTGGATAATATCTTCGAAGAGGAAGGAAAAAGTTGATGCTGCTGAAATGTGGTTCTACAGAAGGATGCTGCGGATATCGTGGATCGAGCATGTGAGCAATGATGAGGTTTTGGAAATGATGGAAACGAAAAGGAAATTTATACTGAGCATCAGGAAGAGACAACTAAAATTCCTGGGACATGCTATGAGGAAGGAGGGCTTGGAGAACCTAATACTAACAGGCCAGATAGAGGGGAAAAAGAGACAGAGGAAAGCAGCGTATAACATATTTGAATGGCCTGATCAGGTGAATAACGGAACGAGGTGCAACAGGAGAAAGCGTGCTTAGAGCCACCAGGGACAGGGAGATGCGAAGAGCCATGATCGCTTACGTCCTGAAAAGACATGACACATAAAAGAAGAAATTTGATTGTACAGTGACTTTTAACAAGTTGAAATTTTATTTATATGCACACCCATTGAGGAATAAGTTTACAAATCGGTTTTGATCCACGTGTTTGCTATATATGAAAGTAAATTTTAACTAAATGTAGAAAAGAGCGAAGGGCTATAGTTACTGTCATCCAGCAGAATGGTTTGACTGTCACTGCGTTTAAAGTCTGCTGCTGAGAAATAAAAAAACTACCATTACTGACGGAGAAGATAGATGATCTTTCTAAATTAGTGTAATAAGAATGGCATTCATAAACTTATGAGATATTTTCTCAAATATGAGGACACCTGGACATCCGACAAAATCAGCTCCGCAGATTTTGATCAAAGTTTTCTCTTCTCCTCATTTCGATTTTCAACTTTTATCTACGGATTTAAAATGTAAGCCTTTTAAGCAGCAAGATTTTCAATTGCGAAATGTCAATAATGTGAACGCTTGTCATCTAGAGCAAAATTTCTTGCATCAGAATTAATTAGTTCACTTCAGTTATCAGACATAGATTCTAGCGGTTCGTGATTCTGGAGATATTAACTTTTCGAAAGCTAGTGTTCTTCGTCTTAGTGGTACGATCTCTCCTCACTTAACATCTCGATTTCAGACACTCTCTCACTCATCTTCATTCTGTCGTTTTTATAAATATTTTTATAGCAACTGCTCTGACGTAAGAGTGATACTAGATTGGCATTTAGGTCCCACTGTTTACTGTTGAAATAGTTAAATGTAACTACCTTTTCTATTCTAACAGTTTCTTTTCTAGCACTTACCGCTTGTGGAACTCCATTGAGTTTACCTGCTTCCCTGATAGCAACATCGGCCAAAATTTTAAATGCAACGACACTTGCCATCTTCTGTTTTCTTGAATTCCATTCATTTTTCTTCAACAACTCCTATATCCAGTCGTTTTTTTCTTTGTTTTAAATAAATAAATGTAAAATATCGCCCTGTTCACACTCCACCCATGGCTATTGAACAGGTGAAGAGGCTCATCCCTTGTTTCCTGCTTAGGATGCGGTTTCCGGTTTTCTCTTTTCCAATCTTTTCACTCTTTTCTTTATTTTTTTTTTCAATTGGAGTAGATAGACTAAACTATCGCCCGGTTCACACTCCACCCACGTCTTTTGAACAGGTGTAGAGGCTCATCCCTTGTTCCCTGTTTAGGATGTGGTTTCCGGCTTTCTCTCCTCTAATCTTTTCACTCTTACGTAGCCCCCAGCACATCAGTGGCGTTACCGCCTTGCTCGGGGTGATATGATTAAAAAAAAAAAAAAAAAAAAAAAAAATACCATGTGACATACGGTCGCCTGGATGTATAAAAGACAATGGGCCCTTAGCGCAGGGGTAGTTGTCGTTATCACGGACTTTTGGAAGTTACACCTACGACTGCGAGAGACTTTAAATATTGTATATACGTCTTGGTTGTGCCACTCTGGTAATAAAGTAGCTTATCTACATTTCTCTGTGTATCTCTTCATTCCATGATACAACACCTTACTATTAAATACGTGTAAAATCTGAGTTACTCTGTTTTTGTATCTTCCATACCAGGGTTTCGAGATGAAACTCCCTTTTCCATCAATATGGAAAAGAGCACTTCAGCCTTGATAATTATGCCGAAAATAGTTTTAATTTTTTAAACAAATAATCATGCTAATAAAATGGTGATTTTGTTCAATTTTCGTCATTCGAATATTTCAATCTGTTTCTTTTGCCTCCGCTTAAATGAACTGATTTTGAACTTAAAATCACAGCGATTTTCTTTTTAAGCGGAGATGGAATGGATTGAAAAGTAGCATTGCATTATTTTGCTCATAGAATCTCGTCAATTTAATTTCCTGGAAAACAACTTGGACCAAAAACGTCAATATCATTGGTTTAACGCATCGCTGAAGATCTGTAATCTCTAATCGATAGTCTCGAACTTGATAACCGTACAGACATTTTTGTTATTGGGAATTATGAAAAATAAACCGAGCAAACACGGAGATATTGATTGCAAGGCGAGATAGAGATTGAAACAGAGAGAAAGGTCTGGTCAGAGAGAGGGAGACTAGAAACACACTACGCTATTATTTACCTGAGAACATCAAAAGGAACCTTTTTTTTCTCACTTCGTTATAACTGGCTTTTTCAATAACAGCGACCAGTGTATAAAAAAAATCTTTCTTTTCCATTGTGATATTTAGCTTAAGTCAATCACTAAGTAACATCTTTGATAAGCAATATGACAAGTATCTTTTTAATAACAGATCGTTATAAAGACAAGGACCTATATATATATATATATATATATATACAAACCTGTTCCTACCTACTGGCCCACATTACTGTCTTGTCTATAACACAGAATATAACTTTCAATTATATTTATCGGCTACATTTCGGAACACAGGTCTGCTGTTGTTTCTACAAATAGAATTCATTTTTTTATTATCTGAAGGCAATAAAAATACAAACATTAAAAAAGTTGGAATAGTCTTGAAATGAATATTATTTGAGAGTCAAAAGCAATATTTTTAACACAACCATTTTCCTTACAAGGTTTAAGAGTTTAAATAAATGAATGGAACGAGAGAAAATGTTTTGAAAGAAATATTGTCTGAGTTAAAATTACAGATGCTTTTAACAAGCATAGAGTAACTTTCCTGCCAGTTATCTGTTCGACTGATGCAAGTCACCATTGCTTCACTAGTCTGAAGTGGAATAAAATTATCGGATATACAGCAGCACCTACTGATAGAAAGATTGAGATTCTGTGTCAGGCCAAATATTTTTCTCGTCAGAATCCATCTTGCACATTTATGAAACTACCATTCGTCCGTGCACTGAATACTGTTGCCGTATCTCATCGGCTGCTCCTGCTATTCATCTTGAGATTCTCGTCAGAATCCATCTTGCTCATTTATAAATCTACCATTCGTCCATGCACTGAATACTGTTGCCGTATCTCATCGGCTGCTCCTGCTATTCATCTTGAGATTCTCGTCAGAATCCATCTTGCTCATTTATAAATCTACCATTCGTCCATGCACTGAATGCTGTTGCCGTAGCTCATCAGCTGCTCCTGCTATTCATCTTGAGATTCTCGTCAGAATCCATCTTGCTCATTTATAAATCTACCATTCGTCCATGCACTGAATACAGTTGCCGTATCTCATCGGCTGCTCCTGCTATTCATCTTGAGATTCTCGTCAGAATCCATCTTGCTCATTTATAAATCTACCATTCGTCCATGCACTGAATACAGTTGCCGTATCTCATCGGCTGCTCCTGCTATTCATCTTGAGATTCTCGTCAGAATCCATCTTGCTCATTTATAAATCTACCATTCGTCCATGCACTGAATACTGTTGCCGTATCTCATCGGCTGCTCCTGCTATTCATCTTGAGATTCTCGTCAGAATCCATCTTGCTCATTTATAAATCTACCATTCGTCCATGCACTGAATACAGTTGCCGTATCTCATCGGCTGCTCCTGCTATTCATCTTGAGATTCTCGTCAGAATCCATCTTGCTCATTTATAAATCTACCATTCGTCCATGCACTGAATACTGTTGCCGTATCTCATCGGCTGCTTGTGCTATTCATCTTGAGATTCTCGTCAGAATCCATCTTGCTCATTTATAAATCTACCATTCGTCCATGCACTGAATACTGTTGCCGTATCTCATCGGCTGCTCCTGCTATTCATCTTGAGATTCTCGTCAGAATCCATCTTGCTCATTTATAAATCTACCATTCGTCCATGCACTGAATACTGTTGCCGTATCTCATCTGCTGCTCCTGCTATTCATCTTGAGATTCTCGTCAGAATCCATCTTGCTCATTTATAAATCTACCATTCGTCCGTACACTGAATACAGTTGACATATCTCATCGGGTGCTCCTGCTATTCATCTTGAGATTCTCGTCAGAATCCATCTTGCTCATTTATAAATCTACCATTCGTCCATGCACTGAATACTGTTGCCGTATCTCATCGGCTGCTCCTGCTATTCATCTTGAGATTCTCGTCAGAATCCATCTTGCTCATTTATAAATCTACCATTCGTCCATGCACTGAATACAGTTGCCGTATCTCATCGGCTGCTCCTGCTATTCATCTTGAGATTCTCGTCAGAATCCATCTTGCTCATTTATAAATCTACCATTCGTCCATGCACTGAATACAGTTGCCGTTTCTCATCGGCCTGCTCCTGCTATTCATCTTGATTCGGTCAGAATCCATCTTGCTCCATTTATAAATCTACCATTCGTCCATTCATGAATACTTGTTGCCGTATCTCATCGGCTGCTCCTGCTATTCATCTTGAGATTCTCGTCAGAATCCATCTTGCTCATTTATAAATCTACCATTCGTCCGTACACTGAATACAGTAGACATATCTCATCGGGTGCTCCTGCTATTCATCTTGAGATTCTCGTCAGAATCCATCTTGCTCATTTATAAATCTACCATTCGTCCATGCACTGAATACTGTTGCCGTATCTCATCGGCTGCTCCTGCTATTCATCTTGAGATTCTCGTCAGAATCCATCTTGCTCATTTATAAATCTACCATTCGTCCATGCACTGAATACTGTTGACATATCTCATCGGGTGCTCCTGCTATTCATCTCGAGATTCTCGTCAGAATCCATCTTGCTCATTTATAAATCTACCATTCGTCCGTACACTGAATACAGTTGACATATCTCATCGGGTGCTCCTTGCTATTCATCTTGAGATTCTCGTCAGAATCCATCTTGCTCATTTATAAATCTACCATTCGTCCGTACACTGAATACAGTTGACATATCTGATCGGGTGCTCCTGCTATTTATCTCGAGATTCTCGACAATATCCAAAGAGGTATCTGCAATGTAATCTTGATTAAATCACATTCTCAGAAATCTGACGTCGCTTTCCTCTGTCCTTTCTACAAATAATTGCATAGCAAATTCTTTGAAGAGATTTTTTTTCGTATTGCCCCGACCACATGAATTTAAGCATACTACAAGATTGGCATCTGAGTCCTACCAATTTACCGTTAAAATAGTTAAATCCAACTTCCACTTCGACTAGAATAGTTCCTTTCCTTGCACTTCCCGCCTGTAGAATTCCTTCCGTTTACTTGCTTCATGGATAGCTACAATCTCCACAAATTTGAATGCAACGTTAGTTGACATCTTATGTCTTCTTGAAGACGATTTATGTTTTATCCTTTCTTCAGTACTCTCTGTACCAAATCTTTTCTCTTGCCTGATAACTACAATCTCTAAAAGTTTAAATACAACATCAACTGACATCTTCTATCTTCTTGAATGTCATTCATTTTTTATCCTTTTTTCAATACCCATTGTACTCAGTCGTTTCTTACAATGTCGCCTCCTCTCACTATAACCTGTGACCTTCCCGCTTTGCTTGGGGTGAAATTAATAAGTAACCATACATTCGGCCTTGTGTTACTCAGGGTAGGCTAAAAAATACATTAAATTGGTCTTTAATGCTTCCCCTATCTTCAGTAAAAATGTTATTATCCATAGTCTTAGATCCCAAATAGACGTGAACAAAGTTTTTGTTTTTGATAACGGTTACTGACCACATTATTGATATTACCACGCGGATATCGACCCGGAACGACAAATCAGGGTGCCGAGTTCGAATCCCAGTTGAATTCCTTGCATTCACTTACACACAAATACCCTTGGGAAAGGTATTAACCCGTCTCTTCCTTCCAGTTATGGGTTAAATAGCAGGACAAACTGGGTTCTATAGCCTTGGTCGGCAACCAGTCTACCGCAGAAAGCAATGTCAACCTACTGCGGGCATGTCTCTTTCGAGACATGATCGCCCAAGCGTGTATCACGTATGGCACTTAACTGACTGACTGAATTTAATAGTTGGAATCATGATTAAGGCTTCTACTGGTCATAAAATGGGGGATCGGTTTTCTATTGTTATGAAGTAATAAACTGATCCCCCACTAATTACTACCTAATAATATAATACATCTCTTATACTTCTAGCTATAAGTCAAATAACAGGACAGATTGGGTTCTATAGCCTTGGCTGGCAACAAGTCTTCTGCAGAAAGCAATGGCAACCTACTCCGGGATAATCTTCTGCCCAGTCAGACATGTCTCATTCGAGACATGATCGCCCAAGCGTGCATCACGCATGACACTTAACTGACTGACTGATCTATTTTTAATGACAGATAGTTATAAAGAGAAGGACCTGTATATATATATATATATATATATACAAATCTATTCCTACCTACATTACTATCTTCTCTATAACACAGAATATAACTTTCAACTATAACTATAGGCTACATTTCAAAACACAAATCTACTGTTGATTGTACAAATAGAGTTCAGTTTTTGTTATCTGAAGGCAATAAAAATCTAAGCATTCAGGCAAGTGAGCTTTTGATTTCAGTAACTGATTACCTTATTCATATTACCACATTTATTAGTTTCGATTGGTCCTTTAAATGATTTGCCGGTCACCACTTATATTACACAGCTGAGAAATTCGGCAGCAGGTATGGTTACTTGTTAACATTTTTGTCACTGTGATACACGCTTGGGCAATCAGTTATCGAAAGACATATGACTAACAGGGCAGAGGACTTATTTACTCAGGGGACTTATTTAGCCTTCAAAATTCAGTTTCTGACGAAAAAATCTTATTTGATATCGATACCAGGAAATCACAATTTGATTTACATCCATTCATTTTTCTTTCAGTCTACGGTTTCGCTTTAACTGGAAACAACTATTGCTTTTTAGTCTCTAATGCCAACGTCCAAAGAGTCTGAGCTCCAGGACTATGGATTAGTTTTAAAGCTTTCATTACACCCGAGCAACGGCGGCTATAGTGCTAGTTCACAAATAAATAAAAATATTTTTATTTAATTTTTGCTTCGGGTTTGGCTCTAAGTAGGTACAATTGTAGTTCTTAGTCTCAGCCATGATACCATTTACTCAGAGACTTATTTATTGTTTAAAATTTAGTTTATGACGAAAGAAACTCATTTGATATCGATACCAGGAAAACACAATTTGATTTACATCCATTCATTTTTCTTTCATTCTATGGATTCGCTTTAACTGGAAACAACTATTGATTTTTAGGTTTCGTGAGCTTGTGGTACAGTGGATATCAGCTCGGAACGAGAAACCGGGGAGCCGAGTTCAAATTCCAGCTGAATCCATTGTATTCTCTTACGCGCAAATACCCTTAGGAAAGGTATTAATCCGTCTCTTCCTTCCAGTTATGGGTTAAATAACAGGACAGATTGGGTTCTATAGCCTTGGTCGGCAACCAGTCTACCGCAGAAAGCAATGGCAACCGACTGCGGGATAATCTCCTGCCCAGTCAGTCATGTCTCTTTCGAGACATGATCGCCCAAGCGTGTATCACGTATGGCACTTTAACTGACTGAGCTTACTTGGTCATTAACATAAGAATTAAGATTCACTGGAAGTTTCAAATAAGAAAATAAGTAATTTTAAAAACTGGTAAATGTTTCTTTTCTTACCACATTTATACAATACTAGCAACTTAGCAAAGTATAAAAAGCATATAATGAATTTACATGGCAAACACTTACACAAATCCACCCTCATCACTTTTATATATATATATATATATATATATATATATATATATATTAGGATCACCATAAAAAAGGTCAAAAGTTACCTCCCCAGGACCATTCAAGGGAGTCCGTACCCCAGCTAATAGGTGCATGCTGAGAGACAAGGAGAAGGGACTTCCGGTAGAAGCTAGCAAACATGGCAGGCAGAATTTTGCCACACTCTCTATAACCACATCCTTATTCAACATCTACAACTGTTTGCTGTATTCATGTTTCCACAATAAGAAATTCCATAGTTATTCCCAATACTTGGCGAGTGTGGCATTTTTCCATTACCGTTTTATTTTGTCATGTTAAAAACATTATATATATATATATATATATATATATATATATATATATATATATATATATATATTAGACATTTAGTCTGCTTTCATTCGGGTACTTTAAAGAAATAAGAATAAAAAACATATAATGAGTTTACATAGCAAATACTTACACAACGTCAACCCTCGTCACTTTTATAGCTATAGATAACAATGTAGAAAGTCTGTATTTGATTAGGGTGGGAGAGGGTCAACATATATAGATAACATAAAGTGGCGTGATCGATTCTATATTATAATCAATACATAAACTGATCCCTGACTTTGTGAGGTGATAATATATATTGTTCTACCCCTAATTTTGTCTTTCTGAAAAATTTCAAGATGTCGTTATCTTTCTAAAATTTTACTCTACATCTGAGCACATCTCCCGTCGAGCTAGACCGCAAAATTCAGGCTCTAATTCGAATCTATCAACAAACAAATACTTACACAACGTCCACCCTCGTCACTTTCATAGATATAGATTTACAAATTTAAAATGTGTGATGCATCTCTATTTTATTAGACGTAAGGGAATGAAGCTTTACCTTAATCCCCTGAGAATGCACTTATTTAGCAACCTTTCTACTTTCTTTAGCAGTTTTTTTATAACACCATCAACAGTATCGTAACAATCACTCATATCTTGTCTACCATGTTTCAGCGACGATTTTAAATTTGGTTTAGAAAAAGAAAAGCTAAAATTCACTTGAAGGTAAATTTGTACTGTAAGGGTGATATCATAGAGAGCGTTCTTTTATATCTTGTACGAAGAAACTGTTCGTTTCGTCCAGCGGTCAGCAACCCCCGATCCGCAGGCCACATCGGGCCCTCGAGTGAATCTTGTCCGACCCGAGGGTCACATCCGGCCCTCGAGTGAATCTTGTCCGACCCGCCGGCCACATCCGGCCCTCGAGTGAATCTTGTCCGGCCGCGGCCTACATTCAGCCCTCGAGTGAATCTTGTCCGACCCGAGGGCCACATCCGGCCCTCAAGTGAATCTTGTCCGACCCGAGGGCCACATCCGGCCCTCGAGTGAATCTTGTCCGACCCGAAGGCCACATCCGGCCCTCGAGTGAATCTTGTCCGACCCAAGGGCCACATCCGGCCCTCAAGTGAATCTTGTCCGGCACGCGGGCCACATCGGGCCCTCGAATGAATCTTGTCCGGCCGCGGCCTACATTCAGCCCTCGAGTGAATCTTGTCCGTCCCAGTACCTTACTCTGGACACAATATAAATATAGGTAAACCAAACCAAAATGACAGTTGATAGTCTTAATATATTTCGTCAAATTTTTAAAAAAATTCAGGAGAATGAGTTTTACTTTTATTTTTTATTTGGAGGGATCGCCAAAATTAGCCTGCGGTCTCACTGTCACTTTTTTTGTGAAATTGTTTTCAATGCGCGGGCACGTTTAAAAGAATATAAAATTGTTTTCAACTGAAAATATGAAAAACATCATGGCTAATGCGAAACTGATGATGTCATTATTTGGAAGTACATATGCTTGTGAACAACTTTTTTCTAAAATGAAATATACTAAAAGTCATTTGAGAACAAGATTGTGTAACGAACACCTGGATGATATTTTGTTCCTCTCATCAACAAATACCTGATGTAGATAAGTTATTGCACAATAAACAGAAACAAGTGTCTTATTAAATCATTTACCATTTCTAATTGTATTTCGTCTGTAGCAAGGAATTTGTTTTTTTATAGATTGTGATAGAAGTTTGTTTTATTTCTACAGTAAAATAAAGTTTTTTGTTAAATGTGTTTGTATTTTTTTTGTTTTGTAATTCCTGTAGTAAAATAAGTGATATTGTTTAAATACAATTAAATTATATTGAATCCTTGCTTTCTTCAAACAAGTAGAAAATTTATTCACTTATTTAATAACATGGTTCTTCTCCATGACACTGGAACCATAGTTGTTTGGCCCTCCTCCATGACTCAACATAGCTTTTTGGCTCTCATTCTCCAAAATGTTGCTGACCTCTGGTCTAGACGATAACATTTAGTTTCTTTTGCCCGTAGCTTGGACCCTAACAGTTGCTGCCACACTGGGTCAGGTTAGATCTGAGAACAATAGTAATTAAGAGATCGTTACACACTCCTCAAAACTTCTTAGCTCTCGATCAGAGGCTTTGCTGCTGGATGTAGTTTATTGCTAAAGGGCAACCTACTGCGGGATAATCTTCTGCCCAGTCAGTCATGTCTCTTTCGAGACATGATCGTCCAAAGCGTGTATCACGTATGACACTTAACTGACTGACTGTAATTTAATAGTTGGAAAGATGATTAAGGCTTCTACTGGTCATAAAATGGGGAATCGGTTTTCTATTGTTATGAAGTAATAAACTGATCTCCCACTAATTACTACCTAATAATATAAGACATCACTTATACTTCTAGCTATGAGTAAAGTAACAGAACAGATTGGGTTCTATAGCCTTGGTCGGCAACCAGTCTACCGCAGAAAGTAATTTCAACCTACTGCGGGATAATCTCTTCGCCCAGTCAGTCATGTCTCTTTCGAGACATGATCGCCTAAGCGTGTATCACGTATGGCACTTCACTGACTGACTAAATATAATAGTTGGAAAGATGATTAAGGCTTCTACTGGTCATAAAATGGGGAATCGGTTTTCTATTGTTATGAAGTAATAAACTGATCCCCCACTAATTACTACCTAATAATATAATACATCTCTTATACTTCTAGCTATGAGTCAAATAACAGAACAGATTGGGTTCTATAGCCTTGGTCGGCAACCAGTCTACCGCAGAATGTAATTTCAACCTACTGCGGGATAATCTTCTGCCCATTCAGTCATGTCTCTTTCGAGACATGACGCCCAAGCGTGTATCACGTAGGGCACTTAACTGACTGGCAATGTATCTAAATACAGATTAGGGGCATGATAGATCAGTTCATTTTAAATAAATAAACAAGGTTCATCGTCGATTTTTAGCATCAACTTGAATATTCACTTTTTCTGCGAAATCGCTTTCGTGAGCAGGCACTTTTAAATGAATGTAAAAGTGTTTTCAACCGATTTTAATGGAATCTTTTTTTTCAATGCTGATTTATGAAATATTTATTTTTAAAATGTAGTTTTATAACAATTTTCCTTTTTTCATGATGTAAAGAAGTTATCTCACAATAAGCAGAAACAAGAGTCTCATTATATCATCTAATCCTTGCTTTCTTCAAATTTTATTTACATATTTAATAACACGGTTTTCCTCCATGACACTAGAGCCATAACTGTTTGGCCCTCCTCCATGACTCTACATAGCTTTTTGGCTTTCACTCTCCAAAAGTTTGCCGACCCCTGGTTTGGTCAATGAGACGGTGACACAATATATAAACTAATACGGTGTTGCTTCACTTCCGATTGAGTACACCCAAGGGAGAGTGTCTGCTCATAGAAGCGCAGTAAAATTCACTTGGGTTGTCTGTCAAATTAAATCAAACACTGTGCAGTCAGTTTGTGATAAATCGAGAACAGCAACGTTTTGCGTCAGACACCGTATTATTAAATTTAATCACCATTTTCTGTTTGGAGAATCTAATATGAATTCCATACAGACTTTCATTTCAAGTTTACTCGTATCGTTTATAAAAAAATCACTGTTTGGTGAATAAAGAAGAATATTATAGAAACGAATATTCCGTTTCTTTTTTTATTATTTTTTTGTTATAAAGTTCATATACCGATCATAGTTACTGGTTGTTAAAATTATAAGTAGTCCTGGGCATGACGTTAAACTGCATCAGGCAGCAAGCTCTCTAATTAGAGAGTTTTTTTTTTTAATCATATCACCCCAAGCAAGGCTAAAACGCCACTGATGCGCAGGGAGCTACGTAATAGTGAAAAGATTGGAAAAGAGAAAAACCGGAAACCACATCCTAAACAGGAAACAAGGGATGAACCTCTTCACCTGTTCAATAGACGTGGGTGGAGTGTGAACCGGGGGATAGATTAGTCTATCTACTCCAATTGAAAAAAAAATATTAAAAAAAGAATGAAAAGATTGGAAAAGAGAAAAACTGGAAACCACAACAGGAAACAAGGGATGAGCCTCTTCACCTGTTCAATAGACGTGGGTGGAGTGTGAACCGGGCGATAGTTTAGTCTATCTACTCCAATAGGAACATTAAACCACCTCTTAATTTGCTGTTGTACTCAGGTCCATTCTGATCCGGATTGGTAGCACCTGTTAGGGTCCAAGCTATGGGCAAATAATTAACCCTTAAACTGGGGTCAAAACACTATGAAAGCATAAAATACATTTTTATAGAAATATATAAATAAAATAGAATTTTAGAAAAAAAATACATTTTTTGAAGGAAAAATATTACCAACAATAAATTTTTGAAGAAGAAATTTTTAATTTAACACATTTTTGAGGGAATGATTATTTTCAGCGGAACATTTTTGAACACAAAGCTACAAGATATGTTCAGTTTTCTAAAATAAAAAAGAATAAATCAAAAGAATTTTCATTAAAATCTAACTAAATCAACCTTCTCACTATAGTGAGTCAGTTAAGTGCCATTGGCGATACACGTCTCTTTCGAGACATGTCTGACTGGGCAGAAGATTATCCCTCAGTAGGTTGCCATTGCTTTCTGCGGTAGACTGGTTGCCGACCAAGGCTATAGAACCCAATCTGTCCTGTTACTTGACTCATAGCTAGAGATGTATTATATTATTAAGTAGTAATTAGTGGGGGATAAGTTTATTACTTCATAACAATAGAAAACTGACCCCCCATTTTATGACCAGTAGAAGCCTTAATCATGATTCCAACTATTAAATTTAGTCAGTCAGTTAAGTGCCATACGTGATACACGCTTGGGCGATCATGTCTCGAAAGAGAAATGACTGATTGGGCAGAAGATTATCCCGCATTATCCTGGTTGGCAGCCAAAGCTATAGTACACAGTCTGTCTTGTTATTTGTCTGATAGCTAGAGAAGAGGTGTATTATATTATTAGGTAGTAATTAGTGGGGGATCAGTTTATTACTTGATAACAATATAAAAGCGATCCCCCACTTCATGACCAGTAGAAGCCTTAATCATGATTCCAACTATTATATTCTGTCAGTCAGTTAAGTGCCATACGTGATACACGCTTTGGGCGATCGTGTCTCGAAAGACACATGACTGACTGGGTAGAAGATTATCTTGCAGTAGGTTGCCATTGCTTTCTGCAATAGACTGGTTGCCGACCAACGTTACAGAACCCAAACTGTCCTGTTATTTAACCCATAACTTGAGGGAAGAGGCGGATGAATACTTTTCCCAAGGGTATTTGTGCGTAAGTGTATACAATTAATTCAACTGGAAATCGAAATGGATTTCCCGATTTCTCTTTCAGAGTCGATATCCACTTCACCACCACACACATCCAAACATTAAAAAAATACCTTAAAAGCCAACCTTTTCTGCATTAAATAATCCACAGAGGTTGGTATGCCGCTAAACAAAACTCAAAGTCAAACTCAAAAAACTGTAAGGAAAACACCCACACAAAAGATTGGGAGAAGAATGATTTAATCACCTGGGAACATGATTTGAGTATGCAATAGTAACGCTTTAATAGTAACGCCTTAATAGTAACGCCTTAATAGTAACCCCTTAATAGTAACGCTTTAATAGTAACGCCTTAATAGTAACGCTTTAATGGTAACGTCTTAATAGTAACGCCTTAATAGTAACGCTTTCAGTCGTACTGAAAGCATCACTATTAGTGAATCACAATATTTATTTTTGCATAAAAATACAAAAATTGTGGCACAAAGCCGAAAAGGGGAAGGGAAGAGGTTGGTACACGCTTAACTATCCTAAACCTAGCTAAACACTATCACGACCCAATCACTCATTACAATTTTCACAATGTCCACAAGAACCTATCCATCAACTCCCAGTCCTTCATACACCACAATGCCACAAACTGACAAGGGACACTTAACAAAAATCGGGAAATAACCCATGACAATAAAAATGTATTTATATACAATATAAAATGTATGTACAAGATAATAGAATATGTACAATAATATGTACAATATAATATAAAACATTTAATGAAAAATGAAATGATGGGACGGGGCGGGGATGAACCCAAAAAACAAACTGAAAATACAACAAATTTTTTAAACTAAAACAATAAACAATGTCAGTAAGACCCATCCATCCCAGAAAAAAGAGTGGCTGCTGTATTCAGCCAAACGGCGAAATCAAGAAGCACACTCGCCAAAGGAGTGGCGGGTGTTGGGGTAAAAAAATAATAGAATGGGACAATAAAAGGCTGAACCAGCCGAGATAAAAGGAGGCCAAAACAAACTGGCGGGGGTTGGGAATCTTGACTTGGATCAAAGCTATTAGCGAATCACTTTTTGACACTGTTCCATGTTCTATACAAAGCGGAGGAGTCCATGTTTCCATCATAGTGTCGAGAAGGTTAGACAGTCTTTCTTTCTACACAAAATGTTTTATAAAGTTCTTCATTCATTTGTTTCAAGGCTCCTCGTCGTAATCCCCCACTTCATGTTTAATCTAGAAATGCTTGGTTGTGTCTATATTAAAAAGTAAATGAACATAAAACGTGAATTCATACATTGTAGTCTCACTGGACCGAGCATGTGAGCAATGACGAGGTTTTGGAAAGGATGGAGACGGAAAGGAAATTAATACTGAGCATCAGGAAGAGACAGCTAAAGCTCCTAGGACAAGCAACGAGGAAGGAGGGCTTGGAGAACTTGATAATAACAGGCCAGATAGAGGGGAAAAAAGACAGAGGAAAGCAGCGGATAACATATTTGAAGGGCCAGAGCAGGTGAATGACAGAACAAGGGTTGCATGGTGTAAGAGGAGAAAGCGTGCTAAGAGCCACCAGGGATAGGGAGATGTGGAAAGCCATGATCGCCTACGTCCTAAAAGGACAGCTCACATAGAAGAAGAATATATATGCCAACTGTTTATAAGACATTATAATATGGATATGAAATGAGTGATCAAATCTATATTATAATCAATATATAAACGGATCCCTCATTTTCTGGCCATGCTAGTTTCTATACATTTATATTCTAGATTTATGGTCTTGAGCTAGTGGACGGAAGAGCGGGGTTTGGGTGGTGTAACAGGAGAAAGCGTGCTAAGAGCCACCAGGAATAGGGAGACGTGGAAAGCCATGATCGCCTACGTTCAGAAAGGACAAAGCACATAGAAGAAAAATATATATGCTGTTTATAAGAAATTATAATGCGGGCATAAAGTGGGGGATCAAATATATATTATAATCAGTATATAAACTGATCCCTTATTTTGTGACCATGCTAGTTTCTATACATTTATATTCTAGATATATGGGCTTGAGCAGGTGGATGACAGTATAAGGTTTGCGTGGTGTAACAGGAGAAAGAGTGCTAAGAGCCACCAGGAATAGGGAGATGTGGAAAGCCACGATCTCTTACGTCCTGAAAGGACAGGGCACATAAAAGAAAAAAGACGTTTCACACATACTTTTCTGCGATATTGTTCACCGAATATAAACCATTACTTTTGTAGATGATTCTCTCAAATAACAAATCGACTTATATTTCTGCGTCTGGAAGTCTTTACAAAGAAAAGGTCAGACCATTTCTTAGTCAAAGTACACAAGCTCATGTATGGGAATGCGGGGCAAAAGAGTTGATCAGCGTGAATCTCTCATTTTTCACAATTTGATCTCAAATCACATTTGATCTCTTCTCTTCCGAGCTTCGTTCAAAGTAAAGTTCAAATACCCACGAGCAGTGACCTGAGTACAGGTTAAGCGACAAAGAAGAACATTTATATCGGCCCGAATATTTCTATTCTCGCGCCAAAAGCAAAGATTAAAAAAAGAAAGCAAAGCTGTTCAAGATTAGTTCCTTGCTAAAAGGTATGGTTAAAAAAAAAACACACACACACAGAGGCGCATATCTTGCGGTTTGAGACCAGTTTTAATCTTTGGCGTCGATTTAGTTTTATATACAATTACAGGTTCTGTGAAAAATCGACCGTCTATCTTTGCATTTCCGGAAACTTAGGATTTTTTCTCATCGATATCACCCCATGAAGGCAGTAAAACCAGTGAGACACAAGGGATTATTGGGTGTGGTCGAATTAAGAACCGAAACATTAATAACAAACGAGAGGAAGAGAAATCACGACAGTAGTTAGGAATTGACAGTACATTTAAAATTTTGCAGATTAAAATTCGCTGAAATCCATGGAGCTGGTGGAGAATTCCCCCAAGTGAAAAGCACAAGAAAAATAAACTGTTAACTTAGAATTTACGGCTACGACTTGATGAAAAGGCAACGCCAGTCTAATCAGTTAGTCAGTTAAGTGCCATACGTGATACACGCTTCGGCGATCATGTCTCGAAAGAGACATGACTGACTGGGCAGAAGATTATCCCGCAGTAGGTTGCCATTGCTTTCTGCGGTAGACTGGTTGCCGACCAAGGCTATAGAACCCAATCTGTCCTGTTACTTGACTCATAGCTAGAAGTATAAGAGATGTATTATATTATTAGGTCGTAATTAGTGGGGGATCAGTTTATTACTTGATAACAATAGAAAACCGATCCCCCATTTTATGACCAGTAGAAGCCTTAATCATGATTCCAACTATTATATTCTGTCAGTCAGTTAAGTGCCATACGTGATACACGCTTGGGCGATCATGTCTCGAAAGAGACATGACTGACTGGGCAGAAGGTTATCCCGCAGTAGGTCGCCATTGCTTTCTGCGGTAGGCTGGTTGCTGACCAAGGCTACAGAACCCAATATGTCCTGTTATTTTACACATGGCTAAAGGGAGATGAGATGTATTATATTATTACGTAGTAATTAATGGAGGATCAGTTTATAACTTCATAATAATAGAAAACCGATACCCCATTTTATGCCCAGTAGAAGCCTTAACCATGATTCCAACTATTATATTCAGTCTGTCAGTTAAGTGTGATACGTGATACACGCATTGGGCGATCAGGTCTCGAATGACTGACTGGGCATATATATATATATATATATATATATATATATATATATATATATTTATATATATATATAGTAATTTTGTTATTACCATGGTTTATAAAAACATTATATCACTATACATTTTTAATGTTTCAGAACAATACTGTTCTTCTTCATGTGATATTTTAAAATAAATGGTGAAAATAATTCTTTTAGAAAATGTGTTCTACCTGTTTTAATAATAAAATAGTCTATTTTTTTCTCTCCGTTTTAATCTATTTGTTTTTTCACTTCATTATATATATATATATATAACGTAGAATACTTGGTATATAATTCATATAATTTCCGATAGAGACGAAACTCATTTGAACTTGTGGTGCATTGGATATCGACTCGGAACGAGAAATCGAGGAGCCGAGTTCGAATTCCAGCTGAATTCATTGCATTCATTTACGCGCAAATGCCCTTGGGAAAGGTATTAATCCGCCTATTCCTTCCAGTTATGGGTTAAATAACAGCACAGATTGGGTTCTATAGCCTTGGTCGGTAACCAGTCTACCGCAGAAAGCAATGGCAACCTACTGCGGGATAATCTTCTGCCCAGTCAGTCATGTCTCTTTCGAGACATGATCGCCCAAGTATGGCACTCAACTGACTGAATTTAGTCTATAAATTTTTTTGAATAGCCTACAATTTCATGGGTAATACGTATTTCGCAGGCAAACCTGCACATCAGACCCAAATGATACAACAGTTAATATTCAAAATAATCCAGAAAATAATTACACACAGACACTCACGTGCCCATATCTAAACTTATTTATAAATAGAACTTTGTCTGTGTGTGTGTGTGTGTCCTTTAACTACAGACTCCGAAACGGCTGAACCGATTTTCTTGAAAATTTACACAGTTCTACTATAAGCGTCTGTGAGTGTTCTTAGCTAGGTTTTGTGTCGAGGTGAGAATCGGATAAAAATTGTGGATTTGTATAAAGGACATACAAACAGATGAACAGACACACACACAAACATATTGCCTTTTATATATATATATTATCGATTTTCTGCACTATTGTCAGAACTGCAATGTTGAAACTTCTGAATATCGTTTCTTATGTCTTTGTCTATGAGTGTATCAAATTTGATTAAAATCGGACCACTCCTTCTATAACCCGATTTTTTCGATTATCGATTTTCGATATTTATCGGGGGTACCTTGACACAAAACCTAGCTAAGAATACTCACAGACGCTTATAGTACAACTGCGTAAATTTTCAAGAAAATCGGTTCAGCCGTTTCGGAGTCTGTAGGTAACGGACACACACACGCAGACAAAGTTCCATTTATAAATAAGTTTAGATAAACTCAGAAAACTCAGTATTATAATCAGTCAAGTGCCGTACGTAATGCTTACTAGATCAGTGGTTACCAAACTTTTTTCTACCATTTCCCCCTACACCAAGTTCAACCATCCAGATTTCCCCCTTCATGTGTATGAGAGAAAGAGCAGTTAAAACACACTGAGAATATTTACTAATTTATTTTTCAAATGTATAAATATACTGATAATCTTTTACTTACAGAGTAAAGTGGATAGAGAGCAGTTAGTAACAACTAGGCATAGCCATAGAGAGCAGTTAGTAACAACTAGGCATAGCCATAGAGAGCGGTTAGTAACGACTAGGCATAGCCATAGAGAGCAGTTAGTAACGACTAGGCATAGCCATAGAGAGCAGTTAGTAACAACTAGGCATAGCCATAGAGAGCAGTTAGTAACAACTAGGCATAGCCATAGAGAGCAGTTAGTAACAACTAGGCATAGCCATAGAGAGCAGTTAGTAACAACTAGGCATAGCCATAGAGAGCAGTTAGTAACAACTAGGCATAGCCATAGAGAGCAGTTAGTAACAACTAGGCATAGCCATAGAGAGCAGTTAGTAACAACTAGGCATAGCCATAGAGAGCAGTTAGTAACAACTAGGCATAGCCATAGAGAGCAGTTAGTAACAACTAGGCATAGCCATAGAGAGCAGTTAGTAACAACTAGGCATAGCCATAGAGAGCGGTTAGTAACATCTAATCATAGCCATAGAGAGCAGTTAGTAACAACTAGGCATAGCCATAGAGAGCAGTTAGTAACAACTAGGCATAGCCATAGAGAGCAGTTAGTAACAACTAGGCATAGCCATAGAAAACAGTTAGTAACATCTAATCATAGCCATAGAGAGCGGTTAGTGGTTCGCAAACATTTTTCTGTCATTTCCCCCTACACCCAGTTCAACCATCCAGATTTTCCCTTTCATGCGGATGAGACAGAGAGCAATGCGTTGTTGATCAGTTGTGGGTATACTCCACGCATATTTACCCAGTATTATTTGAAAGGTGAGCTGACTAGTAAGTACGACGCCACTCATCTACAACAGTCTCTCTCTCTCTCTCTCTTCTTCTTCTTCTTCTCTCTCTCTCTATCTCTCTCAGACATGAGAAAATCTATATGAGATTTTTTATTTAGTAGGTAGTGTAATCATTGCCATCTTGATAGCTTCCAAATTCCCACCAGAGGGAAATTCTCCCCAGTTTGAGAATCGCTGTACTAGAGCAATCAGTTCTCAGAAGAGACATGACTGAATAGGCAGAAGATTTTCCCAGAGTAGGTTGCCATTATTTTCTGCGCTAGGCTAGTTGCCAACCAAGGTTATAGAGCCCACTCTGTCCTGTTATATAACCAAGAGTTGGAGTGAGAAGCGAAGGATTAGTACCTTTCCCAAAGGGCATTTGCGCGTAAGTGAATGCAACGATTTCAACTAGAATTCCATCTCTGCTTTCCGATTTTTCGTTCCGAGCCGATATCAATAGCATCATAACACACATGAATTACGAAACCAAAATACAAAACCGATCCTCAAAAATAAATAAATAAAAATAAAATATAATCCCTGATTAAAGGTTAAAAACATTAAAGCGGCGTTCTCGTCAAATAAAGGATATATATATATATATATATATATATATAAAAGGCAAGATGTTTGTGTATGTGTCTGTTTATCTGCCTGTATGTCTGCATTTTTTCAGCCCTTTTATTTTAGTTTTTGCTTCGGGTTTGGCTCTAAGTAGATATAATTGTAGTTCTTAGTCTCAGCCATGATACCATTTACTCAGAGGACTTATTTAGCCTTCAAAATTCAGTTTACGACGAAAAAAACTTATTTGATATTGATAACAGGAAATCAAAATTTGATTCATATCCATTCATTTTTCTTTCGGTCTATGGTTTCGCTTTAACTGGAAACAGCTATTGCTTTTTAGTCTTTCGTGCCAACGTCCAAAGAATCTGAGCTTCAGGACCATGGATTAGTTTTAAAGCTTTCATTACACCCGAGCAACGCCGGGCTATATTGCTAGTAAAACTATAATACTGAGTTTTCTTCGAAGTCTTTAATAGATATCGAATATGTATTTTGATTTTTTATAATTCGTGGTTTTGCAAGGGATATTATTTGGTTAAGCACTGAAAACTCTGCGAATATAAAC
Organism: Ascarosepion bandense; assembly: GCA_037127315.1. Classification (NCBI taxonomy): domain Eukaryota; kingdom Metazoa; phylum Mollusca; class Cephalopoda; order Sepiida; family Sepiidae; genus Ascarosepion; species Ascarosepion bandense. Next base: position 3,226,859 of record JBBBDQ010000705.1, on the reverse strand, counting down.
GATCTTGTCTTCAACTCATCACTTTGTTCTACGAAAACTGGCGTCGCCATATTTGATTTTATGTTTTAACACGGCGGGTTACTGTAGTAGATTAATGTTTTTGCTGTGTACTTTTATTATCTAAAGTTTTGCCAAAAACAATTCTTAGGGGGAAGGGTCGTATTTACGAGGTGTGACAATTAAATTCCTGGGATTACTGCAGCGTGTTGCTTGGGTAATAACCTCGCAAACCACAATACTCAAGCACGACCTGACTTGTTCTAACTCTGGATTTCTGAAGAGGCAGAACAGATGAGTCATTCCTTGCCGAGCAGTAGAGGAAGTTATGCGTATTCATACTGTTGGCAAAAAAAAAAAAGAAGAGTTTTGCGTGTAGATTCGTAAAGGTGTTAGTGAAACGTTAGCTTTTAAAAAATTGTACCGAAGTGAACATGCCATAAAGAAATGGAATGTTTTTTGAGTGACACAAATGATATAAGGAATGATTTAATGTATATATATATATATATATATATATATATATATATATAAATACTTTCACGGCTTCTGCTCTGATGAACGTAACTGATGCCCCCTAGATATGAATTTGAATACGATACTAGATTAGCAACTAGGTCCCACTCTCTTACAGTGAAGCAGGTAAGATGTAACCACAATTTTTACTCCAGCAGCTTCTTTTCTTGCACTTCCCGCCTGTGGAATTCCCTTCCATATACTTGCTTCCCCGACAGCTACAATCTCCAGAAATTTAAATGTAAGGTCAACAGACACCTCTTATCACGCTAACTCGCATCCATTCTCTCAAACACTCTTCGCATCTACCCAACCCCCATCCTCGGTATCCTCATCCGTCTATCACCCTCCTTCCGACATTTCCTATAACTAACCATTCTTTCTCACCACTTTCCCCTATGTAACCCCCTGCGCAATAGTGGCAGTGGAATGCCTTGCTTGGGGTGAAATGATTAAAAAAATAAAAAGGAAAATAAAAATATAGCCTGGGCAAAAATTTATGTCTGATTTTTTCCAGACGAGGCTCTAACCTTCGGCGGATCCTCGACCGGGTCACCACTCTCCTCCCTGAAGGCAGAGTGTTCGACAATGCACACGACAGAAACTGTTGTACTAGCTATCGTTAACTGCCTCTTTCAGGAAGAGTCTATTGCTCGTAGGATGAAACCATAACATTTGGGCATTTCAGATATTCATTTATTTTATATTTAACCATGGCTTCTCATTCTGCAGAAAGCACTGGGTGGCCGTTTCGTCCTATATTTGGGACTCATCTGCAGTGAACATCCACTACCAGAATTGAAACTCAGACAGATGCGTTATTAACTGTACCATGGGCCCCGCTGACGAAAAGATAACGGATTATACTCGATATAGAACCGCTCATTCACTCTGCTGAGCTCCTTGTACACATAGAAGTGTGCCTCCCAGAGTGGGGCCACGACTACTATCACCGAGTCGTTCACACTGGAGCATTAGAAGCCGGTTCAAGCAACGATATACAGACGAGAAATTGTAGGAGGATTTGAAATATTAAGTAATTCATCGAATTTTTTCGACTTCAACAGAAAGCACTGAACGGTTGTTTCGTCCTATAGTTGGGACTCATCAGCAGTCCGCATCCACTACCAGGAATTGAAACCCAGACAGTTGCGTTATTAAGCAAACGTCAAACCAACTGTACCACGGGGTACCGAAGAGGTAACGAATTAAACTCGATATAGCGCCGCTCATTCACATTTTCCGTGGTGGAACTCACACTGGAGCATTATTTGGCTTCTCATTCCACAGAACATTATTATGGAAATTTTGTAGCTGATTTTAAGATTCTGAAATGATGGAAAAATGCTGGGTTCATGCTTAAGAAATTCATTACAAAATTAGACCATTTGCCAGAGCTAACTGCCTGTGACTGATGTCACTTTCCAAAATTTAGAGTTCCCTGAAAGGACAAACATTTGCTGACTTACATCCTATAACGCATGGTTAACTTACAGAAAATTGACTCCAGAAAATAAATTCCAAGAATTATTCCAATAACGGCTTCGTAACCATAATCTGCGTTGTGGTGCAGTGGATATCGGCTCGGAACGAGAATTTGGGGAGTCGAGTTCGAATTCGAATAGAATTTCTTGCATTCATTTACGCGTAAATAGCCTTGGATAACGTATTTATCATTATCGTCCCCCTAGCTATGAGTCAAATAACAGGACAGATTGGGTTCTATAGCCTTGGCTAGCAACCAGTCTACCGCAGAAAGCAATGGCAACCTACTGCAGGATAATCTTCTGCCAAGTCATCAGGTCTCTTTCGAGACATGATCGTCCAAAGCATGTATCACTTAACAGACTAATCTTAATTTGTTTTCATTTGCACTTCATGAATTTACGTTAACAGACGTCGAACTTCTACTTTGTATCATCTCATCCCAAAAAAGACAATAAAAGCCAGTAAGATGCAAGATTGGGTCACTATGTCGATCCAGGATGTTCTTTCCACCTGAATCCATCCTGCAAATATATAAGTCAACCATCCGTCCGTGCATGGAGTACTGCTGCCATTTATGGTCAGGTACCCCTGCCGTTCTCCTCAGTGTTCTTGACAAGCTCCAACGGAGAGTCTGTAATGTGATAGGTACTGATCTGGCGACTCGACTGCAGCCACTTCCCCATCGTCGAAATGTGGCCTCCCTTTGTCTGTTCTATAAATACTTTCATGGTTTCTGCTCAGACGAACTTAAGTCACTGATGCCTCCTCAACAGGTGTTTACTCGTGCAACAAGACTGGCAACTGGGTCCCACCCATTCACAGTCAGGTTAGCCAAATGCAGACGACAATTCTACTCCTGCAGCTTCCTCTCTCGCACTTCCCGCCTGTGGAACTCACTGCCGTATTCTTCCTTTCCTGACGGCTACAACCTCCAGAAATTTAAATGCAAAGTCAATACTCATCTACTAACCACTGGACTCTAGCTCTCTCCCCTCCCCTGTATAACCTTCCCTTTCTCTCCACCTATGTATCTGTCATCGCACCTGCTTTCTCAGCTTTCTATTGTTCCTTTCTAACTAGCTTGTACTCCTCACTCTTTTCTAATTAATCTTTTTACATTTATGTAGCCCCCTGCACATCAGTGGCGTTTCTGCCTTGCTCGGGGTGAAATGATTAAAAAAAAAAAAAAAAAAAAGGAGAGAGAGAGTCGGGTAAAGGGCACGATTCAAAGAGGCAGGTGTTACATTTCAATTTCTGAAAATTGTGGTTCATAGAAAAATAAGAAGCCAAAAGAGAAACTGTTTGCATAGAACTTTTCAAAATTAAAATTAAAATTTTATTTTAATTGAAATGGAGACATAACTGCTAATCTAATATCTGCATCAGTCATTGACGACGCCTTGCACACTACGCTTAAGATTATTATTCTCATTTTTGGGGGGGCCTACACATTTATTCTGGTTCAAAGCATGTTTGAAAAGAGTATTTTTGTTTTTGTTTTTATAATCTTATCGGCCAAAGCAAGGTATTTTAATGCCACTGTTGTGCAAGGTGTTACATAAGAGGAAAGTTATGAGAAAAAGTGACAGGGTATAGTGGGTGTCAGGAAGTGGGTAAGAGAAGGATGACTATGGCCATAAAGTGAGGGATCAGTTTATATATTGATTGTAATGTAAAATTGAGCCCCCACTTTATAACCACATTATAATAGCATAGAATTATTTTTTTATAATCATATCGCCCCAAGTAAGGCATTTTACTGCCACTGTTTTGCAGGGTGTTACATAGAAGGAAAGTTATGAGAAAGAGTGACAGGTTATAGGGGGTGTCAGGAAGTGGGTAAGAGAAGGATGAGAATACTGATGAGCGTGGAGTGGACGGAGCAACGAGCATGAGACTGAGGATGCAGGTTAGTGAGATAGGAGATGACTATTGAATTTTCATTTAAATTCTTGGAGATTGTAGCTGTCGGGGAAGCAAGTATGCGGAAGGGAATTCCACAGTCAGCAAGTGCGAGAAAAGAAGCTGCCGGAGTAGAATTTGCCTTTACATTTTATTGGTTTCACAGTAAAAGGTTGGGACCTAGTTGTTAATCTTGTGACTCGAGTAAATTCATATATAGGGGGCACCAGTGAGCTAAGCTCACTTAAATATTTTTCCCACAGTAGGTTGCCAGTTTTTGTTTTTTTTTTGTAGTAGACTGGCTGACAACCAAATGTATAGAATCCAGTCTGACCTACTAATAACCCCGTATAAGCTGGTTTTGAGTTCAGAGATTCTTTCTCAAAGACCGGTTGACATACAAGCTCAATGTAGCTGGTGTGGTAAGAAACTGATTCATACCTTTTCCAAATGTATTAGCTTGAATGTAATTCACAGGAATTCGATCTTGTCGACCCTACTCATTAATCCAAGTCGTTATTCATTACTTCACTGTTTCTACTTGCAAACCTAATCAGTCAGTTAAACACTTAGGTGATCATGACTCTTTCGATCTATGATTAAAGTAATATTTTCCCGAAGAATTTTTGCCATTTCCTTCTTCCAACCAATACTATAGAACCCAATCTTTTCTGCTATTTAATCCATAGATGAAAGAAGAAGAGATGGATTAATACCTTTCCCAAATGTATTGACGTGTAATGCAACAAACTCAACTGGAATTTGAACTCCGATTTCTCATTTCAAGCCGATATCCACCGCACCACAATGCCCCCTGACAAACTACAACGGAGAATCCGTAATGTGATCGATACCGACTTGGCATCCCGGCTGCAGTCACTCTCTTACCGGCGTGATATGGCTTCCCTGTGCCTCTTCTATAAGTATTTTCGCGGCTTCTGATCCGATGAACTTAGATCACTGGTGCCCCCTAGGTATGAATTTACACGAGCTCCTAGATTAGCAACTAGATCCCACTCTTTTACGGTGAAACAGATAAAATGTAACCGCAATTTCTACTCTAACAGCTTCTCTTCTCGCACTTACCACCTGTGGAATTCCCTTCCATATACTTGCTTCCCCGACAGCTACTATCTTCCAGAATTTAAATGTAAGGTCAATAGACACCTCTTATCAGATTAACTCGCAGCCATTCTCTCAAACTCTTTTCCCATCTAGCCCAACCTCATCCTCGGTAGCCTCATTCGTTAATCACCTTCCTTTCGACATTTCCTATAACTAACCACTCTCATCACTTTCGCCTATGTAGCCCCATGCACAACAGTGGCAATGGAATGCCTTGCTTGGGGCGAAATGATTAGAAAAAAATTATAGAAAAAGCAAAAAGAATCTATATTTTTGCTGTGTAAACGTGATTTTAGCCAAGTTGCCAGCTTAGGACCGATTATATTGCAGATTTTTTAGATTTTCTCATGACCTTATATAGTAGAAGCGTTAGATCAGATGTGGTAGCAATAAGCAATTCACGGACGTATGTTAGACTCATAGGTAAACAGCAAGTAAACCCACGCAATATAAGTAAATACTAGTAAATACTAATTAATAAAACATAAATACTAATTAATAAAACATAAAAATAATGAATTACTTTTAAAATTTGTTTTTACAACTGTAATTATTTACATTGTTGTTCTCATCTCTATTGCCATATTCATGACGTTTCGGCCGTTGTACGCTCTGACCTTCCTCAGGTGACTGGAATTTCGAACCAAAACCTTTATTTCAATCTCGAGAATATATTGTTCTCATGCCATATGATTCCAGATTTCATAATTATCTTTCTTTAACTCATCTCTCTAAGATTTTCCAACAATTTTTTTTTTAGCCGGTTATTGAACTATTTGGCTCAAGTCACTTGATTTAACCAACACTTTTAGGACTTTGTCATGTGTTAGTAAAGAAAAAGAAAATGGTTATATAACGTATATTTGTAGATTTGGTTTAGATAATATAAGCAATATAATCTATCCATGATTAAAGATTAATTGTAATAAATATTATCGAATGTTGTACCTTAGATTTAGCAACTAGTATAAATTTCAGTCAGTTAACTGCCAGACGTGATACACGCTTTGGCCGATCATGTCTCTTTAGAGACATGACTGACTGGGCAGAAGATTATCCCACAGGTAGGTTGCCATTGCTTTCTGCGATAGACTAGTTGCCAGTCAAAACTAAAAAAACCAATCTGCCATGTTATTTGACACATAGCTACAGAGGGAAGAGATGTATTATATTATTGCGTAGTAATAAGTGGGGGTCAGTTTATTACTACATAACAATAGACAAACGATCCCAGACTTTATGACCAGTAGAAGCCTTAATCATGATTTAACTATTATATTCCAGTCAGTTAATTGCCATACGTGATACACGCTTTGGGCGATCATGTCTCCAAAGAGACATGAATGACAGAGCAGAAGATTATTCCACCGTAGGTTGCCATTGCTTTCTGTGGTAGACTGGTTGCCAGCCAAGGCTAGAAAACCAAATCTGTCCTGTTATTTGAGTCATAGCTAGAGTGAGAAAAGATACATTATATTATTACGTAGTAATTTATGGGGGATCAGTTTGTTACTTCATAATAATAGAAAATCGATCCCCCACTTTAAGTCCACTAGAAGACTTAATCATGATTCCAAATATTATCTTCAGTCAGTCAGTTAAGTGCCATACGTGATACACGCTTGGGCGATCATGTCTCGAAAGATACATGACTGACTGATTGGTTGCGAGCCAAGACTATAGAACCCAATCTGTCCTGTTATTTGACTCAAGCTAGAGGGGGAAGAGATGTATTATATTTTTAAGCAGTAATTTGTAGGTAATCAGTTAATTATTGCCATTGCTTTCTGTGATAGACTGGTTGCCAGCCAAGGCTAGAAAATCTGTTATTTGAGTCATAGCTAGAGTGAGAAAAGATACATTATATTATTACGTAGTAATTAGTGGGGGATCAGTTTGTTACTTCATAATAATAGAAAATCGATCCCCCACTTTACGACCACTAGAAGGCTTAATCATGATTCCAAATATTATCTTCAGTCAGTCAGTCAGTTAAGTGCCATACGTGATACACGCTTGGGTGATCATGTCTCGAAAGAGAGTTGACTGATTGGGTAGAACATTTCCAGCAGTTTAGTTTTGCCAACAAAGTCTTTAGAAACCAATCTTGTCTTGATATTTAACCCTTAGGATTTGCACGCAAGTGTATAAGCTTTTATATAAATATCCCGTTTCCACAGAATAATAACTGGATTCATATAATGTCAGCACATTTTAGGACATGTTAATATGACTAGCACTATAGCCCGGCGTTGCTCGGGTATAATGAAAGCTTTAAAACTAATCCATTGTCCTGAAGCTCAGACTCAGCCTAAAGAATATATGAAATAATAAAATAATTGCGCCAATTTACCAATCGCACCTAATATATATATATATATATACACTAGCAGTATAGTCCGGCGTTGCTCGGGTGTAATGAAAGCTTTAAAACTAATCCATGGTCCTGGAGCTCAGACTTTTTGGACGTTGGCACGAAAGACTAAAAAGCAATAGTTGTTTCCAGTTAAAGCGAAACCGTAGAGTGAAAGAAAAATGAATGGATGTAAGTCAAATTTTGATTTCCTGGTATCGATATCAAATAAGTCTTTTTCGTCGTAAACTGAATTTTGAAGGCTAAATAGGTCCTCTGAGTAAATGGTATCATGGCTGAGACTAAGAACTACAATTATACCTGTTTAGAGCCAAACCCGAAGCAAAAACTTAAATAAAAGGGCTGAAAAATACAGACAAACAGGTAAATAAACAGACACACACACATAAACATCTCGCCTTTTATATATATTTATATTATCGATTTTCTGCACTATTGTAAGAACTGCAACCTTGAAACTTCTGAATATCGTTTCTTATGTCTTTGTCTATGAGTTTATCAAATTTGATTAAAATTGGACCACTCCTTCTATAACCCGATTTTTTTATCGATTATCGATATTTATTTTCGATATTTATCGGGGCTACCTAGACACAAAACCTAGCTAAGAACACTCGCAGACGCTTATAGTAGAACTGTGAAAATTTTCAAGAAAACCAGTTCAGTCGTTTCGGAGTCTATAGGTAACGGACACACAAACACAGACACACACACACACACACACAAAGTTCCATTTATAAATAAGTTTAGATTTCTGCGTAAGAAATATTATAGTCTCTCTAGTTACGTTGGTAGGTAGCTGTAAACACTGACATGATATACACTTTCCTTGCTTCTTGTCTGAACCTGTAACTGCTTCAATAGCCTTGTGAGGGCCTTTCACATAAATTTTCTTAATCTAGTATTTAAGATCATAGCAATCGACCCTATTCACTGCAAACACTGAAGCTCTCAAAAAAGACCTTCATTTATAATTTATGTTTATTTTAACAGTTGAAGCAAAATGTTTATTCAGATTTTTTTTTACGCAGAGACGTCTGTTTTTTGTAGATATTCTTGCTTCAGTTTCAGGACTTCCCTGTGTTCTCAGGGATATGATGTGCGTCTGTGGTGCAGTGGATATCGGCTCGGAACGATAAATCGGGGAGCCGAGTTCGAATTCCAGTTGAATTCATTGCATTCACTTACGCGCAAATACCCTTTGGAAAGGTATTAATCCGTCTCCTCCCTCCAGTTATGGGTTAAATAACAGAACAGATTGGGTTCTATAGCCTTGGCTGGCAACCAGTCTACCACCGAAATTAAGTTATGGGTTAGATAACAGAACAGATTGGGTTCTATAGCCTTGGCTGGCAACCAGTCTACCGCCGAAATTAATGACAACCTGCAGCGGGATAATCTTCTGCCCAGTCAGTCATATCACTCTGGAGACATGATCGCCCAAGCGTGTATCATGTATGGAACTTAACTGACTGACTGAATATAATAGTTGGAATCATGATTAAGGCGTCTACTGGTCATAAAGTGGGGGATCGGCTTTCTATTGTTAAGAAGTAATAAACTGATTCCCCACTAATTACTACGTAATAACGTAATACATCTATTCTCCCTCTAGCTATGGGTTAAATAACAGGACATATTGAGTTCTATTGCCATGGCTGTCAACCAGTCTACCGCAGAAAATAATGGCAACCTGCTGTGGGATAATCTTCTGTCCAGTCAGTCATGATGAATGATACATGGGCCATTTATTATAATTTGGAATGCCCGCCCAAGCAAGAGACACATGACCTTCTCGATAAAAGCGTTGGTACAATCCAATGACTTCACACAAAGATTTGTGCGTTCATTATCTGAATAATAACTTTGAGTTAATTGGAAATAACTAAAATATGAAGAAGTGGCATGACTCATAGAACGAGAACAATCAACCTCAGCGATCGAAATTATGTGCTCATTTAAAAATTCCAAAAACCTGAAGTAGGTCGGAAAGTACTACAGCCGAATCTTCGTGAATATGACAAAAAAATGAGTATAACTGCCAAAAAAATTAAATAAGTACAATACCTTATCTCAGACATATATTAAATGTCGGCGAACCTGAAGGAAACTACCGCCATCTTTAAATTTGTTGTTTTTCATTTTTTATTTATTTATTTTTTTTTTTACCTTTTTCAGTGCTATCTTATCAAGTACACCCTAAACTTTCCAATTAAAAAAAAAAAATAGAAAAAATTCAATATTTCAACAATTTTAGGGGGGCGGGCTCAGTTTTTCATACAACGTCATCGTAAATCAATCGTCCATTTTGAAACCACTCGCCGATACCCTAAACTTTCTGATTGAAAAAAAAAATTGTAAAAATTTCACCATTTAAACAATTTTAGTGGGGGGGGGCTCAGTTTTTCGTACAACTTTATAGTAAGTAGATCTTGTGCAATTAACATTTTATAAACTGAATCGTTAGTGAAATTTTTGAATAAAGCCATTCTTGGAGTTTCCGAGGAAGATGCCATTGTAAGAACTGAAGACAACTTGGAAAAGACAAAAACAAGAGCAACAATTCGTCCCCCCAAAAACAAAAAAAAAAAAACAAAGCGATCCCAGCGTGAGTGGTTCCAAAATGGAGGATTGATTTACTATAACGTTGTATGAGAAAGTGAGGCCCCCCTAAAATTGTTTAAATATTGAAATTTTTTCAAATTTATTTTTTTGAAAATCTGAAACTTTATGTAATAACCGATAAGACTGCACTGAAAAAAGTAAAAAAAAAAAAATTTAAAGGTGGTGGTAGTCTCCTTCAGGTCCGCTTAAATGTGAAAATATAATAAATTTTGTCTCTTTTAGGAAAAGCTTTTGTTTTTATGCATACCATTTCTGTGAGTGTTTGGATCAAAGCTCGTTTTACAGTTCCTGGGCAATCCAATCATGTTGACTTTCGTATTTAGTGTGACGTACTTATATAAATTTACTAACATTTTTTCATTTATTTAAGGTCGTTAGCATTGGTTTTCTATCAATTCTTTTGCTCAGTCGGCACAGATCTGCATACTGACAGGTGCCCTCTCTATATCTTTTCTCTTCGTGGATCCTTTCAACATATTTCTGGATTTTAAAGTTCTATGGATTGGCAAATGCATTCTAGTTTATCTCTGTAACTTACAGAATTCCTTTATTGTCCATTTTCAGATGAGACATATTTTCGCTCACCACATATATAGCGAATAAATACCCCAAGGGATCCCGATAGAAGATAGAAAGTGCTCCCCAATAGGATAGATGAATGACTTTTGACCGAGGATAAAACCCGGATTATAACAGAGCAATGCTTTTGGCGGGAGGAATGCAAGAGTCCGAGAGGTCAAAAAATCAAAGAGAGAGAGAGAGAGAGAGAGAGAGAGAGAGAGAGAGAGCACCGAAAGAATGAATACCAACAAACAGGTCGATCAAGATATGAGAGACATTTTACGAACAATTTGAGTAAAAAAGATTTCTCTTCAGAAACCATGTTGCACATTTATAAATCTACTATTCATATTTGTCTATATTTCTTAGATGTGGTAGTATTTACAGTATTTACATTATTCGGACTATTGTCCTCATCTTTGTTGTCATTTGTACGACGTTTAATAATAGATCATTCTATTTGTCTATATTTCTGAGATGAGGTAGTATTTACAGTATTTACATTATTCGGACTAATGTCCTCATCTTTGTTGCCATTTGTACGACGTTTAATAATATATCATTATATTTGTCTATATTTCTGAGATGAGGTAGTATTTACAGTATTTACATTATTCGGACTAATGTCCTCATCTTTGTTGCCATTTGTACGACGTTTAATAATAGATCATTCTATTTGTCTATATTTCTGAGATGAGGTAGTATTTACAGTATTTACATTATTCGGACTAATGTCCTCATCTTTGTTGCCATTTGTACGACGTTTAATAATAGATCATTCTATTTGTCTATATTTCTGAGATGAGGTAGTATTTACAGTATTTACATTATTCGGACTAATGTCCTCATCTTTGTTGCCATTTGTACGACGTTTAATAATAGATCATTCTATTTGTCTATATTTCTGAGATGAGGTAGTATTTACAGTATTTACATTATTCGGACTAATGTCCTCATCTTTGTTGCCATTTGTACGACGTTTAATAATAGATCTTTCTATTTGTCTATATTTCTGAGATGAGGTAGTATTTAGAGTATTTACATTATTCGGACTAATGTCCTCATCTTTGTTGCCATTTGTACGACGTTTAATTATAGACCATTCTATTTGTCTATATTACTGAGATCAGGTGGTATTTACAGTATTTACATTATTCGGACTATTGTCCTCATCTTTGTTGCCATTTGTACGACGTTTAATAATAGATCATTCTATTTGTCTATATTTCTGAGATGAGGTAGTATTTACAGTATTTACATTATTCGTACTATTGTCCTCATCTTTGTTGCCATTTGTACGACGTTTAATTATAGACCATTCTATTTGTCTATATTACTGAGATCAGGTAGTATTTACAGTATTTACATTATTCAGACTATTGTCCTCATCTGTGTTGTCATTTGTACGACGTTTAATAATAGATCATTCTATTTGTCTATATTTCTGAGATGAGGTAGTATTTACAGTATTTACATTATTAGGACTATTGTCCTCATCTGTGTTGCCATTTGTACGACGTTTAATAATAGATCATTCTATTTGTCTATATTTCTGAGATGAGGTAGTATTTGCAGTATTTACATTATTCGTACTATTGTCCTCATCTTTGTTGCCATTTGTACGACGTTTAATAATACATCATTCTATTTGTCTATATTTCTGAGATGAGGTAGTATTTACAGTATTTACATCATTCGGACTATTGTCCTCATCTTTGTTGCCATTTGTACGACGTTTAATAATACATCATTCTATTTGTCTATATTTCTGAGATGAGGTAGTATTTACAGTATTTACATTATTCGGACTGTTGCCCTCATCTTTGTCGCCATTTCCACGACGTTTCAACCGTTGTACGCTTCGCCCTTCTTCAGGTGCTTGGAATTTCGGACCGAACCCTTTTTTAAAATTATTCTTATCCTGATCGTCATGCGTAATCTCTCTTTAATCCGACTAAGTTACTTGTTCACTAATGCTACTGTAGCCTGGTATTGAACTCACAACTATTTGGGTTAAATCACTGGAAATAACCAAATATATCTCCTGGGCCATGAATCCTTGAGGACAACAGGCATTGAATTTGTTAGCAAATATAATTAAATTTCTGGGACTTTTAAAATTATTGTCTCAGTAATCTTTTTTGCCAGATTTCATATTGCAATTTTGAATGTTGATGGTTGTCTTTAGTAATTTTTTACCAGAGCTCATATTGCAGTTTTTCACACTAATCATTTTCTCTTGAACTCCGTATTACTGGTTCCCGTATTGGATTCATTTCTATACTTTGTCGGCTTAGGAGATTTTTCTAGCCTAGCATATGTGCAGATTCCTTAAGTTTACGTAATTTCCAGTAGTGTTCCCTGTCTATTATTTGAACTTCATCTCTTAGAGGGCGGTGATCCTATTTCTGCCTCCATATGTGGTCAGCTATGCCTGATTTTTCTGTCTCACTCCGTGTTACGACCTTGCTATATTCTTGTAGCCTTACCTTAAAGAGGACTAAGATCAGACAAATATCGACAGTATGAAGGCTTAGCAATGGCCTCGCAAATACATCCATCTCTGGCTAACATATATGTGGAATACCTTGAAGAGATGGTACCAGAATTCACATCTCTAAAGCCATCTCTATGGTTGAGATACGTTGATGACACCTTCATACTCTGGCCTCGCAAGAAAGAGGTCCAGACGCTGCTTAGCTATGTGAATTCAATAAGATCATCCCTACAGTTCATGTAGCTGTAGAAAGAAATATGAAGGAAAAAACAGTTCGCGTTCTTAATCTACGTCTACAATAACATTGCAAGGCCGTAACACGGATGGAGATAGCATAGCTGACTACATGTGTAGGGAGAAAGTGGTTCACCGCCCCCTATGGGATAAAGTTGAAATAATAGATAGAGAACGCCACTGGAAACTACGTAAACTTAAGGAATCAGCACATATGATAGGCAACAAAAATCTCCTAAGCCAACCAAGCATAGAAATCCCTATGGGATGAAGTTGAAATAATAGATAGAGAACGCAACTGGAAACTACGTAAACTTAAGGAATCATCACATATGCTAGGCTTCAAAAATATCCTTAACTTACGCGGCATAAAGATGAACACAATATGGGAACCAGTCATATGGAGTGTCAGAGAAAAATCATTAGTGTCAAAGATTGCAATATGTGCTCTGGTAAAAAAAAAAAAAAAAGTAATGAGAATGATATTCACCAGTGATCAAAATAAAGGTTTCGGTTCGAAATTCCTAGCATCTGAAAAAGGCTGGAGCGTACAACGGCCGAAACGTCGTGGAAACGGCAACGAAGATGAGAACAATAGTCCGAATGATGTAAATAATCTCTACCTTCATGCAGAGAAGAACCCAGACAACACATCACCGAAGGGTAGTGTCTCGTCTGGGGAAAACCCTGACAAGATTTTTTGTCTGAGCCTACGGGCTCGGTTTTTACCCACGTTAATTGGCCTTGTGACACATCTACCCACGTTGAATGTCCAAAATCATTCGGAGTGCCATTGACATTCTGAGGAGATCGACTGTGTACATCAGTCGTTCACTTTGACCGACTCTCTGTCTTCGGGCAGAGAGGAACCCAGACGAGTCTCCGACGAAAGGGTAGAGTCTGGGGAAAAGCTGACAAGAATATATATATATGTGTGTGTGTGTGTGTGTGTGTGTGTGTGTGTGTGCGTGCGTGTGCGGGTGTGTGTGTGCGTGCGTGCGTGCGTGTGTGCGTGCGTGTGTGTGTGTGCGTGCGTGTGTGTTTGCGGGTGTGTGTGTGCGTGCGTGCGTGCGTGTGTGTGTGTGTGTGTGCGTGCGGGTGTGCGTGCGTGTGTGTGTGTGTGTGCGTGCGTGCGGGTGTGCGTGTATGTGTGAGTGTGGGTGTGTGCGTGTGTGCGTCTGCGTGTGTTCGTGTGTGTGTGCGTGTGTGGGTGTACGTGTGTGGGTGTGCGTTTGTGAGCGTGTGTTTGTGTGTGTGTGCGTGTATGTGTGTGTGTGCGTGTGTTTGTGTGTACGTGTGTGTGTGTGAGGAAAAAATTGTCAAATTAACCACATTGTTTGATTAAAACTAGCAAGAGTAACGATTTTCTCTTCATTTTTCTCTTTGTTCTGATCATGTCCCGATTCAACTAAAAGTTACCAACAAAATTTTACAAAAATTAAATATCTATCTGGTTTGCATATATAGCATTTTACATAATATCTTCGATATTCGATATCAATGATTACATCAAAGGTATCTGATGAAAGATTTTGTAAAGTCTCTGAATTTATTGGGGGATATTTTTAACTGTCCCTCGCTAATTATTTACACGTGAATTCCTCTCCTCTAGTTATATATATATATATATTTTATCGTATTTTTCACTTTTTTTTTTCTGCTCTTCATTTTCGTCGTCAGGGTTCATTTTGCTAAATCTAATTTCCTAACGATTTTATTCCTGGTTTTTAAAATAGTATACAAATTTTGCATCTCTAACCATTTATTTAAATATATATATATATATATATATATATATATATATATATATATATAGTACTGTGCAAAAGTATTGGGACAAGAACTAATTTATTTTTTATGACGGATCAAAATAATGTTTAAAATACACCTGTCCTAACACTTTTGCACACTATCGATAATGTGCAAAAGTAATAGGACAAAGGTGATTTTCCTAAAAACTCACTGAAATTCAAATACAGGTTAAAAATCCAAGTAAATTGCTAATAAATATTGATTATTTAAAACTAGGTGTAAAAGAAATGTATTAAAAAGAAGTTATATTTAATTTTTCCTATTTTCTATTAAACAAGTTATTTTGAAACTACTCATTATTCTATTATCCTTGGATATGACTGACTTTTTTTCTTATTCCCACCCCCTCTCGAATTGATAAATCTAATGTTACTTCGCAAGACACACTTTTGGAATAAATACAAGCTGCTTGGCAGGAGATACCATTAGATACATTGAAGAAGCTTGTGATGTCAATGCCTGACAGAATGAAGGCTGTGATCAAAGCAAAAGGCTATTATCCGAAATATTAAATTTATCTTGTAACAAGTATTTTTTTCTTGTTAAAGCATTTGTTGAGTGAATCAAATAAAATTATTTTAATTAAGTTGTTTATTTTCTGTCATTATGCCTCATAAAAGATAAATAGTTCTTGTCCTAATACTTTTGCATGGTACTGTATATATACGTATAGCCATACGCAGACAGATCTGTTTCGCTTTATCATAGCTCATCAGTACGGTGGATATCCGATTGCTTTTACCGAGAATTGAAACCTGACCGAATTGGCGTCAGCCGGCGATTCTACCTCTGAGCTATAGGCGCTCGGTAGCAAGAAGCAGACTTTTTATCGTATGATGTATCATACTCCAGTAGCCATGCGTCAATGTTTCTTACAAATGTATAAACATTTTGAACTTTTCTCAAATAATTCAGCAACCAGAACCAACTATAAGTAATTCTAAAAATACATATGAATATTATAAATGCATGATCTTAAGATTTTTCAACGCAGGCTCGACTTTGCTCAAATAATCGTACAGGAACCGATGTTTCAATCTGATATGCCCGTTAACCATCACACCATCCTCACATCCAACCCTAAAGCACCTGGCATTCCCAAGCAGTCACCCATCTGGCTTTATTCTAAGAGGGACAAGTGTTTCAACCTGATATGCCCGTTAACCATCACACCATCCTCACATCCAACCCTAAAGCACCTACGGGGGACCAGTGTTTCAAAGCGATGTGTTCGTAAGTCCATTACACCATCCACATACGCAAACCCTACAGCACATAGTCTTCTAAAGCAGTCACCTATCTGGATACTGACCAGGCTCGACCTTGCTTAACTTAACGAGAACAGGTATTTCAATTATTGTAAATTCTTTAAAGTGAAGATGTCTAAATCTTAAGATTATCAGTGGCGATAAATGTCCATTTCCTTAAAGAAGAAACTATGTGGTTGTGGTATCGAGTTCGTCAGTCAGTTAAGTGTCATGCATGAAACACGCTTGGGCGATCATGTCTTGAAAGAGACATAACTGGCTGGACAGAAGTTTATCTCGCAGTAGGTTACTATTGATTTCTGCGGTAGACTGGTTGCCGACCAAGGCTATAGAACCTAATCTATCCTGTTTATTTAACCCATAACTGGAAGGAAGAGACGGACTAATACCTTTCCCAAGGGTATTTGCGCGTAAGTGAATGCAATGAATTCAACTGGAATATCGAACTCGGCTCCCCGATTTCTCGTTCCGAGCCGATATCCACTGTACCACAACGCACATCAAGCGTTTTTATCAATGAGAAATAATCTTAGATAAGAAACAGATTCTGTTAATTTCTTTCACAGACGTCATCATAACTTGTCACTCCTGGCTTTGATATTCAGCTGTTTTTCATTCAGAAACTACTGTGAAATATAGGCGTTTACCTCTGTTGTAACTAATATCAATCTATTAACTATACTGAGGTTAACATATTATCAATGCTATTAAAATCTGTACAACACCGCTCATTTTTCCAGCTAAACACTTAATTGCACACTTCCCCAAAGCAATTACCAATTTCAAACTTCAAGAAACTTGCAAGACTGCCACGACCTCGCCTGTGAAATGCCTCTCACTACAGCAATCAATTTCCCGGTGCCAAGCGGTCAAAAGCCATTTAACGCGAAGCCAAACTATTTCACATTCTAATGCGAGGCCGTTCAGGGCTCAAGCGATAGAAATGTACTGTTTAAATTAAGCCGAGATAGGATTGGGGCGTGGAGCTTCGGGCAAGTCAGAACGAACTGAGTACCTGAACCTCGAAATGAAATGTGAAAAGAGAAGGGACTAAAATAGAGACTGAGCATTGGAAGATGTCGAGAAAGAAAAGAATGCTAACGAAACACGATATTTAAATAGGAAGATGGCGAGGAAAGAATTTAACAGAGCAGTGCTGTTGAATAGCAATGATTATGGAAGCGAGTAAACGTAAGGGTTCAAATTAAACAAAGGTATAATGAATATTAGTCTTTTTTCTTCAAATTTTCTAGAAAATATACCAATGTGATTGGCTGGGGCTATCAACATGTTCTTTTATTTTAATTAGGAAATATCTTTCCATTAAACTAACTGCACCCAAATGAGGGAATATTCGGTGTGTCCTAATATGTCTGAGAAAGAAAAACAAAATGTGATTTGAAACGCAACAGACAGTCAGTTAAGTTCCGTATGTGATACAATCTTGGGCAAACATGTCTCGGCAGATGAGCATCCCGCTGTAGGTTTCTGCGGTAGACTGGTTGCCAGCCAAGGCTATAGAACCCAATCTGTCCTATTATTTGACTCATACCTAGAAGGAGAAGAGATGTATTATATTATTACGTAACAATTAGTGGGGGCCAGTTTATTACTTCATAACAAAAGAAAACCGATCCCCCATTTTATGACCAGTAGAAGCCTTAATCATGATTCCAACTATTATATTCAGTCAGTCAGTTAAGGGCCATACGTTATACACGCTTTGGGCGATCATGTCTCGAAAGACATGGTTGAACAGTTTTCCCGCAATAGGTTGCGGCAGACCAGTAAATATATATATGTTAATGGTAAAAAGCATTACCATATATATATATATATATATATATATATATATATATATATATATATCAGTATAACTCTAACCTAGAGCCAACGGACCTACCTAGGTTTCACCTAACGGATCGTCAGGGCACCTTGGCTCTAGGTTAGTGTTATATTTATTTGTTTGCTCTGCAATTGTATTGAGCGCTTTACGTGTTATGTTCCTCGTCTCGGGGTTTTTTCTTTCGACTAGTACTTTGACTAATGTTCAAGTACTTAGTTCGTTTCTTTTTTCCCAAGGTTACCAGTGCTTAATTGAATGCAGGGTATTCAACTGGAATTCGAACTCGGTTCACCGATTTCTCTTTTCAAGCCGATATCCACTGCACCACAACGCACATCCGTCACTAAACGCTGACAGCATCTGGTATTCCCAAGCTGTCACCCATCTAAGTACTGACCAGGCTCAGCGTTGCTTAACTTCGGTGATCGAGCGAGAACTGGTGTATTCAACGTAATATGGCCGTAAGCACGCACATCCATCTTTAACGCTTACAGCACCTGGTATTCCCAAGCGGTCACCCATCTAAGTACTGACCAGGCTCAGCGTTGCTTAACTTCGGTGATCGAGCGAGAACCGGTGTATTCAACGTGATATGGCCGTAAACCACCATAACATGTGCTATAAGAATTTCACGCTTTCTACAAGGTGCCAACCCTTACGAGGTTGCAAGGACAATGCCTTAACTTCTGTGTCACAACGTCAGGGCCTCACATTACTGGCTCCCGTAACACAAAAATGTACATACCTTAATCCCGTTTATTGGCAAAATTGACCAAGCATGAATCCCGCTTTACAAATACAACAAAAACCAATACTTACTTTGCATTTTCTTTTAACACGCTTCACGAAAACCTCTATAATGGAGCTTTTTGAATAATCAGTGAACTTACCATTTCCATATTAACGACTAAAAATAAACCCGAGGAATGCCGGGATATATAGATAGTTTAAAATAACCATATATTGCGTTATTACACGTAGCATATATCTGACCAATAAGAATCAAACCCCAAACAACATTCTAATATACTGTCTTTTTTTTTTGTTTCATTTTTTTAACGTCTTCATCTTTTGTCTTTAAACAGATTTCTTAAGATGTCTTTAATGAATGAGA
>JBBBDQ010000705.1:3145000-3200000 GCA_037127315.1 Ascarosepion bandense | reverse complement strand
TCTCTAGTGGAAAACTAATAGACCTTTTGATCTCTGGACTTCCTTGCCTTAGTGTTATGGTGAAACACACCTATTCCTCAGATAATGAACTCTCCCTCCTATATTAATAAGAGTTAACAGGAAGTTAACTCGAGAAGTTATTGGGAAGTTCATAGGAGTTCTTAGAAGTTCTAGATTTCTTTTGGAGTTAAGTAGAGCTACTAGGCAGTTGATATTAGTCAGCAGTTACCCGATATTATTTCAGTGCGAAAACGACTCCACAACAATTAGTCTACATTAATGGCTGACAGCCGCCAACCGTATTCCAGTGAGGGAAAACCAAGGTGTACGCATATTCGTTACCTATTCATTATATCATAAGCATATCCTTAATGGCGAATAAATCAATGCCTAGAAAACCAAACTATATATATTCTAGCATATATATATATATATATATATATATATATATATATATATATATATATATATATATATTCTAGCATCGGCAACCTGGGTCCGAACGACTGTCGGTTACGATAAACGGATATCCCTCTGGGAAGCCTTGAAAGTATATTGTGCCCCTACTGAAACTCGTACATATGATCAAATGCTCATGATCCAGGCAAATTGACTGGCTCCCTGTATTGCATCAGTAAATATCTAACTTCATCTTTTACCCTCTACATTTAGAAGGGCCAGATCAGGACGAAAAAAAGTAGTGTTGTCATATTAGCTGCCAAGTTCTCATTTTCTACTTTTATAAATGGTCCAAAGCCTCTCCGTGTCTTTTTGGAGTAACAAATTATTTTCCACCTTACAAACTCCCTCCCACAGGGCGGATGTGGTAAGCCCCTCTCTGTTCTTTCACGATCCCGACGGAAAGTGCTCGGACGAACTACATTCGCTGTTCCGGCAATTCAAACATTCCTTAAGGACACATAGCCCAGTGGATGTATATGTTGGTTAGTTTATGTAAATTGACCCAAAGAGTTGTAAATTCAATATCGGGCTACAGAAGTGTTGAACAAGTAACTTGCAGGGTTAGAATGTAATAATGAGTTCGGTTCAAAATTTCTATCATCTGAAGAAGGCCGGAGCGTACAACGACCGAAACGTCGTACAAATGGCAACAAAGATGAGGACAATAGTCCGAATAATGTAAATACTGTAAATACAACCTAATCTCAGAAATATAGACAAATACTAAAAAGCATGCCATATCACTTAGACTCTAACAGACCACACATTTCTTGCGTGTTTCATCGGTGAGTAGTAAGATCTACTCAAACTGGTCTTTTCTACGAACCACTGTTCTATGGAAATGGCTCCCAAGAGGATTTTTCCCCAATCTTTACTTGTTCATGGCTAGGTTTAACCGTTATCTTCCACTCCTATCCGCACAAGTTTTTCCCTAGCGTCACCCTCTATTTCGATATTACTTCGGGCTTTGTGAACCCTACCCGATAAATACCCGATAAATAATCGTGAATACATGTTGCCTTTTCATTGGTTAAAATTCTATCCTTGGATGACTTATTTGACTCCGATATTGAATATCGATACCCCGATATCCTACAAGGTCTGATCAAAATCAGTTTTTCAGCCCTTTTATTTTAGTTTTTGCTTCGGGTTTGGCTCTAAGTAGCTATAATTGTAGTTCTTAGTCTCAGCCATGATACCATTTACTCAGAGGACATATTTAGCCTTCAAAATTCAGTTTACGACGAAAAAAACTTATTTTGATATCGATACCAGGAAAGCAAAATTTGACTTACATCCATTCATTTTTCTTTCAGTCTACGGTTTCGCTTTCACTGGAAACAACTATTGCTTTGTAGTCTTTCGTGCCAACGTCCAAAGAGTCTGAGCTCCAGGACCCTGGATTAGTTTTAAAGCTTTCATTATCCCCGAGCAACGCCGGGCTGTAATGCTAGCATGTATATATATATATATATATATATATATATATATATATATATATATATATGATTGAAAATTAGCTTCTTATTTTAAAATACTTATAATTTATCTATTAACTAACATTTTTACAATAAAATGATATGAGAGGAAAGCGTTTAGTGTGAGGTTATATTTAAATTTCAAGATAGGAACCAGATTTTGCTGTCAACTTGTTGGACCGCACAGTAGTCTCATCAACTTATGACACCAGAAACCCTTGCGCTGTGGAAGTCATGCTTATGTATGCATGTGTGAGCATTTGTTTAAGAGTGTCCTTGAAGTCTTCGCTCAGTTTTTCAGGGTACCGGTCAGTTATTAAGTAGATTGGTGAACGGTGAAAAAAGATGAAAGCGAAAGAGAGGCAACAATAATACGATCGCTTGACGTTTGTCAAGGAACGTATTAATTATGCTCGTATTTTCTCTCCTGCGACCGTCTTCTTGTCTCGTCTTTTTATTTCGTTTTCTGGGGCTCCAAACGGGTGATTTGGTAATTCACACTCGGATATATTTCTGGGCTACCCATTGAACGACAAACAAACTTCGCGTCGGTCCGCGAAAAGTGTCCGTACAAGGAATTTTGTATATATATATATATATATATATATATATATAATCGTTTCACCCCGAGTAAGGCGGGAACGCCACTGATGCGCAGGGGGCTACATAAGAGTAAAAAGATTAGAGGAGAATGAGAAGAAGGACGAAGCAGTTAGAAAGGAGCAAGAGAGGGATGGGAATACAGGTGTGATGACACTACATAAGAGTAAAAAAGATTAAGTAGAAGAGTGTGAAGAGAAAGACGAACCAATTAGAAAGGAGCAAGAGAAGGATGGGAATACAGGTGTGATGACACTACATAAGAGTAAAAAAGATTAAGTAGAAGAGAGTGAAGAGAAAGACGAACCAGTTAGAAAGGAGCAAGAGAAGGATGGGAATACAGGTGTGATGACACTACATAAGAGTAAAAAAGATTAAGTAGAAGAGAGTGAAGAGAAAGACGAACCAATTAGAAAGGAGCAAGAGAAGGATGGGATTACAGGTGTGATGACGCTACATAAGAGTAAAAAAGATTAAGTAGAAGAGATGGAAGAGAATGACGAACCAGTTAGAAAGGAACAAGAGAAGGAAGGGAATACAGGTGTGATGACACTACATAAGAGTAAAAAAGATTAAGTAGAAGAGAGTGAAGAGAAAGACAAACCAGTTAGAAAGGAGCAAGAGAAGGATGGGAATACAGGTGTGATGACACTACATAAGAGTAAAAAAGATTAGGGGGCTTCATAAGAGTAAAAAGATTAGAGGAGAATGAGAAGAAAGACGAACCAGTTAGAAAGCAGCAAGAGAGGGATAGGAATACAGGTGTGATGACAGTTGCGAAGGTGGAGAGAAAGGAAAGGGATCTACAGGAGTGTGGAAAGAAGTAGGGTCAAGTAGTTAAGAGATGAGAATTGACCTTGCATTTAAATTCCTGCAGGTTGTAGCCGTCAGGAAAACAAGAATAAGGAAGCGAGTTCGACAGGCGGGAAGTGCGAGAAAAGAAGCTGCAGGATATATATATATATATATATATATATATATATATATATATCCAAGTGAGTATAGAATGAGGAGAGAAAAGAATTTTTTTTCCCGTCCAAAATATCAATTTAAAACAGTGCTCGATATATGATGTATAGAGCTGTGAATATTTATTATAAATTATGTTTTAGAACATGTACATAATTTCTTCTATATATGTCCTCTTCTCTACAATCATATGTTTGTTTCAGTGTTTGGACAGAAACACATCGTCTCCCGATAATGTGTTTGGGTTCCAAACACTGAAACAGCCATATGATTGTAGAGAAGTGGACATATATAGAAGAAATTATGGACATGTTCTAAAACATAATTTATAATATATATATATATATATATATATATATATATATATATATATATCATTATTATTATTATTATTATTATATATTTACGCTACCAGCTTCTTGAGCAACGTAGGAGTCGCGCCAACTGATTACACCTGGAACTCTTGTGGTACGTAAGACATAACTCCTTATATTCGCCTTGCAATTTCTTTCAATCTTGGTCTGGTGTACTAGACTTGCTTCTTTAACCAAAACTCAAAGAAAAAAGTTACAGGTTATTA
This sequence comes from Ascarosepion bandense, assembly GCA_037127315.1. Taxonomy (NCBI): domain Eukaryota; kingdom Metazoa; phylum Mollusca; class Cephalopoda; order Sepiida; family Sepiidae; genus Ascarosepion; species Ascarosepion bandense. The sequence goes on along the minus strand of JBBBDQ010000705.1, from coordinate 3,195,911 downwards.
AGTCACGACTCTTAGCGGGCCACTCATACATAAACTAGGAAGTTACTTTTCAGTCTCCGCTGTGAATCAAAGAAAAAAAAAACGCAAAGATGACGTCATCAGCTTTTCTGATTATCGATTATACCGCCCCCTTCAATCTAGATCGATATTCATCATCTATTATTTAGGCTTTATTTTCAAACGTATTTGTTTGTTCCATTTCTTTTGTTTTATTTATTTATTTATTTATTTTTGTTAAACGAAATATATATCGTTTTTTTTTTTGTTTAATAATGAATATTTCATTGACCTTTATCGTAGAATAACAATGATTTTTTTCAGATACAAGTTTTACTATTTAACCCATAGTTTGGGGTGGCTATGAATTCAAATCTTTTCCATAGGTATGAATGTAAGTAATCCGACTGGAATTCGAACTCGGCACCGCACTTTCTCATTCAGAGCCATATCCATTACACTTTATTCAAAGAAAATAATGCGTTCTTTTCCTTCTCCATAGTATGTTATACTATATTTTTCGACATCTCCTTAGAATATGGTTTTTCTATATTTTGTGAATCTGACTTTAAATGGGATAAATATTTATTGCTTTTTATTCTTTTTTTTTCTCCCATATTTGTTCAGGATGTTATAAATGGATTAAAAAAAGAACGGTTCTAGTGAGGAGGTTGCAAAATGCTATTTTCTACCTATTAAACACAACATCTGAAAGAACTTTCTTTCCAGCCACACACACACACACACACACACACATACACACACACACATACACACACACACACACACATACACACACACACATACACACACACACACACATAAAATCTATTCCTTTCAGTTATTTGTTTATTTTTTTTGTTTTTTGTTTTTTGTTTGTTCTTTTTTTTTTTTCTTTTTTTTGGTAATCTCAAAATCTCTGATATTATCTACAAAGGTGTTCCTTACTTTTTACTCGGTGTTTTCGACACATGTTTTGCTATTTTAACTGTCTTCGTCATTTGTCGGCCGATTGCCGTATTAGGCAACTTGAAATGCACACATCTGGGCTGTAGTGAGAGCGAACATTTTTATGGATTTGAGTCAGACAAGTTGGCTCACTTGAACGGAAAAATGAAGGGAGACAAAACGCCAATTGGGAATAGTTTATTATTATTATTATTATTATTTCATTTTTCATCATATTTCGATTTCTGCTTTGGTCTCACTACCAACCAAATCTGCGGGGAGACCTAAGGCATGTCGTGGCGTGTTGTTATTTTATTTTTTTTTTTATAAGCGTTTCACCCCGAGCAAGGCATGTCACTGCCACTACTGTGCAGGGGGCTACGTAGAGTGGAGAAAGGCTGATTAAATATAGGAAATAACAGAGGGTGGGTGATAGGCGGGTGAGGATACCGAGAATGAGGGTTGGGTAGATGAGAGTGTTGTGGGAATAGTTGGGAGTTAGTGTGATAGGAGGTGTCTATTGACCCTACATTTAAACACCTGGAGATTGTAACTGTCGGGAAAGCAAACTTGTGGAAGGGAGTTCCACAGGCGGGAAGCGCGAGAAAAGAAGCTGTTGGAGTAGAATTTACGGTTACATCTTATTTGTTTAACTGTAAAAGGGTGGGACCTAGTTGCTAATCTAGTATCTCGTGTAAATTCGTGCTTAGGCGGCACCAGTGATCTAAGCTCATCGGAGCAGAAGCCATGAAAGTGCTTGTAGAAGAGGCACAGGGAAGCCACATCACGCCGGTGTGAGAGCGGCTGCAGCCGGTCTGCCAAGTCAGTATCAACCACGTTACAGATCCTCCTTTGTATTTTGTCAAGAAGCCCAAGGAGAGCAGCAGGGGCACCCGACCAGATATGGCAGCAATATTCAATACACGAGCGGATGGTAGATTTGTATATGTGCAGAATAGTTTCAGGTGGGAAAAATTTCCGGGCCCTGCACAGGGAGCCGACTTTCATAGCAGCAGATTTGGCAATGGATTCAAGATAGTCATTCCATTTGAGGTCCGCCCCATTTCATGTTTTTTCTATCTTCCCCATCATGCCTAGCGTTACATCAACAAAGTTCTTCTTAGTGTGTGGGCTGTACTTAATAAGACAATTTTTTGTATATCTATTAAGCTGGGGTTTCCAGGGATTCTTTCAATGTGTTGTTTTGTTCCTTTTTTATCATTCCATGTGCACATACTATCACTGGCATGACTCTTGTTTTCAATTTCCACATTTTTTCTATTTCAATTTCCAGGTCTTTATATTTTGACAGTTTTTCAAATTCCTTGGTTGCTATGTTACAATCCGCTGGACAAACCATATCAATTAATAAACAAGTTTTCTCTTTCTGGTTTTTAACAATAATGTCTGGCCTGTTTGCTTCAATTTTTCTGTTTGTGTAGATGGTGTAATCCCATAGAATGGTTACATCTTCTATTTCTGTAACCGGTGCTGGGTGATGTTCATTCCAGTGTTTGTTTACAGATTTTCCATAGTGTTTGCACATTGTCCAATGTAAATATTAACCCACTCTATCGTGGCGATTTTTATATTCATTTGGGACAAGTATAGAACAGCCTGAAATTAGATGGTCTATTGATTCTTGGTGTTTATCACAAAACCTGCATTTTGGATCCATATTATTATGTATAATATTTGCCTGAAAGTTTCTAGTGAAAAGACTTTGGTCTTGCGCTGCAAGAATAAAGCCTTCAGTCTCAGGTTTTAATCCAGATGCACGTAACCATCGATGAGTATTAACTGTATCAACATTGGATTTATTGGCACGTTCTGGATATTGTCCATGCAGAGGTTTGTCTTGCCAGCATTGTTTCATCTGTTCAAGAGTTTTATCTTTGGCTTTCATTTTCATATTTTTTGCCGCAATAGTTGGTTCTTGGCTTCTGTTTTGCTTTTCTACAGAATCTACTAAATGTAAATATTGTTTGTATTTACTGCCTTCTTTTATTATCGTATATTTTTTCTTTCTTTCTTCATGTTGCCTTACAGTCCTTTGTTGTTTCTATGTATATAGTTGTTGTCTTGCATAAAAAAAGTTCTAGCTGAATAAGACCTCTTCCAACTTTACGGGGTATGTATAGACATTATTATTCTCATTATTATTATTATTAATGTCGTTATCTAAATTCATAAGCAGCTGTTATTACTAGTATCAGCAGTAGCTGCGACAGTAATAATAGTGATTTTAGAACTGTACATTTTGGATGTGCGTTGTGGTGCATTGGATATCGGCTCGGAACGAGAAATCGGGGAGCCGAGTTCGAATTCCAGCTGAATTCATTGCATTTTCTTACGCGCAAATACCCTTGAGAAAGGTATTAATCCGTATATTCCTTCTAGTTATGGGTTAAATAACAGGACAGATTGGGTTCTATAGCCTTGACTGGCAACCAGTCTATCGCAGAAATCAATGGCAACCTACTGAGGGATAATCTTCTATCCAGTCAGTCATGTCTCGAAAGAGATGATCGCCCAAGCATGTATCACGTATGGCATTTAACTGACAGACATTTCAACCAAATAATGCGAGTCTATAAATTAATATAAATATCGATAAATCGATATTTCTGGTTCAACAGAATTTGGTCCGATGTTCTTCACGGATTTCTATTGTTATGAAGTATTAAACTGACCCCCCACTAATTACTATGTAATAATATAATACATCGCTTCTTCCTCTAGCTATGAGTCAAATAACAGGACAGGTTAGGTTCTATAGCCTTGGCTGGCAACCAGTCTACCGCAGAAAAGCAATGGCGGGATAATCTTCTACCCAGTCAGTCATGTCTCTTTCGTGTTTCACGTATGGCACTTAACTGACTGATCTCAGAAAATGGATAATGGATAATGGTTCAGAATTGTTTCCCGGAGATCTGAGTTTTAGTTTCAGTTCGGTTGAATATAATCCGTTACACGCAAATGCCACTTGGAAATCTATCGATCCACCACTCCCCAAGCTATAGGTTCATTATTAAGCCTTTGATGTGCGTTGTGGTACAGTGGATATCGACTCGGAACGAGAAATCGGAGAGCCGAGTCCAAATTCCAGTTGAATTTATTGCATTCACTTATCCTTAGGGAAGGTATTAATCCGTCTTTTCCTTCCAGTTATGGATTAAATATATATATACTGACTGTTATAAGATTTCGGTGAACTGGTCACCTTCACCTTAGATATATAGTGACCTTCACCTCAGATATATAGTGATCTCACATGTAGCTTTCACATCAGTGGCTTTGTAACCTTCATATCAGATTTGGGTACCTTCATCTCAGATACATACTGACCTTTATAAGATGCCTGGTGATTTTAACGTCAGATGTCTTCAGAATGGGTGAGAGTATGACTCTCCAAATTCCTAATATTTTCTCGGTGTCTTCCAGAAAAGTCTAAACACTCAATTCTTCTCGAAATTCTAAGCATATTTTAGTGCTTTTTAAGCAAGATTCTTTCTATTGGGACTTTTTTCTTGTCTTCAATTTCATTTCTTTTTTTTATTCCTCCCGTCTCATGTTTCTCTGTTTTCTATTATAAAACCCTTTCTTCATAGTCTTTTAAGGTCCATTTTTCTACTCCATACCCACTGACCCCAAAAAACTACTTGATTTTTCAAACGTATCAATTTTTTTCAATTTGTCTTATTTCATTCGGGGATTCTATCACAGTAATTTTCAAAATGCTAAAACTATATTTGTGAATGTACATCAAGCTTAGAGTTAAAGATATCTCTCACACTATATATATATATATATATATATATGAACAGAAATAGCAATAGAGAAATTGGTATAGAAGGAAAAAGTGCGAGAAGTCGTGAACGTTTTGTTTAAAATATAGATTTATTGTTTTTATTGTTATTAATATTACTTGCTATTTGTATGATATATTAAGCGTCCATAATAGTATTTTTACCTCTACACATGTTTCGAGTCTTAAGTTGATTCTCTTCAGGCGAATAAACTTGTGCGTTTACATATCGAGATCCGTTTGTTTTTCTGATGGCTAAACTGACTTCCAAAACGGAACAGATTTAACATGCGAGTGTGAAAACAATATATATATATATTTATATATATATATATATATATATATATATATATATATATATTAATGCAGGTTTCATTGAATAATATAGACAAGTTTTGTCTATTAATTTTGTGTAGGATCCGTTCATACCGTCTGATATACTTGATGATGATGTCGTTAAAAGACAACAAAAAATCACAGTATTTGTTGAATTTTTTTTTCAATTTGCCTTTTCATGCAGGTTTCATTGAATAATATAGACAAGTTTTGTTTATTAATTTTGTGTAGGATCCGTTCATACCGTCTGATATACATTAATGAAAAAATGCTGCCAAAATACACACAATTTAAATTACATGATCCAGCAGCGCAACACACCATCACCACCTTGACATATAAATGGAGCCTTGTGAAAAGGCAAATTGAAAAAAAATTCAACAGATACTGTGATTTTTTGTTGTCTTTTAACGACATCACCATCAAGTATATCAATGTTTAATGACAATGTTTAAGATTCTCCAACATTTGGATAATTTTTTTATTAAGTTTGTTCTAAGCTTTCGGCTCACATGTACCATCTTCAGAGAGGTTACAAGGACGGTAACACAAAAACATCCACCATCAGCGACGATTTTATCTTGTGTTGACATAAACTCCGCTAAGCAACGAGAACATTTCCCAAAAATAGCAAACGCAGTTCGCAAATTTGCAATGCGGTTCTATGACGTCATGCCGCATGATAGCTCGAACTGACAACACAAGCATATATTCAAATGAAATATAATGTGTAATGACCAGATGTAAAGGTGATTTTATTAAGAGTGGGTTGTTTGGATTTAATGTAGATGGCCTTCAATTGAACGCACATCCAGGAGAGAGAACAATAAAAGAACAAGATTTAAGAAGACCGACGATACAGGTTGTCGTTATGGGTGTTGAATCCTAAAAGTGCCGGAGCAAGATTCCGCAAGAGGGATCAGTTAACCACTCTAGCAGATTAATATATTCAAAAAAATTCTTATTAGCGGCAATTGTTTTTGTTGTTATTTTCTTGTTGTAAATCTATTCATGTGAGCAAAGATGGGGTTTTAGAGAGAATAGAAACGAAAAGGAAAATGATACTTAATATCAGGAAGAGGTAAAGTTTCTGGGACACGTAATGTTGTAGTGAAATATCCTGTCCTACCTAGGAATGGGTATGGTCCGGGTTATAAAAGACCGGGATTAGAACGAACTACAGTGTGTTCGTGATTATACGAGAGTTTTCGTCATTATACGAGAGTGATCGTGATTATACGAGTCTTCGTCATTATACGAGAGTGATCGTGATTATAAGAGAGTCTTCGTCATTATACGAGAGTGATCGTGATTATAAGAGAGTCTTCGTCATTATACGAGAGTGATCGTGATTATAAGAGAGTCTTCGTCATTATACGAGAGTGATCGTGATTATAAGAGAGTCTTCGTCATTATACGAGAGTGATCGTGATTATACGAGAGTCTTCGTCGTTATACGAGAGTGATCGTGATTATACGAGAGCCATCGTCATTCGACGAGAGTGATCATGATTATAAGAGAGTCTACGTCATTATACGAGAGTGATCGTGATTATAAGAGAGTCTTCGTCATTATGCGAGAGTGATCGTGATTATACGAGAGTTTTCGTCATTATGCGAGAGTGATCGTGATTATACGTGAGTCTTCGTCATTATAGGAGAGTGTTCGTGATTATACGAGAGCCATCGTCATTCGATGATAGTTATACGTCATTAGACAGAAGCATTCTTCACAAGACGGACGCATACGTCCTATACAGAGACATTGTCTTTTTTTTTTTTTTTTTTTTTTTTAATCATATCACCCCAAGCAAGGCGGTAACGCCACTGATGTGCAGGGGGCTACATAAGAGTGAGAGGATTAGAAAAGAGAAAAACCGGAAACCGCATCCTAAACAGGAAACAAGGGATGAGCCTCTTCACCTGTTCAATAGACGTGGGTTGAGTGTGAACCGGGCGATAGTTTAGTCTATCTACTCCAAATTGAAAAAAAACCCCCAAAAAAACAGTGAGAAGATAAGAAAAGATAAAAACCGGAAACCGCATCCTAAACAGGAAACAAGGGATAAGCCTCTTCACCTGTTCAATAGATTGTTATTCTTGTTAACTGTTCGTTGGTGTACGTGTATTTGGTTTATTGTACTGAGGTATAATAAATCTCTATTCATATATCCTCAGTGTTAAGAATTATGTCTTGCACCATTCTTGCTCTGTTTATCCCCTCCCAGGATATAACACGTAATGAGAAAGAAGGGCTTGGAGACTCAGATACTCACAAGATAGATAGAAGGATAGAGAGACAGAGGGAAACAAATGGATGGCAAAGCAGGGAATGGGAGAAATATCAAGATCAAAGGTATTAAGAGCTAAAGGACATAAGAAGATGTGAAGGACCTTGATCGGACGCGGCACACAAAAGAAGACGCGTTGTGGGATAATAGATATCAGCTCAGGATAAAAAACTGGAGAACCGAGTTTAAATTCCAGTTGTGTTCGTTACATTCACTTAAACGTAAATACCTTTAGGATAAGCAAATAGGCGCCACCCTTTTATGGTGAATCCAATAAAATGTAAACGCATCTTCTACTCCAACAGCTTCTTTTCTCGCACTTTCCGCCTGTGGAATTTCCTTCCGTTTACTTGTATCCCCGGCAGCTACAATCTACAAGAATTTAAATGTAGAGTCAATAGTCATCTCCTGTCTGACTAACTTGCATCTTCTCTCTCGTGCTCCTTTCTCGTCTACTCCACTCTCACCAGTATTCTCATCTTTCTCTTACCCACTTCCTGACACCCCCTATAAGCGGTCACTTTTTCTCATAACTTTCCTCCTATGTAACCCCCTGCACAAAAGTAGAAGTACAATGCCTTGCTTGGGGCGATATGATTAATATATATATATATATATATATATATATCCAGAGCAAATTATATTTATAAAGGAAAACTCAACACGTCATTTCAAGTGGTTATAAACTATAGATCATTTCTATGAGCTAATTAGCTCATTTCATCAGACCTTACAATATTCCTTCCTTTTTTTTGGTATAAAAAAATTTACCGAAATAAGCATTTTCTTTAACTATATATTATATTATTAATAATATAATATACATAACAAATTGCATATATATATATATATATATATATATATATATAAATGCAATTTGTTATATATATTATATTATTTATATATTATATATAAATAATACACGTATAATAATATGCGTACACCTATCTAACTGAATATATATATATATATATATATATATATATATATATATTGTGCGTTGAAAATATAACGTTAAGAAATCAGTTAGCTTATAATATCTGATGATACGGTAAAGTTGAACCAGTCGTAGCGCAATAGACTGATCTTCCTAATTATATATATATATATATATATATATATATATATATAATAAACTAAATCTAAAAGCGCCAAACGTCAACCGCGGTTTCACTCTACGGATCGTCAGAACTTGACTAACAAATTAGACAGAACCAGCAAAATAAATACTACTCCTTAGAAGATACCAAAATAGTACTCCTTAGGAGATACCAAAATAGTACTCCTTAGAAGATACCAAAATAGTACTCCTTAGAAGATACCAAAATAATACTCCTTAGGAGATACCAAAATAGTACTCCTTAGAAGATACCAAAACAAAAAACTAGGGTAAAACAACCTTTATTAGCAACAACAAAAAAAAAAAAAAAATTAAAGTAAGTAATTTTTTAAATGAATACATCTATTGAGAATTTCCGATTTTGAATTAAGCAAGCTATGCGCAGGTTCAAGTAACGCTATAGGCAATTTTTCTTCACGACGAAGTTGGCAAAACTTACTACCTACTTTATACTTAGGGCATTTTTTTATTATTTCCCATTTAAGAATGGGGTCCTTATTAGTAATATATTTTAGATGCCATACATACGTAGCTAACTCAGTATTATGGCTATACTTTTGGTATTTGAATGAACTTTTATGATTGTAAAATCTTCTTTTAAGTGTCATGAATCGTCCCAATATAAGACTTAGGATTGGTATCATTTTCATCTGTATAAACCCTAACACCATACATAACACTAGGTTGCTGACAGTGACCATGAATGGGGCATTCATTCTTTTGCCTACAATTACATTTAGGTTTGGAACTAAGCTTCTCATGGTTTTTTTAATTTACTTTTATTAATACCATTATATATATATAATAACAATGTATTTTTTATGTAGATTTCATTAAGAATGGCATATACTATACTATACAGATGTACAAAAGACAACATATATTCGGTTACAGATAAAATTAAATCCATTCTCTATAGCAGTTAAATGTATAGCAGAAAGTGCTCAATAAAGCAGTACATTGAGACATAATATGCTTGAATATATTAACTCTACTTATGAATACTTACAAATCTTACGCTCTCAAAATCCTAATAACGGAATACAAGCTGAATATATATATATATATATATATATATATATATATATATATATATATATATATATATATATATCTTCACTTCCCAGCTATGAGTTGAATAGCAGGATCTTGTAGTCTCGGTTGACAAACAGACTACCGTAGAAAGTAACGGCAGCCAACTCTGTGTAAATATTCCGTTATGAGTTGAAAGAGAGATCATCACCCGGTATCACGTATGACACTTAATTGACTAATGGCCGAAGTTATTGATTTCCTTAAGAAGTTGGATCATTTTCTCATAGTTAGAGGTGAGTAAAGTCGAATGTCTGTTGAAGCAACGAATATGTCTACGGAATTTTGTACAAAAGTACTTCCAAGTTTCAGGTAAAGTGTGTGAATATCGCAGGATATTCTGTTTATAATCAAACAGTATTAAATATTTATTTATACCGGCCTGATTATTTACGATAAACACTTTTTTACGAAAATGTTTGTCAGAATATCTATTTAAATACGAGTATCGATCAAAAATAATGTTCAAACAAATCATTTCAAATTGTCGGTTGTTTATAACCATTTCGTTAATCTTCGTTAATTTCCGTAACATGATGATTATCGTAAATAATCAGGCCGGTAGAAATAAATATATAATACTGTTTGATTATCAACAGAATATCTACTTAAATACGAGTATCGATCAAAAATAATGTTCAAACAAATCATTTCAAATTGTCGGTTGTTTATAACCAAGTTTCGCTAATCTTCGTTAATTTCCGTAACATGATGATTATCGTAAATAATCAGGCCGGTAGAAATAAATATATAATACTGTTTGATTATAAACAGAATATCTACTTAAATACGAGTATCAATCAAAAATAATGTTCAAACAAATCATTTCAAATTGTCGGTTGTTTATAACCATTTCGTTAATCTTCGTTAATTTCCGTAACATGATGATTATCGTAAATAATCAGGCCGGTAGAAATAAATATATAATACTGTTTGATTATAAACAGAATATCTACTTAAATACGAGTATCGATCAAAAATAATGTTCAAACAAATCATTTCAAATTGTCGCTTGTTTATGACCAAGTTTCGTTAATCTTCGTTAATTTCCGTAATATAAAACAGAATATCTACTTAAATACGAGTATCGATCAAAAATAATGTTCAAACAAATCATTTCAAATTGTCGCTTGTTTATGACCAAGTTTCGTTAATCTTCGTTAATTTCCGTAATATAAAACAGAATATCTACTTAAATACGAGTATCGATCAAAAATAATGTTCAAACAAATCATTTCAAATTGTCGGTTGTTTATAACCATTTCGTTAATCGTCGTTAATTTCCGTAACATGATGATTATCGTAAATAATCAGGCCGGTAGAAATAAATATATAATACTGTTTGATTATAAACAGAATATCTACTTAAATACGAGTATCGATCAAAAATAATGTTCAAACAAATCATTACAAATTGTCGGTTGTTTATAACCAAGTTTCGTTAATCTTCGTTAATTTCCGTAACACACATGTATATATAAAACCACCAAGTATTCCATATAATTCACGCATCTACGTGAGCAAATATCTTCACGTGTGCATGTTGCTTACATTATTACTGTCTTTGAATTTCAAAATTCTTCATATCGTTTATTTATTTTCTTTTGAAATGTTGTCACACTTTTCCTGCTTCAAGGCTATATTTAATTTTTAAACTGTAATATAATCCCTGATGATGAACGATGACGTTCGTAAGTACAAGGATAACTTTTGGACAATTTTTAAACAAATATAATTCGGAAATAAAAAATCTAACCAGAAAATATGAAAAAAATTCAAAAGAAATATATAAGACTATGTTGTCTCTATCGTTTAACACAATTTGTTTAATATATATATATATATATATATATATATATATATATAGGATAAAAAATACATTTTTAACTTAGAACTCTTTAGTAGTTTTTCTCATATATATATATATATATATATATATATATATATATATATATATATATATAAAATCCGTTCATGCTCACGGATAATCTTTCGTGTATTATAATTGAAAGATGTCAGAAATGAGCTGCAACGTTGACAGATGTTATTATCTTTCATTTCTCATCGTACCCAAGTACTTTCAAACTCTTTCGGAGATGATCTTCAGGGGTGTGATTTATGGTAACAAAAAATAACTGCAAATCTGTGTTGTTAAAAATTACAGTAAATATTTTCCTGCTTCTTAGTGTAGGATAGTTGTATAGTCAATCAGGGAAACAACAAGAGCAAACGACAGATTCTCGAGACAATATTCATTAAACAAATTTAAACCGGCAATTAATAGTGTCAGCGATAAATATTGTAGTAATTTTATAAAATGTTTGCAAAAAGAACAGTTTTTTTCATACCTTAACACGTGCATGACCATGTCATCACAACATATTAAAATAATCCATTTTGCATAATTTTCACATTCTAATGAACGCTAAGCAATTTGTCAACCGTTATATTTGAAACAGAAAATAAAATTGACAGTAATTTTTAGCAACACAGCTTTGCGGTTATCTTTTGTTACCATAACTCACATCCCTGAAAATGATCTCGGAAAGAGATTAAAAGTACTTGGGAACATTGAGAAATGAACGATAATAACATCTGTCAACGTCACAGCTCATTTCTGACATCTTTCAATTATAATACGCGAAAGATTATCCGTGAGTATGAACGGATTTTATTAAAGATAAAATCCGTTCATTCTTACGGATAATCTTTTGTTTATTACAATTGAAACGGATTTTATTAAAAACAAGCAGACACCATATTTGCAGTTTATTTAATCTGACATGTCTAAAAGAAAATTTGCTGCCTAAATGCACAAATTACAAAACATATATATATATATATATATATATATATATATATATATATATATATATATTAGAAAATTTTAGGCAGGCACGTTATTTCATGGTAAATCGGAAGGGTAGGCCTATTTCAGACGAACCATCATCAACTTCTGTCTTTATTTTACAAAAGGCTTTAAAGACGGAAGCTGATCATGGTTCGCCTGAAATAGACCCAAACTTCCGAACTACCATGAAATAACGTGTCTGCATTAATTTTTCTTATATTTGCTCTACATGTATTTATATACATATATATTTAGAGCTCTCTTAGAGAGTTATCCTACCACTGTATGTACAGGTTACTACTTTAGATTCTTCTATACCCACACTGCATGCTCATATAAATATATATATATATATATATATATATATATATATATATATATATATATATAGAGAGAGAGAGAGAGAGAGAGAGAGATGGGTTAACGTCTGGTATGAGGATAACTATTTCAAAAATGTTTTTGAGATTCTAAGGGCAAAACTGTCAGCCCAATTTAAATACCGACAGATGTTCCTCTAATTCTTTTTAGCCCCTTTTGTTTTTTATTGACCGGTAAAAATCTGTTCCCCTACGATACAAAGCAGAGTTAAACCTTGTAAGTACCTACATTCTTGACCGCTTTAGAATATCAGGTGCTGTAAGCTTGGATGTAATGGTGGTGCAGTGGATAATGTATCAGTATTAGAAATCGAAGTACCGAGTTCTAATTCCCGCTGAGTTCGTTATCCTCACTTACACACAAGTACATTTTGGAAAGGCATGAATCCACCACTTCTCCGTCGTCTATGGGTTAATTAGTAAGATTTGTATCACTAAATAATTATTATTTTTAAAAAAATATTTATTTTACTTGTTTTAGCCTTTCTTTTACGACTGCATTTTACCATATCTTTTCTGACTTGTTAGATTTTTTTGCAGGAGGCTTCAATTTATGCTCACATATATATATATATATATATATATAGTATATCGAGGCAGCAAGTAATTTTCTAGACATATTCTATTAAATATAAGAGACAATGAATGTCTATTATGTTTAATCATGAGCCGTTTGGTAACTATTGCCGTTGCCAAGCGGAGTTTTATGTCAACACAAAATAAAATCGTCGGTGATGGTGGATTTTATAATATTTCAGTTTAAACTACCTCTCTGAAGATGGCTCATGTGAGCCGAAAGCTTAGAAGAAAACCAATAAACAATTATCCAAATGTTGGAGAATTTTTGACTTTATTTTCAACTGAAATTAAAGCAAAAATACGACGTTTAGAACGGCTCATGATTAAACATAATAGACATTCATTGTCTCTTATATTTAATAGAATATGTCTAGAAAATATATATATATATATATATATATATATATTTTTTTTTTTTTTTGTAAATATACTTTAATTTGTGTATGAATCAACTGAAAATATGCCGGTTGCTTAGTAGGAAGGTGGGCAGTTAGATCGGCTACCATTTATGAACATGTAATAAATAACACGCCTACCAAATCGACCGGCCTAAAATATTTCACTCACCTGCCACTGACGCGGAAATTGCAATTATATTTTTTGAGGTTTGGGAGAGAGAACCTGTTTTTTGGTGATTGTACTAAAAAACATTTCAAAATAAATACAATGTTTGTCGATAAGAACAATGACGTTTGTGGGTCAGTAAGTGCGACTAACTAATTTAAGGATTCAAAACTCAGCATTTTCACAGTTTCTTTCTTTCTTTCTTTATTTTTTTTAGTGGAGGGTTTTCTATTGTATTTCCTGCGCACAATGTAAAAATAAAAAAAACATTCTTCAGAAGTTTTTTTTTATATTAGTCTTGAAGAAGATTGTACAACGGATTGGTCGACTATCTGTGACAGAAAAATACTAATATCTTTAGTATTTATCTATATTTCTGGGATGAGGTAGTATTTACAGTATTTACATTATTAGGACTATTGTCCTCATCTTTGTTGCCATTTGTACGACGTTTAATAATAGATCATTCTATTTGTCTATATTTCTGAGATGAGGTAGTATTTACAGTATTTACATTATTCGGACTATTGTCCTCATCTTTGTTGCCATTTGTACGACGTTTGATAATAGTTCATTCTATTTGTCTATATTTCTGGGATGAGGTAGTATTTACAGTATTTACATTATTCGGACTATTGTCCTCATCTTTATTGCCATTTGCACGACGTTTAATAATAGATCATTCTATTTGTCTATATTTCTGAGATGAGGTAGTATTTACAGTATTTACATTATTCGGACTATTGTCCTCGTCTTCGTCGCCATTTGTACGACGTTTAATAATAGATCATTCTATTTGTCTATATTTATGAGATGAGGTAGTATTTACAGTATTTACATTATTCGGACTATTGTCCTCATCTTTGTTGCCATTTGTACGACGTTTAATAATAGATCATTCTATTTGTCTATATTTCTGAGATGAGGTAGTATTTACAGTATTTACATTATTCGGACTATTGTCCTCATCTTTGTTGCCATTTGTACGACGTTTAATAATAGATCATTCTATTTGTCTATATTTCTGGGATGAGGTAGTATTTACAGTATTTACATTATTCGGACTATTGTCCTCATCTTTATTGCGATTTGTACGACGTTTAATAATAGATCATTCTATTTGTCTATATTTCTGAGATGAGGTAGTATTTACAGTATTTACATTATTCGGACTATTGTCCTCGTCTTCGTCGCCATTTGTACGACGTTTAATAATAGATCATTCTATTTGTCTATATTTATGAGATGAGGTAGTATTAACAGTATTTACATTATTCGGACTATTGTCCTCATCTTTGTTGCCATTTGTACGACGTTTAATAATAGATCATTCTATTTGTCTATATTTCTGAGATGAGGTAGTATTTACAGTATTTACATTATTCGGACTATTGTCCTCATCTTTGTTGCCATTTGTACGACGTTTAATAATAGATCATTCTATTTGTCTATATTTCTGATATGAGGTAGTATTTGCACTATTTACATTATTCGGACTATTGTCCTCATCTTTGTTGACATTTGTACGACGTTTAATAATAGATCCTACTATTTGTCTATATTTCTGAGATGAGGTAGTATTTACAGTATTTACATTATTCGGACTATTGTCCTCATCTTTGTTGACATTTGTACGACGTTTAATAATAGATCCTACTATTTGTCTATATTTCTGAGATGAGGTAGTATTTACAGTATTTACATTATTCGGACTATTGTCCTCATCTTTGTTGACATTTGTACGACGTTTAATAATAGATCCTACTATTTGTCTATATTTCTGAGATGAGGTAGTATTTACAGTATTTACATTATTCGGACTATTGTCCTCATCTTTGTTGACATTTGTACGACGTTTAATAATAGATCATTCTATTTGTCTATATTTATGAGATGAGGTAGTATTTACAGTATTTACATTATTAGGACTATTGTCCTCATCTTTGTTGACATTTGTACGACGTTTAATAATAGATCATTCTATTTGTCTATATTTATGAGATGAGGTAGTATTTACAGTATTTACATTATTAGGACTATTGTCCTCATCTTTGTTGACATTTGTACGACGTTTAATAATAGATCATTCTATTTGTCTATATTTATGAGATGAGGTAGTATTTACAGTATTTACATTATTCGGACTATTGTCCTCATCTTTGTTGACATTTGTACGACGTTTAATAATAGATCATTCTATTTGTCTATATTTCTGAGATGAGGTAGTATTTACAGTATTTACATTATTCGGACTATTGTCCTCATCTTTGTTGACATTTGTACGACGTTTAATAATAGATCATTCTATTTGTCTATATTTATGAGATGAGGTAGTATTTACAGTATTTACATTATTAGGACTATTGTCCTCAACTTTGTTGACATTTGTAGGACGTTTAATAATAGATCATTCTATTTGTCTATATTTATGAGATGAGGTAGTATTTACAGTATTTACATTATTAGGACTATTGTCCTCAACTTTGTTGACATTTGTACGACGTTTAATAATAGATCATTCTATTTGTCTATATTTATGAGATGAGGTAGTATTTACAGTATTTACATTATTAGGACTATTGTCCTCAACTTTGTTGACATTTGTACGACGTTTAATAATAGATCATTCTATTTGTCTATTTTTATGAGATGAGGTAGTATTTACAGTATTTACATTATTAGGACTATTGTCCTCAACTTTGTTGACATTTGTACGACGTTTAATAATAGATCATTCTATTTGTCTATATTTCTGTGATGAGGTAATATTTACAATATTTACATTATTCGGACTATTGTCCTCATCTTTGTTGCCATTTGTACGATTTTTCGGCCGTTGTACGCTCCGGCCTTCTTCAGGTGCTAGGAATCTCGAACCGAACCCTCTATTACAATCAATTAGCCCGAATAATGTAAATACTAAAATATTTTCTGTTAATTCACCCCAAAATATGAAAAATGTATATTTAAAAAAAAAATTAACACTAAATTCTTCAAGAGCGAAGCTTTTCCATCATACTACACTTTGACATATACACATATATATACATCGCTCTTATTATATACTACAGGTGGTTTGATCTTTGCAATCGCCCCAAATGTGGAAGACTTGTGTGCGCCATTTCTAATTGTCAGGTTCCCGTTTGCACTCACTTCGATAAACAAACTCAAAACAGATTTTTTTTAAACTGTAATATATTTTCCTTGTATGTGCCACGAATATCATACGCCCTTACCAAATGTGAATAACTCCCAGAGTTTTGGTAGTTTTCATTCCTTAAAGTTTGAGATGTTGCGAGGCATGGTAAACAAGCTCGTAATCTGAATCGGTCACCCATCTAGGTACTTACCAGGTTTCACGCTGCTTAACTTCAGATAAGAAACAGGACAATTTCCTTAGAAACAAAGAAGAGAGTACTGGATTGCTATGTGGTGTCAGTTCTTCAATATGGCATTGAATGCTGGACAATATCATCAAAGATGAAGGAAAAACTTGAAGCAACTAAAATGTGGTTCTACAGAAGCATACTGGATATAAAGTAGGGGATCAAATTCATATTACAATCGATATATAAACTGACCCCTCTTTTTGTGTTCACAGCTGTTTTTATACATTTATATTCCTGAGATCCAACAGCACAAGGATTCATTCTAGAAGTTGAGTAAAGTATTAAGAAACAGGACAATTTTGCTAGAAACAAAGAAGAGAGTACTGGATTGCTATGTGATGTCAGTTCTTCAATATGGCAGTGAATGCTGGACAATATCATCAAAGATGGAGGAAAAACTTGAAGTAACTGAAATATGGTTATACAGAAGCATACTGGATATAAAGTGGGGGATCAATTCCATATTACAGTCATTATATAAACTGACCCCTCACTTTGTGTTCACAGCTGTTTTTATACATTTATATTCCTGAGATCCAACAGCACAAGGATTCATTCTAGAAGTTGAGTAAAGTATTAAGAAACAGGACAATTTCACAAGAAACAAAGAAGAGAGTACTGGATTGCTATGTGATGTCAGTTCTTCAATATGGCAATGAATGCTGGACAATATCATCAAAGATTAATGAAGAACTTGAAGTAGCTGAAATGTTCTATAAAAGGATGCTGCGGATATCGTGGACCGAGCATGTGAGCAATGATGTGGTTTTGGAAAGGATCGAAACGAAAAGAAAATTAATACTGAACATCAGGAAGAGACAACTAAAGTTCTTGGGACATGCAATGAGGAAGGAGGGCTTGGAGAACCTGTTACTAACAGGCCAGATAGAAGGAAAAAGAAACAGGGGAAAGCAGCGGATAACGTATTTGAAGGACCTGATCAGGTGGATGACGGAACGAGGGTTGCATGGTGCAACACGAGAAAGCGTGCTAAAAGCCACCAGGGAGAGGTAAATGTGGAAAACCATAATCGCCTACGTCTTGAAAGGACAGGACACATAGAAGAAGAATATATATGCCAACTGTTTATAATAAATTATAATGTGGATATAAAGTGGGGGATCAAATCTATATTATAATCAATATATAAACTGATCCCTCATTTTGTGGCCATGCTAGTTTTTATATATTTATATTCTAGATTTGTGGGCTTGAGCATGTGGATGACAATACGGGGGTTGCGTCGAGTCACAGGAGAAAGCGTGCTAAGAGCCACCAGGGATAGAGAGACGTGGAAAGCCATGATCGCCTACGTCCTGAAAGGACAGGGCACATAAAATAAGGAGAAGAACTTTGGATCTTACAGAAACCGATGTTTGCATGTTAAATAAGAACAAAATACTATTCGCAATTTTGTAGTCTCTCGTCGGTAGAGCTGTTTTTTTTTTCTTCAGCATTCTTTTTTTCTTTTTTTTTTTTCTTGTTACACTGGCTCCCAACGCTCAAAACGTTACTCTCTGCTGAACTTCCACAAATATGCCCACCATCATTCATTTAAAAGTATTCAAGTTATTACCCAACTGAACAACGCTTGCGCAAACACACACACACATATATACATATATATATATACATAAACCAGTTTTTTTTTCTTGTTGCAATGTCGGCAACGATTTCCACCAAATTACCGCCTTTTTATTGGTGAACTTGAAACTGCACTGAATAACACTAGTGGTGAGTTATCTCCCTTGAAAATTATCTCTCTAATGCCTCCTTTGTAAAGAAAGAAAGAAAAGAACGAAAGGAATGAAGAAAAACGCAAACAAACTTCAAAGACGAGGCCGAGCTGCAAAACTAATCAAGCTGGCATTCGCATATCGCTGATCAGTAAAGATGGCGAACAAGCCAAGTCCACAGAGATGAAGAATAAAAAATAAAATGAAAGCGAAGCTAATTCAGTTTGGAGAGATCAGAATAGTGAGTCAACGGCGAACCCAATAAATGATTCTCTTCTTAATCTGTTACAATTCAGTGTTGAGCCCTGACATTTTGTCGTTCAATATCTTTATTTTCTTTTATTATTACACTACAAGTTTCTTTTGGTCGGGTTGCTGGTGAGGCTAGGAAATCAATGGGGGAGAAAGAAATTCCAAACAGAAAAGAAACAGAGCGATAGACTCAGAAACTTTAAGTACACTTCCTATGAGTTTATTTGCAATTCTACTTAAAATAAAAAAAAGAAATGGTTACGCTAGTAATATCGTCTTTATCTTTTGAACGTTCCATCTTGTACAATATTTATAGGCATAAGTGTTACTTTATGTTCTATAATTTCTCCCGTTCTCAGTCAAGGATTTTGTTTATTTTTTTAATCATTTCACCTCAAGCAAGGTGAATGTCACTAAGATGCAAGAAAAAAGACAATGAGAAAACTTTAGTAAAGTGAAATTCTATAAATGAACAGTATTCAGGAAGCCATAAGATGGCGATTGAAGTTACGTTTAAATTTTTAAAGATCGTAGTTTGAGGAGTATAGATGCTACACCAGGCTTTATTATCGGAGGCCATAATTTGAACAACATAAGGTATGCAGATGATACAGTGCTGATTGCAGACACGGAAAGAAAAATACAAGACCTCCTACAGAAGGTAGCTGAGGAGAGTGACATAAAAGGACTACAAATAAACAGCATGAAAACTGAATGCATTGTCATCAGCAAAAAGAACCCAAAATGCCAAATACAAGTAGGGGATACGAGAATCAAGCAAGCACAAAAATTTAAATACCTAGGAAGTGTTCTAACAGGAGATGGAAAGTGTGACACAGAGATCCGAAGGCGAATTGGCATGGCGAAGGAAGCATTCCAGAAGTTGAGTAAAGATCAATTCCATATTACAATCAATATATAAACTGACCCTCATTTTGCGGTCACAGCTGTTTTTATCCATTTATATTTCTGAGATCCAAAAGCACAAGGATGCATTCCAGAAGTTGAGCAAAGTATTAAGAAACAGGACAATTTCACTAGAAACAAAGAAGAGAGTACTGGATTGCTATGTGATGTCAGTTCTTCAATATGGCAGTGAATGCTGGACAATATCATCGATGAAAAAAAAACTTGAAGCAGCGGAAATATCATTAAAGATGAAGGAAAAACTTGAAACAACTAAAATGTGATTCTACAGAAGCATACTGGATATAAAGTGGGGGATCAATTCCATATTACAATCAATATATAAACTGACCCTCATTTTGCGGTCACAGCTGTTTTATACATTTATATTTCTGAGATCCAAAAACACAAGGATGCATTCCAGAAGTTGAGCAAAGTATTAAGAAACAGGACAATTTCACTAGAAACAAAGAAGAGAGTACTGGATTGCTATGTGATGTCAGTTCTTCAATATGGCAGTGAATGCTGGACAATATCATCGATGAAAAAAAAACTTGAAGCAGCGGAAATATCATTAAAGATGAAGGAAAAACTTGAAACAACTAAAATGTGATTCTACAGAAGCATACTGGATATAAAGTGGGGGATCAATTCCATATTACAATCAATATATAAACTGACCCTCATTTTGCGGTCACAGCTGTTTTATACATTTATATTTCTGAGATCCAAAAACACAAGGATGCATTCCAGAAGTTGAGCAAAGTATTAAGAAACAGGACAATTTCACTAGAAACAAAGAAGAGAGTACTGGATTGTTATGTGATGTCAGTTCTTCAATATGGCAGTGAATGCTGGACAATATCATCGATGAAAAAAAAACTTGAAGCAGCGGAAATATGATTTTACAGAAGGATGCTTCGGATATCATGGACCGAGAATGTGAGCAATGATGAGGTTTTGGAAAGAACAGCATTGAAAAGAAAGCTAATAGTGAGCATCAGGAAGAGACTGATATTACCTGTCGTGCTATCGGCAACGGATAATATGTATTTTCAATAATTTATATATATATATATATATATATATATGTGTGTGTGTGTGTGTGTGTGTGTGTGTGTGTGTTTCTAAGATTCATTGTTGGCCTCACTTTCTTTGGTCTAAGCAATGAATCATTAGACATAAATATTGAAAAACTTAAGGGATGGATACAGGCTTTATTTTCTATTAATTTGTTTTTCATATTGAAACTTGTTTCAAAGGAACTACAGTAAAAAGTCCGCCGGGAAACGAATTACTGTCTTGAATCATGTGTGACTCAAATATGTCTGCGTCTGCTTATCTCAATCTTGGCTGAAACGACACGGGGACATAGTGATTGCATATGAATGTTAACGCCAACAGGGTTGATTTGATTTTTACCTTGTGTCATGAAGTCTGTTCTTACCAGGCATTGCAAGATGTTAGTCATGAAAACAAACGACATCTGCCCAATGTAATCTTTGGTAAAAGGGATTTTTTTTCTATTTTAAGAATCAATGAGAAACATATGAAAAAACCACTGTCAGCAAATACACAGTCTGTGGCGTGAAGATATATATATATATATATATATATATATATATATATATATATATATATATATATACAGTACTGTGCAAAAGTATTAAGACAAGAAATATTTTATCTTTAATGGGGCATCAAAATAAAGTTTAAAATCATCCCTGTCCTACCGATAGTGTGCAAAAGTATTAGGACAGGGGTGATTTTCCTAAAAACCTAACTGAAATTCAAATACAGTGTGAAAAGCCAAATAAATTGCTAATAAATATTGATTATTTAAAACTAGGTGTAAAAGAAATGTATTAAAAAGAAGTTATATTTAATTTTTCCTATTTTCTATTAAACAAGTTATTTTGAAACTACTCATTATTCTATTATCCTTGGATATGACTAACTTTTTTCTTATTCCCCCCTCTCGAATTGGTAAATCTAATGTTACTTCGCAAGACACACTTTGGGAACAAATACAAGCTGCTTGGCAGGAGATACCATTAGATACATTGAAGAATCTTGTGATGTCAATGCCTGACAGAATGAAGGCTGTGATCAAAGCAAAAGGCTATTGTACTAAATATCAAATTTATTTTGTAACAAGTATTTTTTTCTTGTTAAAGCATTTGTTGAGTAAATCAAATAAAATGACTTTAATTAAATTGTTTATTTTCTGTCAATATGCCTCATAAAAGATAAAATAGTTCTTGTCCTTATACTTTTGCTCAGTACTATATATATATATATTAGGTGCGATTGGTAAATTGTTGCAATTATTTTATTATTTTTCTTGTTAAAGCATTTGTTGAGTATATCAAATAAAATTACTTGTTTATTTTCTGTCAGTATGCATCATAAAAGATAAAATAGTTCTTATTCTAATACTTTTGCTCAGTACCGTGTGTGTGTGTGTATATATATATATATATCCACATACAAGCCCGTTTCGCTGTATCACAGCTCATCAGTGTGGCTAGACATATCCACTTGCTTCTGGCCGGGATCGAAGCTCGGTCTCTACTCCCTAAGCCATCGGCATGGTATCAGAGAAGGGAAATTTTAACGTCTTGTATATAAGCAGTGTATACAGACGCCAGTCTATCTATCTATCTATCTATCTATCTATCTATCTATCTATCTATATATATATATATATATATATATATATATTTATATATATATAGCATCGTGATGATCCACGTACATTGTCTTAATATGTATAGGAAAGAATATTAAAACGTTTTGAGTTTTAAAATGTGTTTTTTGACTGTATTTCAGACCGCCCTCCGTCCTTCCTCAGAAAAAATTCAAATTTTAAAATCATTTGTTTCTAATGAAGGACCGAGGGCGGTCTGAAATATAAAATATAATAGTAGAAATAAACAAATACTGTAAAAAAAAACACATTTTTAAACTCAAAACGTTTTAATATTCTTTCCTATATATATATATATATATATATATATATAGATAGATAGATAGATACTTGTAATGGATAACATTAAGAAAAAACATTTATATTCAACCATCATGATTGCAACTTGATTTCTATCAATGTTATTCCTTGATACATACTTGAGTTGAGTGTGGCTTCTTTATTCCCCTATGCCAGTGTTTGCTAAACAGTGCAGCGCGTGTCTTAGGTACTCCAGAAGCGTATAGCAGGTGAGGCGGAATTATTGAAAGACAAAGATTAAAAACAGTTTTCCAAAATATGTATTATTTTAAAATTTCAAATATGATTATGGATTACTTGTAATTGCATGAATGAGCCCCAGCTTAATATTATTCTTTGATTGTGATATTTTTTGCATTATATCAAGTATTAAGAATATAGCAACAAGGGTCCGCAAATTGGAGGAGAGAGTTATCAATGATTATGTTCTGGCTTCAAATCAACGGCTGTGATAAAAAATTGGTGAAGTGCGTTCAAATTTTCATTCGGGAAATGCGACCTGGGAACCACTGCGGTAGGGCCAGACGAAGCAAAACCCTAGTGTCAAAAGTCTTAGGCTTTATATTTTGCCGAAATTTCAAGTCATTTTAGCTGACCAGCTGAAGCACAAAGTAGAAATGCCATATAAGGTGTAAGGAATTATCTCTCTCTCTCTCTCTCTCTCTCTTTCTCTGTTTGTATAGCATCTTTTATATTTTTTAGGCCCTTATGGATTCTTACTTGAGAAGATTGATGTCCTTCATGGTTTGATGCATGTCTGTATAAATGCAAAATGGAGTAGATGCGGGTTATCGAAAATAATAATCTGAAAAATAGAGCATCACTAATTGCACTATCTTCGTTCGCGAGTGGTAAAACACGTCATATCGGACGATGTTTTTTTCCTACAAAGAAGGGGTGCAAATTGGATCACTGCCGAGAAGCACATTTTACTTAGGAAGATTTTTAATACCTAGTCCGATACAGTTTTTTAATAAACAAAAATAGGGCGTCTATTCAAAATAAACACTCCACCCACATCTATTGAACAGGTGAAAAGGCTCATCCCTTGTTTCCTGTTTAGGATGCGGTTTCCGGTTTTCTCTTTTCCAATCTTTTCACTCTTTTATTTTTTTTTCAATTGGAGTAGATAGACTAAACTATCGCCCGGTTCACACTCCATTGGCATCTATTGAACAGGTGAAGAGGCTCATTCCTTGTTTCCTGTTTAGGATGCGGTTTCTGGTTTTCTCTTTTCCAATCTTTTCACTCTTTTATTTTTTTTTCAATTGGAGTAGATAGACTAAACTATCGCCCGGTTCACACTCCACCCGCATCTATTGAACAAGTGAAGAGGCTCATCCCTTGTTTCCTGTTTAGGATGCGGTTTCCGGTTTTCTTTCCCAAACATTTCACTCTTATTTTTTTCAATTGGAGTAGATAGACTAAACAATCGCCCGGTTCACACTCCACCCGCATCTATTGAACAGGTGAAGAGGCTCATCCCTTGTTTCCTGTTTAGGATGCGGTTTCCGGTTTTCTCTTTTCCAATCTTTTCACTCTCTTCTTTTATTTTTTTTTCAATTGGAGTAGATAGACTAAACTATCGCCCGGTTCACACTCCACCGGCATCTATTGAACAAGTGAAGAGGCTCATCCCTTGTTTCCTGTTTAGGATGCGGTTTCCGGTTTTCTCTTTCCCAAACTTTTCACTCTTATTTTTTTCAATTGGAGTAGATAGACTAAACAATCGCCCGGTTCACACTCCACCCGCATCTATTGAACAGGTGAAGAGGCTCATCCCTTGTTTCCTGTTTAGGATGCGGTTTCCGGTTTTCTCTTTTCCAATCTTTTCACTCTCTTCTTTTATTTTTTTTTTCAATTGGAGTAGATAGACTAAACTATCGCCCGGTTCATACTCCACCCACATCTATTGAACAGGTGAAGAGGCTCATCCCTTGTTTCCTGTTTAGGATGTGGTTTCCGGCTTACTCTTTTCCAATCTTCTTACCCTTACGTAGCCCCCTGCGCATCAGTGGCGTTAACACCTTGTTTGTGATGATATGATTAAAAAAAAAACACATTCCGTCACAAATTTCATTTTCGAAGAAATATGATCCGAGCTTTCGAATTTTTTAAGTGAACATCAGTTCAGATAGAAACAGACGGTAAGTTTCGTAGAACGGGTGAGCGTAGTAACGAGGGCAAGTGTGTTGCGGCTGAGGTGTGACGTGGGGGTACGTGTTTATTGTATTGCATTTATATATATACTAGCATCATAGCTCGGCGTTTCCCGTGCAACTCAGAATATTTTAATAGTAGGACTCGGTTATGTAAAAAATAATTACATAAAAATTATTGTTTAAAAATTGTTCAACAATTCCATTATAAAAAATCTATTTTCTTTTGTTTTGCGTAAACGTGATTTGATGTTTTGTGTCACATTGTAAACAACATTGTGTTTGTTTAGTTTCAAAATTACGGAGGAAAATATTGACATTTTTTGTTGACTAAATGTATTTAACATAAAAATAAAAATTATTTATTTTGTTTTTCTGAAATTTAAAATATAAAAACTATTACGCTCTCAGTTCAGAAATTTTCGAAGAATATTTAAAAATGTAGACACTTTATTTTAGAGGGAAAAGTTACATTAATGCCACACGAATTACAGACAGTTGATTTCTTGCATGAAATATTTAGCGAAAAAAAAGGTTTATTTTTTTTTTTTTTTTTTTTGGAGTATGAAATATTGAATCTGAAAAAAAAACACTTAAATAATTAAATTAAACATTGGGACTTTTTTTACATATTTTGTTTTTGTTTGAAAAAACACTTTTTTAAAAACTATTTCTTTTGATTCAAAATTACGGGGAAAAATATTCACAATTTTTTATTGGTCAAATGAGTTTTTAAAACGTCGGAATGTAAATTAGATATAAAGGCTCTTTTTTATAATAAAAAATATTTTAGTCGCGTTTGACACTTGTGATTTGATTTCTGTGACGTAATTCAGCAACCATCTTAGATCTTTTATGTTTTACTGAGCACGTGTAAACAATCGGCTCCATTTGCCCAAAATTGCGAAAGGGAAAATTGCTGAACTTAAACTCAAAATGTATATGTCGACCTGGCTTCCCTGTAGATATGTGTCTCTAGAAAGTTTGAATGGCGTAGGTTAAATAATGTAGGCGTGTATAGATTTCAGTCACATACAGACTCACATATTGCCTTTTATATATATATATATATATATATATATATATATATTTGCGGATGAAGCCTCTTATATTAGAGTGTTATCAGACAACACATTAATAGGTAGCGTAAGAATTACAGTAATATTAAACAGTTGCGTCGTAAGTAGGATGTGTGTTGTGGTGATTTTATTAAAAATAAGCAGACACAATGTTTGCAGTTTATTTAATCTGACATGTCTAAATGAATATCTGCTACCTGAATAAACAATATATATAGTCATCCGCAGACAAATCTGTTTCGCTGTATCACAGCTCATCAGTACGATTAGATATCCGATTGCTTTTTACCCGACCGAATTGGCGTCAGTCGGAAATTCTACCCCTGAGCTATGGGCGTTCGGTAGAAGGAGGCAGACTTTTTAGCGTGTAAAAGAGTGAACATTGAAGTCAACACTCAAGGGCGACAAACAGTTTCATGCTAAGGGCAATCATCAGGCCTGACGACTGCTCTTATCATGAAACAGTCTGTCGCCCCTGTATATTGACTTCAATGTTCAATCTTTTATATTTACATACACTCTATCTCTGATATAGAGCACTTTATCTTATAAATATAGCACACCTTAAAACTATATTTATTCATATATATATATATATATATATATATATATATATATATATATATATCCGACTGAATAAGGAATGAAGAAAAAAATCTTTACAACATCCAAAACATTAATTTAAAACAGTGCTCGATATATAATATATAGAGCTGTGAATATTTATTATAAATTATATTTTAGAATATGTACAAAATTTTATATATCCACTACAAATCGTACATTTGTGTGTGTGTGTGTGTGTGTGTGTATATATATGTGTGTGTATGTGTGTGTGTGTGTGTGTGTATATGTGTGTGTGAATGTGTGTGTGTTTATAATTAGTTAATTAGTTAGTTTTTGGTCATAATTAAATTAGATCAGTAGACAGTTGTATTAAAAAGTGTTTAATACAATTATAATGTAGAACTTTAATTATATTGCATATTTTTTCATTTCTTATATATATATATATATATATATATATATATACTTCATTTGGAAAAGAGTTATTTCGCGAAATAACTCGTTTCCAAATAAAAAATGGAAAATGAAAAATATTCTATATAATTAAAGTTCTACAATATAATTTTATTGAACACTTTTTAATACAGCTGTGTACTCGTATAATTTAATTATTTTCCAGTGCAAATAACATACTCCATTTTATATTCAGTATGGTGCTCAGATTATTATTATTATTAATTTATGCTATTGTTACACTAACAAGTTTGCGGGAAGATCTAAGGCGGGTAGTGGTTTGTTATGGCTACAATTCAGGATTTGTTTTTCTAACTCCCATAATATCACCAAGGTTACAAGGACATAGCACTTAGTGTGTGGGCTGTAATTATCAAGACAATGTTTTGTGTATCTCCTAGAATGGGATTTACAGGAATGTGTTGTTGTGTTTTATTTTTTTATCATTTCATTATTATTATTATTATTATTATGGGGTCAGTTTTCATCATATTTCAATTTCTGCTATGGTCTCACTACCTACCAAGTCTTCAGGAAGACATAAGGCAGGTAGTGGTGTGTTATTATTATTATTATTATTATTATTATTATTATTATTATTATTGTTATTATCATAATATTTCAATTTCTGCTATGGTCCCACTACCTACCAAGTCTTCAGGAAGACCGAAGACCTAAGACCTAAGGCAGGTAGTGGTGGGTTGTTACTTTTTTTTTATTATAAGCGTTTCACCCCGAGCAAGGCATGTCACTGCCACTAGTGCGCAGGGGGCTACATAGAGTGGAGAAATGATAATTAAATATAGGAAATGTCAGAGAGTGGGTGATAGGCGGGTAAGGATACCGAGAATGGTTAAATATAGGAAATGTCAGAGGGTGGGTGATAGGCGGGTAAAGATACCGAGAATGAGGGTTGGGTAGATGAGAGTGTTCTGAGAATAATTGGGAGTTAGTGTGATAGGAGGTGTCTATTGACCCTACATTTAAACACCTGGGGATTGTAGCTGTCGGGAAAGCAGACTTGTGGAATGGCTATAATTCATGATTTGTTTTTCTAACTCCAATAATATCACCCGGGTTACAAGGACAATGCACTTCTTAATGTGTGGGCTGTAATTATCAAGACAATTTTTTGTATATCTCCTAAAATGAGATTTACAGGAAATTTTTTTAAATGTGTTGCTGTGTTTCTTTCTTATCATTTCATTATTATTATTATTATTATTATTATTATGTCATTTTTCATCATATTTCGATTTCTGCTTTGGTCTCACTACCAACCAAGTATGCGGGGAGACCTAAGGCAGGTCGTGGCGTGTTGTTATGGCCCCATTTCATGTTTTTCTATTTTCCCTATCATCCCTAGCGTTACATAAATAAAGTTTTCCTTAGTGTGTGGGCTGTACTTAACAAAACAATTTTTTGTATATCTCTTAAGCTGGGGTTTCCAGGGATTCTTTCAATGTGTTGTTTTGTTCCATTTTTTTATCATTCCAAGTGCACCTACTATCACTGGCACAACTCTTGTTTTCAATTTCCACATTTTTTCTATTTCAATTTCCAGGTCTTTATATTTTGACAGTTTTTCAAATTCCTTGTTTGCTATGTTACAATCCGCTAGACAAGCCATATTGATTAATAGACAAGTTTTCTCCTTCTGGTTTTTAGCAATAATGTCTGGCCTGTTTGCTTCAATTTTTCTGTCTGTGTAGATGGTGTAATCCCATAGAATGGTGACACCTTCTATTTCTGTAAACGGTGCTGGGTGATGTTCATACCAATGTTTGTTTACAGATTTTCCATAGTGTTTGCACATTGTCCAA
This sequence comes from Ascarosepion bandense, assembly GCA_037127315.1. Classification (NCBI taxonomy): domain Eukaryota; kingdom Metazoa; phylum Mollusca; class Cephalopoda; order Sepiida; family Sepiidae; genus Ascarosepion; species Ascarosepion bandense. Next base: position 3,166,574 of record JBBBDQ010000705.1, on the reverse strand, counting down.
TGTAAATATTGCCCCACTCTATCGTGACGATTTTTATATTCATTTGGGGCAAGCACAGAACATCCTGAGATTAGTGATACCGACCGAGGAAAAGCGAGTTGACTGGAAGTTTGCTCTATAACAACCAGAAAGCGAATGAATAAAAATCATCTCCGCGTAGGTGGATTCGCGCAGGTGTTCCGGTTGAAAAATAAAAATTAATCAAATATCAAATTTCCATTTCGCGAGCCTACGCGAATTTTATTTACCAGTCAATGGGAAGCCCGGAATCAAATACAAGCGTGAAATTCAAAACGAGCTTCTGATCCAAAAGGCGGATATAAAAAGTGGAGATAAAAAGCAGAAGGACCGAAAGGATAGAGTTACCATTGCCTCCCCTTGACTTAAGTCGAGCGGCTACTATGCTGACCTCTTTCCTTCTCCCTGTCTCAAAAGTACTTATTGACTTCAGGAGTGACCTCTTCAAAGACATTCCACACAAACCAAACTACTGACTTACTCACCTTAGAAGTAGTAACTTCAAAATGAACATTCATCACACTCCTAAGCCTTTTATCCTTTTCAGCATTATATTTTCCATGAACATTCTAACCTCCGTTGGACCTTTATTTCAAGTATAGCTTTAATTGTAAAACATTAATTGATATGTGTGTGTATGTATATATATATATATAAATGTTATTTTATACTCAAATTGCCTTTCTTGATTTTATAATCATTTTATTAATTATAGTGGGCTATCTTCCACAAGGCCAAATTCCGTTAACCTGCAACGATATACAATTACCCTTCACTAGAACGGAATCCTACTACTACTAAAAAAGAATAAATAGATAAGATACCCGCTATAGTCTTATTGTTTCTTGGTGTTTATCACAGAAGCTGCATTTTGAATCCACATCATTATGTATAATTTTTGCCTGAAAGTTTCTAATGAAAAGACTTTGGTCTTGCGCAGCAAGAATAAAGCCTTCAGTTTCAGACTTTATTATTATTATTATTATAACCATTATTATTATTATTATTATTATTATTATTATTATTATTATTTAATTATATATTATTATTATTTATATTATTATATTGCCTCATATTATTATCATTATTATGATTTATTTATTTGTTTGTTTATTTTTCTCCTGAGAAGTATTCAAAATCAAAAATCCATCTTGGACGGTATGTTATTTAATGAAACCGCGCGTGAATATCGACCTGAAAGCAGACAGCAAACCGGACCCGGATTGGTGCGAAATCAAATTCTGAAAGTAGACACAGACTGGGACTAGATTAACGTTTGGTGTTTTGCTTGTTGACACTTCAACAAACATGGATGGCTCATTCCGGAGATCTGACTCCGTGCTTTAAAAACTTTTCTAAATCCGGAAACCGTTCCGTTCACAAGCTCTTCTACAATAACAAATGCAGCCAAAGACAAAACCAGAAAACAATAAAAAAGTGAAAAAAAAAAAACGAAAACAAAAAAAAAAAACACATAAGCCAAAAAAAAAATAATAAGAAGAAAATGCCCGGCAAGAAAATTTGGGTAAAAAAAAAAAAAAAAAGATTGAACAGGAATGAAGGAAACAGCTGATACGGTCCAGCGCCATTCGGGGAGGGAAATTCGCGTTGAATTTTCCGGACGAGTGTTCAGCAAAACAATATGGCCGCACGCCCAGATGACCCACAGCGATGCTCGCAACGGATGATTATTGAATTCATTTTCATTTTTTCTGGTTTTTCTTTATTATATTTTTATTCATCTGATTCTCTTCCTTTTTTGTTGGTGCTGTTTTTGTTTTTTTGTTTTTTTCCATTCAGAAGAAAAAGTGTTTGTCAGAATTATTGTATCAGATCTGAAGGAGGGGGAGAGAAAAGTAAAATAAACGTAATTTTGAAACCTTTTCTTTCCCATATTTCATTCTGTATCTCTTTCTTTCTTTCTTTCTTTATCACTTTCGTTGTTTTTCTCTTCTCTCTATCTGTCTATCTATATCGTCTTATCTATCTATATTTTTCTTTCCTATCTATCTATCTATCTATCTATCTATCTATCTATCTATCTATCTGTCTGTCTGTCTGTCTGTCTGTCTGTCTATCTATCTATCTATCTATCTATTGCAGTCTGCCCATATCTATCTATCTATCTATTGCAGTCTGCCCATATCTATCTATCTCTCTATTGCAGTCTGCCCATATCTATCTATCTATCTATCTATCTATCTATCTATCTATCTATCTATCTATCTATCTATCTATCTATCTATACCAGCCTGTTCATATCTATCTATCTAGCTAGCTAGCTATATATATATATATGTGTGTGTGTGTGTGTGTGTGTGTGTGTGTGTGTATGTGTTTCTCCTCTCTCACTCTCGCTCTCTTTTTCACTCTCTGTCTGTCTGTTTCTTCCTTTCTTCTTTCACGACTCATCTGTTTCTTCTATCACTGTGTGTCTCTCATTCTCTCTCTCTCTCTCTCTCTTTATATATATATATATATATATATATATATATTTCTCTCTAAATATATCTCTTGATATCTATCTATCTAGCTATCTATGTGGTTTAATGCTTGAACCTATTACAATTGATTAGTGAGTTCGATTCTCACTGGGTGTCCCATACTTTTGGCCTTGAACCACATTGAAGCAGCTCTTTCTATCTCTCTGTCTCTCTCTCTCTCTCTCTCTCTGTCTCTCTCTCTCTCCCTCGCTTAATCTATGTATCAGTTACTCCATCTAGCTATATACATGAATTATTAGATATTTTTTTTTTTTTTTTTTTTTACCCTTATTTATTTTAGAATAAGTGTTACATTTATTGTCCGTACTACAAATGCAGATTTTTCTTCAACTTCTAGAAAAGCTTCCGGTTCTTATTAAAATTCAACTTCCTTTGAACCTTTTTCGGATTTTCAAACTTCCTTCATTCAACCTTCGAATTTCCCCAAAGTTAGAAACATTACTTCTCTTCCAGGACCTTTAATTCTGTTTTGTTTTCAATCTTTCACTTTTTCTTTCATACTTTCTTTCACTCTTTCTTTCTTTTACTCTTTCTTTCTTTCACTCTTTCTCATTTTTTTTCTTACACTCTTTCTTTCTTTCAATCTTTATCTCTTTCAATCATTCTTTCTTTCTTTCACTCTTTCACATTTTTTCTTTTTTTCACTTTTTTTTCTTTCACTCTTTCTTTCTTTCATTCTTTCACTATTTCTTTCTTTCTTTCACTCTTTCTTTCACTCTTTCACTCTTTCATTTCTTCTTTTTTCTTTCGTTCTTTCACTTTTTTCTTTCACTCTTACACTCTTTCTTTCACTCTTTCTTTCATTATTTCTTTCTTTCACTCTTTCACTTTTTCTTTCTTTCTTTCACTCTTTGTTTCCTTCTTTTATCTTTCTTCCTTTCACTCTTTCCTTCTTTCACTCTTTCACTCTTTCTTTATTTCTTTCTTCTTTTCACTATTTCACACTTTCTTTCACTCTTTTCACTCGTTTCACTTTTTCTTTCACTCTTTCTTTCACTCTTTTTTCTTTCACTCTTTCTTTCTTTCTTTCTTTCACTCTTTTTCTTTCACTCTATCTTTCACTCTTTATTTATTTATTTCACTCTTTCTCACGCTTTCTTATTTTTAATGGAGTCTCTTTCATTCTTCATTTTTTTCATTGTCTTTTCATTATATTTCTCATTCCTTTTATTCATGCAACCTCTTTTTTATTTATTTCTTTTCCCCTCTCTTTCGACCGTTTTTCTTTCTTCTCATCGATTCGCATCCGACCCTGAATATTTTTGTCTTTCCAACACTGCAATTCGAAAGCGCTGATGCGATATAACCACTACTCCACATCCGGGCAACTCGGCTGTCGACTTAATAAAACGCCCACTTTATACCAACCTTATCTCCGGTTGAATTGAGGATCCAGCAAGGCACGGTTGAAGCGTGACGAAACGTAAAATATGCCTGCAAGTCTTTTGTTCCCAATCAAATGGCTCCAGTTTTCAAAAGGCCCTTGCAAAGCATCCATATTTACACATATACGCGCGCACATATATATCCATGCACATCGATTCAGGCACGCGCATGCATAGATTCGTCCAAACAGGCAAGCACAGAAAATTAAATATCCATTCATACGTATATTACACAGAAACTAATATAATCACACTTAGATCAATATTTCATTATTCAGTTAGTTAAGTGCTATACGTGAAACATGCTTGGGCGATCATGTCTCGAAAGAGACATGACTGACTGGGTAAAAGATTATCCAACAGTAGGTTGCCATTGCTTTCTGCAGTAGACTGGTTGCCAGCCAAGGCTATAGAACCCAATTTGTCCTGTTATTTGACTCATAGCTAGTGGGGGATCAGCTTATTACTTCATAACAATCGAAAACCGATCCCCCAATTTATGACCAGTAGAAACCTTAATCATGATTCCAACGATTGTATTCAGTCTGTCAGTTAAGTGCCATACGTGATACACGCTTGGGCGATCATGTCTCGAAAGAGACATGACTGACTGGGCAGCAGATTATCCCGCAGTAGGTTGCCATTGCTTTCTGCGGTAGACTGGTTGCCGACCAAGGCTATAGAACCCAATCTATCCTGCTATTTAACCCATAACTGGAAGGAAGAGACGGATTAATACCTTTCCCAAGGGTATTTGCGCGTAAGTGAATACAATGGATTCAACTGGAATTCGAACTCGGCTCCCCGGTTTCTCGTTCCGAGCCGATATCCACTGTACCACAACGAACATCCGGATTAATACTTTTCCGAAGGTCATTTGTGCATATGTGAAAGCAAAGAATTTGGCTTGAATTTGAACTCAGCTCTACGACTTCCTATTTCGAACTGATACCCATTGCACCACAACTCACATCTTACATGGCTTACGGCCTATCGCGTTGAATACATCGGTTCTCGCTCGATCACCGAAGTTAAGCAACGTTAGATGGGTGACCGTTTGGGTATACCAGGTGCTGTAAGCGTTTACTGACGGATGGGAGTTGTGGTCCAGTGGATGTCGGCTTGGAAAGAGAAATCGGTGAGCCGAGTTCGAATTCCAGTTGAATACCCTGCATTCACTTAAGCACTGGTACCCTTGGGAAAGATATTAATCCGTCCCTTCCCTACAGCTATGGGTTAAATAACAAGATAGGACTTGGGGCCCTGCCCTTAAAAAACAAATCCTAATGAATCTTGAGACTCGAAAAAAGAAAGTATTACTAGACACAAAACTTATATAAAAAAAACAATAAATTTTTGAAAGAAAAAGGTATTACCAACAATAAATAAATAAAATTTAGTTGGCAATAAATGACCCGCCGAGGTTGATATACCATAAAAACAAAACAACCAGCCAACCAACATCTTACATAATACAGAACTGGTGGAGGATGTAACTGTTACAAATATTATTTACACCTAGATAGGAGTTCTTAGACTGGGTTGCTCCAACTCACAGAATTAAGTTAAATGCTAAGAATACGTGATCAATTGACCCAACCCAGCTACCTCGATACTTTGTTAAGGATTAGTAAATCTAGAATCATTTTCTCATTGCCGATACAATAATAAAACTCGTTTTTGTCTTACTCGTCGATTATAAACTCATTCCAAATCTATTTCGATTTAATTCCTCATCTCTTTTACAATGATGTCCGTCATATACAAAACCTAAGAGCCACTCAAGATAGTGGGGTTAGAGAGTACCTTTTAGAAAATTGAAATGTCATGTGATAAGGTAGAAGTTACAAAGAAGACCTGATTTTTATTGGAATACAACCAAGTGTTTCGGAGAAACAAACGGTCGCAAAAAGCAATATTTTCCATTGATTTTTGCCGCACTATATGTGCCAATTGAAATTTGTGTTCGCATATCAGATTTTGATCTATCAGTGACTCGATTTTCGTTGAGTTTGAATGTAGCATCTTGGAGAACTGCATACAATTGCTCAAAAGACCACCCGAAATTATGTTTGTCGTTAATTTTTGACGAACCTTGAATATTGATTCGAAAAAAAAAAATATGTACATCAAAGGTTCGCACCTTGATTTACAATTTACTCAGTTTTCTCTAAATTCGCATAAGGCGTCTCAGAGTTCGTAAATTCTAGACGTTTCGGTGATTTCTTCCGTACTCTGTGAATTGATTCGAAAAAAATTTCCGTATATCAATGCTTCATGTCATGATCGACAAGTGACCCAATTTTGGTTGAAATGAGACCAAGAATTCCTTGCATTCATTTACGCACAAAAAGCATTGGGAAAGGTATTAATCCGTCTCGTCCCTCCAGTTATGGGTTAAATAACAGGACAGATTGGGTTATATAGCCTTGGCAGGCAACCATTCTACCGCAGAAAGCAATGGCAAGCTACTGCGGGATAATCACCTGCCCAGGCAGTCATGTTTCATTCGAGACATAATCGCTCAAAGCATGTATCATGTATGGCACTCAACTGACTGACGTCTCGTTAGAATAGAGACACACAAGTACACACACACACACACACACACACACACAAACAGACATATATCTAAATATAGATTTCAACCTCAATGTTCGCGAATTTGAGAAAAAATATTCCTTGAGGGATATTTTCACCGTCACCTTTTTCGAACTTTTTTCAAATATTAACTAATTTACAAAAAGTACCATTCACAAAAGAACTGCTCACAAAAGATAGCGCAAATGCCTCAACTACGTTTTGTTTGTGCTCATTAAATTCCCCGAAATTTTGTGGAATAGAAAACAGAATCCACCGCCTACATTTGATCCGGTGCGCCTACTGACTAGTTAGAGATTCAGCAACATTATTGGTCCTGACCTGGCATCATGGCTTCAGTTAATCTATCTATCTATCTATCTATCTATCTATCTATCTCATCTATCTATCTCAGTCTGTTCATATCTATCTATCTATCTATCTATCTATCTATCTATCTATCTATCTATCTATCTATCTACTGTCTGTTCATATCTATCTATCTATCTATCTATCTATCTATCTATCTCGGTCTGTTCATATCTATCTATCTATCTATCTATCTATCTATCTATCTATCTCGGTCTGTTCATATCTATCTATCTATCTATCTATCTAAGTCTGATCATATCTGTCTGTCTATCTATCTATCTATCTATCTATCTATCTATCTATCTATCTATCTATCTATCTCGGTCTGTTCATATCTATCTATCTATCTATCTATCTATCTATCTATCTCGGTCTGTTCATATCTATCTATCTATCTATCTATCTATCTATCTATCTATCTATCTATCTAAGTCTGTTCATATCTATCTATCTATCTATCTATCTATCTCGGTCTGTTCACATCTATCTATCTATCTATCTATCTATCTATCTATCTATCTATCTCGGTCTGTTCATCTATCTATCTATCTATCTATCTATCTATCTATCTATCTATCTATCTCGGTCTGTTCATATCTATCTATCTATCTATCTATCTATCTATCTATCTATCTATCTCAGTCTGTTCATATCTATCTATCTATCTATCTATCTATCTATCTATCTATCTATCTATCTATCGTCTGTTCATATCTATCTATCTATCTATCTATCTATCTATCTATCTATCTATATATCTATCTATCTATCTATCTAAGTCTGTTCATATCTATCTATCTATCTATCTATCTATCTATCTATCTATCTATCTATCTCGGTCTGTTCATCTATCTATCTATCTATCTATCTATCTATCTATCTATCTATCTATCTATCTCGGTCTGTTCATATCTATCTATCTATCTATCTATCTATCTATCTATCTATGTATCTATCTCAGTCTGTTTATCTATCTATCTATCTATCTATAGATAGATAGATAGATAGATAGATAGATAGGTAGGTAGATAGATAGATAGATAGATAGGTAGATAGATAGATAGATAGATAGATAGATAGATAGATAGATAGATAGATTATGAACAGACAGATAGATAGATAGATAGATAGATAGATAGATAGATAGATAGATAGATATGAACAGACTTAGATAGATAGATAGATAGATAGATAGATAGATATGAACAGACTTAGATAGATAGATAGATAGATAGATAGATAGGTATTTTTCGAGATTTTTACCTCGAACATTAGGCAATGTTAGCTCACTGTTGTGAAAATGATTTTTATTTGAATACAAGAAACAATACGTCTGTTATTTATGGGAAGACATAAAAATCAATGTGTGCGTTCAATTTAACTAATCGAAATAGAGATCCACTTTAAATTTGAAAAAAACGTTTATATTTTTGAGTAATACATGATTTCTTCTTTCAATCTGAACTGCCAAAGTGTCAGCCTATTTTAAAACCGCTGTCTAGACTTGCTTTCCGTTGATGTATCCATTATTGTTGCAGTTTTTTTTTTAATTTTAGTTTTCTCTGTATCTCATCATTTTGTAAACGAAAGAAGAAATATTTTATATTTTAATCTACCTTATAGGGACATTTGAGGTGACCAGAAAACACTTGCAAAAATTTGAAATTTTACTCGCAAAAACAACAATAATTATTGCGAATAAAGACCATCATTTTCCAAGACTTTCTGCCATCGATCTGCAAGCTTTAGGATTTGGTCAAATTACCATTCAGCCGGCTTCGAATCAAAGAATTCTTGACACGCTCCCTCGACTTCATCAAACGACTAGAATCGGCGGTCCTTCAGAAAGTGTTGCATTGAGCGGAAAAGGCCGTAATCTGATGGAGCACAGTAAGTAGGCTGGATGTGGTAGAACCTCAAGGCTGTCCCTCTCTTCAAACTTATCTTTGGTCTTCCTGACGGTGTGTGGCTTGGCATCGTCCTGCTGCATGAAAGCGCGCTTTCGGTTGATCAGAGCCGGCTACTTTTGCTTCAACTTTTCGTAGACTGCCTCAAGTTGCTGACAGTAAAGATCGACACTGATGGCATGACCATTCGGAACCAACTCAAAATGCACGATTCCTTCAAAGTTCTACCCAACGCACAACATGACTTTCTTGCCAAATCGATCTTGTTTTGGAATCGACGGTGTCTCTTGCCCTTTCTGGACCCATCCCTTGTCTTGATTGTGCTGGACCAGATAGACCCATTTCGCAAGTGTTTACGAACTTTTGGGACAACCTAATTTTTTTAAATTCGATTCACAATGCATTTTATTATAATTTTTCTAAAACTCTTCATTTGTAAATGACATGTTTTAATATATATTTGTTTAATACAAATTATAATGATATAATAATATTTGTTATTATTATATAATAATATATATTTTTAATACAAATTATAACTATAATTATATAATAATTATAATTATAATTATAATTATAATAATAATTATAATTATTATTATATAATAATTATAATTATATAATAATTATAATTATATAATAATATTTGTTATTATTATATAATAATATATTTGTTTAATACAAATTATAATTATTATTATTATTATAATAATACAAATTCATTTTATTTTTTTATAATCTATCATATTATTATTAAATTCTAATACAATTCTTAATATGATAAAAAATGTTTAAATACCTATTTAATTATTAAAAATTTAAATATCAATTGAATTAATTTAATATCTATTTAATTATTATTCTTTCATAATATAAAACAAATTATTAGATATATGTAAGTTAATAAACATTTTTAAAAAAATAATCTTTTTAACCATATTCTAAGGTGAACGTTTTACATATGACATTTATTTTATTACGATTATTTAATAGATTTTTATTCTTAAGAAATTTAATAATATATAATTTTTCATATAGATACAAGAGGCATGGGTCTTTTCAAGACATATATATTCTAACTTTTTTTTAAATTTTCCCTTTTAATGTGGGTGTTTTATTTGTTTCTTTTAGATACCAATAATATTTCGATAGGATGTTCTATTTCTGTACTTATAAATATTAAATAAAGACGTGTATTGATAAAATTGTTTTTTCAAAGAGTTCTTAGTACTACCCACATAAATCTTTACATTGCCAGGGTTTTCCACAGAAGAAACAGTACATTGATCGACAATGGATTCTGTAAGGCACCTGTTTTCCAAAGGACACTCTATAGGGTTTCTGCAATTATATTTATTACTGTTTAAATTGTTAACCTCAGTTATTAGATTATTATTATTATTTTCATTTTTTTTTTAATCGTCTCACTCCGAGTAAGGCATTCCACTACCACTATTGCGCACGGGGTTACATAGGAGGGGGAAGGATGGGAAAGGATGGTTAGATATAGGAAATGTCAGAACGAGGGTGATAGACGGCTAAGGATACCGAGAATGAGGATTGGGTAGATGGTGAGAGTGTTTGAGAGAATAGATGCAAGTTAGTGTGATAGTAGCTGTCTAGATGGGTAAGGATACCGAGAATGAGGGTTGGGTAGATGGTGAGAGTGTTTGAGAGAATAGATATAGGAGGTGTCTATTGTCCTTACACTTAAACTCCTGGAGATTGTAGCTGTCGGGAAAGCAGGCACGTGGAAGGGAATTCCACAAGCGGGAAGCGCGAGAAAAGAAGCTGTTGGAGTAGAAATGGTTACATCTTATCTGTTTCACTGTAAAAGTGTGGGACCTAATTGCTAATCTAGTATTTCGTGTAAATTCGTACCTAGGCGGCACCAATGATCTAAGTTCATCGGAGCAGAAGCCGTGAAAGTATTTATAGAAGAGGCACAGGGAAGCCACGTCACGCCGGTGAGAGAGTGGTTGCGGCCGGTCTGTCAAGTCAGTATCGATCACGTTACAGATTCTCCGTTGTATTTTGTCAAGAACCCGACGAGAGTAGCAGAGGTACCCGACCAGATGTGGCAGCAGTATTCAATACATGGGCGGATGGTAGATTTATATATGTGCAGGATAGATTAGGTTTAAATTTTTATTTAAAATGTTATTATTATGACTTTTTTTTCCAGCTTAACTTAGTTTAAGAGTTTTTATTGAAAACATTACTTAATGGATTATAATTCGGAAAGTGTTTCTTAATCAAAGCGAGGAATGATTTTCTTAAATTGCTCCTCATCATTTTGTTGAAAGGATGTGTATACCAAATAATATTCCTATTCCTATTTTTTCTTCGGGGGTAGATCTTCTCTGTTACATAATTTATATCTGGGCTTTTATGTCCACAATCTTTTAAGGCAGTATTATAAAAATTACTATGCTTATTTAAAACTTCTTCATTTGCTGAATTTCTGCTAATTCTATATTCTGAATGAGTGTACATGTTTAATAATGGATGGAGGATAGTCAGATCTTGGGTGGATATATAAAGGATTTGCATTTGGATTTTTATATGGTTCGTATATATATTTTATATATATCGAAATCAAAGTCACTTCGAGGAAATTTACTTTTTTATATTTGTATAAATAATCACTTTTAAATTAAGATTTTAAAATTCTCTATATATTATCTTTTTTTATTTATTTTAAAATTTGTGGCATTCATTACTATCATAAGGCCATCATCCCTGTATAATCCACTATATTCAGTATATCAATCCTTATAGGCTGTAAGATTGTATAGTACAAATAAACCAACCAGGTTTGAAGATATGGCAGAGTCTAAAGATCCCATTGTTATATCAAAGTTATTTTCTTTGGAATTAATTTTTCTCCACTGTTCTTTTTTATGAATGAGAACAGATTAGTAATCAGTCAGTAATGTTCCTTTTGAGACATAATCGCCCAAGCGTCTATCACGTATTTATTATCACTTCGGTCAACACCTTATCAGAGGCGTTAATGGATGATTGACAGTAGCTGAACAAAAGTATGGAAGACGAATTTGTTATAAAAAGGTTTATATACGGATTTTTTTCATGTAAGGGAGGACAACCCTTAAATCACGTGACCTTTTAATGATAAAGATTGCTTATGGCCACACGTACAAACACAAAACGGGAAATCAACAAGCAGAAAATTAAAAAGTTTTAATTATTTTACAAAAAAGGAGCACCCCTTTTTAAAGTAAGTGTTTAAATTTTTCGATTAATAAATATATTTGCCACACATTAATTAAAAAAATCTGAGAGACCTATGAGGAGGAAATTTTAAAAGACTGATGAAACGTTTTAGAAATTACTTAATAAAAAGTAAAATAAAATAATACAAAATAAAAAAAACTTGTAAAAATTCATTACTAACGGAAATTTTTTTCTATTCAGACTATGATATAAGTTGAATTTATGTTTATAAAAGCAATTTAAAGTTTATCCAAATAAAAAAATGGCATATTTTTATTGCATTTTTGTTTTCCTAATTCAGAGTAGATTTTCTAAAAAAGAGCTGGTTTTGAAGAAATAAAAGACAGTTGATTTAATTAAAACTATCTATTTGTTGAGACCTAGTCGCATTTTTCGACATTTCTGGAAATGTGGTGGTGGTGGCGGGTAACATATTTAAAAAATGTTTTTACTAATATTTTCTAAAAATAATTATTTCAAAAGTAATTTCAGTCAATTATGTATAAGTCCTGAAATTTTCATTAAAATCAGACGATTATTTGATTTTTGCAAGAATTTCCAAATTAATGTGTCTTTCACAGTCAAGAAATGGCTTCGGCGTAATATTACGTTTTGACGTAATAACATCTAGCGTCAATTTATCGCTTTCACTGACGAGAGAAAAAAAATGTTCTCCCATTAAATAAGCCTGTTAGAACCTGTTAGAACAATTTTAGAAATTTGGAAAAATAATTAAAAAATACTTTGATCTATCCTCTTTATGATAGCATAAACATTTTGCCGAGAAAACTTTGTTTTTATTTAGTTTGAGGCCTTTTCCTTCAGACTATGCTGCTTTTTCCAGCGAAAAAGTGGAGATACCTAGCTGAGAGTGTTTTAATTCATTACTGAATGAGCGATGCGTACACGCTAGAGTGGCTACTGTTTTTCAAATCTACCGTTCTTCCAAAGTGCTCAATCAGGGTGTGAGAACGTATATATATATATATATATATATATATTTTCTTTTAATCATTTCACCCCGAGCAAGGCAGAAACGCCACTGATGTGCAGGGGGTTACATAAATGTAAAAAGATTAATTAGAAAAGAGTGAGGAATACAAGCTAGTTAGAAAGGAACAATAGAAAGCTGAGAAAGCAGGTGCAATGACAGGTACATGGGCGGAGAGAAAGGGAAGGTTATACAGGGGAGGGGAGAGAGCTAGAGTCCAGTGGTTAGTAGGTGAGTATTAACTTTGCTTTTAAATTTCTGGAGGTCGTAGCCGTCAGGAAAGCAAGAATACGGGAGTGAGTTCCACAGGCGGGAAGTGCGAGAGAGGAAGCTGCAGGAGTAGAATTGTCGTCTGCGTTTGGCTAACCTGACTGTGAATGGGTGGGACCCAGTTGCCAGTTTGGTTGAACGGGTAAACACCTGTTGAGGAGGCATCAGTGACTTAAGCTCATCCGAGCAGAAGCCATGAAAGTATTTATAGAAGAGACAGAGGGAGGCCACATTTCGACGATGGGAAAGTGGCTGCAGACGAGTCGCCAGATCAGTACCTATCACATTACAGACTCTCCTTTGGAGCTTGTCAAGAACACTGAGGAGAACGGCAGGGGCACCTGACCATAAATGGCAGCAGTACTCCATGCACGGACGGATGGTTGACTTGTATATATGCAGGATGGATTCAGGTGGAAAAAACATCCTGGATCGACATAGTGACCCAATCTTCTTAGCAGTCACAGCTCATCAGTGTGGCTAGACACATTCACTCGCCTCTAGCCGGGATCGAAACTCGACCGATTTGGTGTCAGTCGGAGTCGCTACCCTAAGCCATCGACGCATGGTATCAAGTAAGGGAAAATTTAACATGTTGTATATCAGCAGTGTTTACACACGCCAGTCACCGAGAGAACTCAATTCATTTCTGAAGAGTCACGCATATATATATATATATATATATATATATATATATATATATATTAGTTCCATATTCTCATGCAGAAAGAAAGAAAAGTAATGGATTTTAAAATTAAACACATATAGGCTAGGGTTAAACAGGAACTTAAGTATTTTGAATCTTTATAAATATTTCAATAGTTAAACATTTTTAGAGACATTTAAAAAAATTTTCTTTCAAACAAAATTTAAAAGTATTATTACAGTTAGGTTTACGTTTAAAAATATCCAAAAACTCTATCGCTTTCTACGTCACGTGATGTAAACATCTCGCGACGGACGCTTCTCACGATGAACGCTTCTTGCTTAAATTTTCAAATCATTTGTTTCTGATGAAAGGCCGAGGCCGGTCTGAAATATCAAATATATATATAATGATAATAGAAATAAATAAATACTGTCAAAAAAATACATTTTTAAACTTACAACTTTTTAGTAGTTTTTCCTATATATATATATATATATATATATATATATATATATATATATATAATCATTTCACTCCGAGCAAGGCGGAAACGCCACTGATGTGCAGGGGGTAACATAAATGTAAAAAGATTAATTAGAAAAGAGTGAGGAGTACAAACTAGTTAGAAAGGAACAATAGAAAGCTGAGAAAGCAGGTGCGATGACAGATACATTGGTGGTGAGAAAGGGAAGGTTATACAGGGGAGGGGAGAGAGCTAGAGTCCAGTGGTTAGTAGATGAGTATTGACTTTGCATTTAAATTTCTGGAGGTTGTAGCCGTCAGGAAAGCAAGAATACGGGAGCGAGTTCCACAAGCTCGTCCGAGCAGAAGCCATAAAATTATTTATAGAACAGACAAAGGGAGGCCACATTTCGACGATGTGGAAGTGGCTGCAGTCGAGTCGCCAGATCAGTACCTATCACATTACAGACTCTCCTTTGGAGCTTGTCAAGAACACTGAGGAGAACGGCAGGGGCACCTAACCATAAATGGCAGCAGTACTCCATGCACGGACGGATGGTTGACTTGTAAATATATATATATATATATATATATATATATATATATATATATATATATATATGTCGCTGTCAGTTCATTATCTATCTCAGTGTTTTCTATATTTGTCTATGTATTTCAGTCTGTATCGATGTATGAATCTCAGTTCATTATCAAACTGACTAACTACCGTTCCATCTAATGTTGGTTACTTTCATTATTTCAAGTGCTTTTCTCTCGTAGTTTTTAACTTTTTGACAATCTTCGGTTTCAATGACGTCAGCTGCACCGAGTGACGTGACTAGCGTTTTCCCAATAAGATGATTCTTTATTTGCAACGAGAGTGAGCATATCACTCCTTCTAAACTCGCTGTTGTTTCTTCTTGTTTTTCGATATTCTATATTAATGACAATTTTTCCATCTGACTTTTACTTTTTTTTTCTTTATTACTTGCTTTACGCTTTAAAAACTATCTTCATTTATTCTGTTGCCTTTGCTTTCACTCGTTGTATGAATCTGTGCTTATTTGTATACGCACAACTCTATGAATACATGGAAGCAATGCCCGTGAGATTAAGCTTACCTCTCTTCATAATCTCGTCTCTATATCAAGATGCATATTAATGTTAACAAATGAGAGACCATCAGTTTGGAAACGCGAATATATGAAGATTTCAAAATAAATAGATATATTTAAAGAAAAAGACGAGACTCATTGCTTATATCACAACTTCGCTCTCTCTCTCTCTCTCTTTCTCTCTCTCTCTCTCTCTCTCTCTACCGAGCGCCCATAGCTCAGAGGTAGAATGGGTAAAAAGCAATCGGTTGTTTAGCCGTACTGATGAGCTCTGATACATCGAAACAGATCTGTCTGCGGATGACTGTATATATGTAATAAAAAGTGTGAGAAGCCGTGAACGTTTAGTTTAAAATGTATATTTATTGTTGTATAAAGATATTATAGATATTATGATATTTTAAGTGTCCATAATGGTATTTGTGACGCTGCACGTGTTTCGAGTTTAAGACTGACTCTCTTCAGGCGAATAAATTGTGGCTTTACATATCGAGTTCCTTTTCTTTCTGAGGGCCAAGTTCTCACAGTAGGTGTTAATAAGTTCAGTGTGAATACTTAATTCTCGGCTGCTTTCCGGAAACTTATTTACATATTCGCACAAATAAAAGCTCCCAAACGATATAATTTAGACGTTATAAAAACTTAATCCAACGCACTCATATGACATTTTCTTTTAAATCCATGTTCAATAAAGAAATAACATAACATCGAACAAACACTTGCTAATAATTGATTTCCTAATTTAATTCCCTCATTGATCAACAAATTAAAATGTATCTCAATAAAGTAAATAACATCTCTAGATTGATAATATTAAAAATAGTAGTGTAGGTCAAAATAAGTACAAGTAGGGGCATCCATGATGCTTATTAATTTGGCCTTGTGCCAAACGCGTCCGAAGTCTCCACAATTTAAATATCAGAAAGTTAAAGAATAAAATGCCAAAGGATGAAATATTTCGTGTGTATATTAAAGTAAAGATTTATTTACAGAATGACAAAAGTGTAAGAAAGAAAATATCAGTGAAATTTTACATCTATACTTGTGAGAAGAAAATGTTCATTGAGAAAATGCACGCAGTTTTGTAGTTAAAATTGTTCGTAGAGAAATGTATGTATTTAAAATGTTCGCAGAAAGTTTAGAGTTCATGGTTGTGTAGTAGCCGAATATAAAGTCTTTGTTCCTTTTTCTTTTTAGTAGATCGCAACAGGTTGAGAGAAAGAGAAGGCAAAGCAAATAAAGGAGTGGTACTTAACACATACATTTGGTTGTTGCTGGTCCTCTTTAGCGGCGTGGTGTAAAAATGAAGAAAAGGATGTTGGAAGAAGAGGGCGAATGAAACTGTGGCGTGCCCTGCGGTCTCTTGAATTTTCTTTCCTCACATTGCCACGAGGTCGTCAGCTAACCGCTTCTATGCCGACTGCCTTTTGATGTGGACTGACGTGGTTTGAATAGTGAGACTTCTCATGATGCCGGCTCCAGCAGCTTTTTCACATTCTGGCGTGAAAATACGTCATTTATGAATTTGCTGTTTTTTAATCCAATCAGCATTCAGAATTAGCTTTTCACACTGACTTATGAAATGGTCTTAGTTGGGTTTTTCCAAAGTCGTCTGAATCCCTTTTTGCGGGTGTGCAATTTTACTTTGGGTTTTCACAAATGTTGTAATCGTTTGAATCCGATTTTGCGGGTGTGCAATTTATTTTGTGTGTTTTAGTTGGTTGATGAATTATATAGGATTTGTATCCTATAAGCTTATGGTATCAAGAGCTTTAGAAAATGTTCGTAGTAGTAATGTAGGTATTAAAATGTCCGCAGAAGTTTAGAGTTCATGGTTGTGTAGTAGCAGAATGTAAAGTCTTTGTTCCTTCCTCTTTTTGGTAGGTCGGCGCTCAGCTTGACGGAGAGAGAAGGTTGTTGTTGTTGTTGTTCTTTTTGGTAGCGTGGCGTGAAAATGAAGAAAAAGACGTTGGAAGAAGAGGTCGAATAAAACTATGGCGTGCCCTCCGTCCGAGTTGGCGTAGAGTGAAAACGAAGAGAAAATTGCCCGCAAAGCGAGTCAGCTTGAAGTTTTTTCTTAACACGCTTCCACCTGGCTGACCGCTGTGAGCGGTCAGGGACCATCCTTAAATATTGAATTCTGATCACGTGGTAGGTTCCATGGACCATTTTATTTTTCTTAAGCTGTGAAAAAAACCCGTTTCTTTGACGTTATTTGAATTTTTCGATTTGTCTAGAGTTTCGCTTTTCACACTGACTCGTGAGAAAAAAGATCTTTTGGCCGTTTGAATCCTCTCTTGCGGGTGTGCAATTTGTTTTGTGTTTTTTTAGTTGGTTGATAGATTATCTAGGATTTGTATCCTATAACGGTTACAAAAACGCGTATCAGATGCAACAGGCAGATGAAATTCTAGAGAAGCTCCTCGGTTCATATTTTCACAGGATTTGCTCGTAAAATTATGTCATTCCCCAACTGTGATAATCTTGAGATTAAAACCAGAGATTAAATATTAAAATTGCGATCAACAGTAAATATTGAAATTTACAAAATTCTCCGATAAATTAGCTGCGATAATTTATAGTTTTCCTTAAAATCATTTTGTTAAGATTGTATAGCACCAAAATGAAAAATGCATGTATGAATTTCTGATTTTTTTTTATCTCCTCGCAATACTTCTTTAAGAAATAATTTTCAAAGAGGAATGGGTGATTTAGGCAGGAGATAATTTTTAGTTGGTCAAAGGATTATCTAAGATTTGTATCATATATATAACACTATTAACTTATACGATTGGAAATAAATGCATAATGATTAAAAACACGAAAAACATAACAGGTAGAAATGTTATACCCATTAATAATAATAACGAAATTGAGTACATCATATTGTAGCTATTGGAAGATGGTTAATGCTTATTTGATTTGGCCTTGTGTCGGACTTAACCGAACTCCCTCCAGCTTACAAGTTTTATACAGAGTTATCATCAGAAGAATTATCAGAAGGTTTTCGTCGTTATCAGAAGGTTAGTTGTCGCCATGTTGGAATATGTGGAATTGTGTGGAATAGTGTAAGAATAAAATATACATTTTACATTTTAAAAGAGAAATTTATCAAAAGGAAGGAATGACATAAGTTGTAGAAGTTAATGTTCGATGAGAAACATTATTAAAATGTTAAGGTTAGCGTTCGTATTCAATAATAAAGTTAAGGGTATCAAGAGTTGTAGAAAATGTTCATAGTAGTAACTGTTGAAAGTGTATATGCGTACGTACATACGTATGTATATATGTATATATGTATGTATGTATGTATTCAGTAGGAATGTCTTTGGATGGAAAAGAAGAAGTAAAAGTAATCAGTGCACGGGAAAGAAGAAGAAAGAGAACAAAGTGCGACCTGACCTTATATCCGGGTCGATTTGAAGTTGAAGTTACATTTTAGTTGTTTTGCCTCGCGGCTCCCATCTGACTTTGTTGACCATTCAGAGAATGTTCTTAAGTAATTAAATCTGGTCATGTGACCGGCTCCAGCGAGCATTTTCGCATTTAGGTGTGAAAGAACGTCATTATGAATTTTCTGTTTTTAATCCAATTAGGATTCAGGATTTGCTTTTCGCACAGACTTGTTAACAGTCGTTTGAATCGATCTTTGCGCGTGTGCTATTTTACTTTGGGTTTTTCCCAAAATGTTTTTAGTTCTTAATTTCTTATCCCTACAATATATTACAAAGAAAATTAAAGCAATTGACCTCATGGTTTGTAATAACCGTACAAAAATCCAACTAAATAATCTACAAAAAAAAAAAAAAGAAAACAACGTAGGGTATCAATTTACATGCCCGCTCAGAGATTGTATATCCTGTACTAATAGTAAACCCACTAGATATTGGTTTTACTACAACCACCCTCTCCGGTAGACTTATTTGTTACTTTTCTGATCTTAATTCTATTAGACAATATTTTCTAAAAAAAGCATAACCATGTACGTAATATTACGCAGATATTAGTCGATAACACAACAATGCTCACACATACACACAGTAAAGAAAAACCCTTCAGAAACTGAAGGTTATTTATATTAAACAGAGCAAGCCACACTCAACAAAATTACATTTGAAACTAGTCACAACACATTACATTGCATCTAGACATGTTTCTGTTGTTAATATTTTGGTCTCTCACGTGGTATGGCATCGTAGAACCGCATCATAAATTTACTACCTTCGTCTGCCATTCGGTGACCGTTATCGTCGCAGAGCAAACTTCCATATCAACATGACAGATAATAATCTAGACATGTTTCTGTTGTTAATATTTCGGTCTCTCACGTGTTATGGCATCGTAGAACCGCATCATAAATTTACTACCTTCGTCTGCCATTCGGTGACCGTTATCGTCGCAGAGCAAACTTCCATATCAACATGACAGATAATCATCTAGACATGTTTCTGTTGTTAATATTTCGGTCTCTCACGTGGTATGGCATCGTAGAACCGCATCATAAATTTACTACCTTCGTCTGCCATTCGGTGACCGTTATCGTCGCAGAGCAAACTTCCATATCAACATGACAGATAATCATCTTTGATGGTGAATCTCTTTGTTTAAATGTCCGTATAAACACTTTCAAGATGGCTGAAGTGAGCTGGAAGCTTAGATCAAGGATTAGCTTAATAAATGTTGGACGATTTTTGTTTTATGTTTTCACCAGAAACTAAAGATAAAATGCGATGTTTAGAACAGCACGTGATTAAACATTCATTGTCTGTTTTATTTAACAATGTATATTAGGGAAAGTAATAACAAAGTTGAAACATTTACTTTTTTTTTTTTTCGTTTCGTGCTTTGGGAATTCATTGACTGAAATAAGGTTTCCATTGATGTAACGACACAAGCGCACGAAGAGGAGTGAAGGCTGAAATATATATATATATTTCCAGTTCGAAAACGCAACTACATTCGAAATAAAATCGGATCTAAGCTGCAACTCGAAAAATGTAATTTACGCTCTAAAATGCGACAGATGCACAAAAATATACATAGGAGCGACACAATGCTTAAATCATCGTATCTCACTTCATAAGAGCAATATCAGACTATCACATAACAGGAAATTATATGAATGCAGTAACGCCCTATTTTCAGTCAAACCAATCTATCAAAATATTAATTATGAGATTCTGCTAATGCAGGAAGAAAGATTCATAAAAATATACAAACCTTCGCTCAACAAAACAACATAAAAAACAAACAAACTGAAAAACATACAGAAACACGCATATATATACTAATAGATAAAAAAAATATACACACCAATCTCAAAAGCAAATCCAATTCATACTAAATAAATAAATAAAAACACCCACACACGCAAAAAGACACAAAGAGACACACACTCACAGAATACAATCCAACTAACGTACACGGAAAAACACACAGAAACACGCATACATATATACACAATAAAAAACACGCATACATATACACACAATAAATAAAAAACACCCACACACACAAACGGATATAAATAAAAGAGGCCCTCACACACACACACACACACACACACACACACACACACACACACACACACACACACACAAAGACACAAAATATTACCAAACCCTTAAGATAATAAAGAGGCGCCAGAATGACTTAAGACAACACTTGACCCTTTCATCTGTTTGTTTATTTATTTAACTGGTCAACCCATTAGGACACATGCTGACAGAGAAAAGAGACATTCAAACAGCATTGAACTCACATTATTCTCATTTAATTTATTTTATTATATACTTTTTTATTTTTTTACTGTTTTTACTGTTCTTATTTTTCACATACTTCCTATTAACTTTAAACAGAATGATCAGATACTCAGAGAAACCCAAACGTCAAACAACGAATTTGTTCGCCTGAAGAGAGTCAATTTTAGACTCGAAATACGTTTGGCGCAAACCATGACAAATTAATACTCCATAACTTGTATAAATACCAAAACAATAAACATATATTTTAAAGAAAACGTTCACGGCTTCTCACACTTTTTATTATATGTATATATATATATATATATATATATATGTATAT